>JAVGWX010000003.1:29915278-30515278 GCA_036924085.1 Ariolimax columbianus
TAGTAGTAGTAGTAGTAGTAGTAGTAGTAGTAGTAGTAGTAGTAGTAGTAGTAGTAGTAGTAGTAGTAGTAGTAGTAGTAGTAGTAGTAGTAGTAGTAGTAGTAGTAGTAGTAGTAGTAGTAGTAGTAGTAGTAGTAGTAGTAGTAGTAGTAGTAGTAGTAGTAGTAGTAGTAGTAGTAGTAGTAGTAGTAGTAGTAGTAGTAGTAGTAGTAGTAGTAGTAGTAGTAGTAGTAGTAGTAGTAGTAGTAGTAGTAGTAGTAGTAGTAGTAGTAGTAGTAGTAGTAGTAGTAGTAGTAGTAGTAGTAGTAGTAGTAGTAGTAGTAGTAGTAGTAGTAGTAGTAGTAGTAGTAGTAGTAGTAGTAGTAGTAGTAGTAGTAGTAGTAGTAGTAGTAGTAGTAGTAGTAGTAGTAGTAGTAGTAGTAGTAGTAGTAGTAGTAGTAGTAGTAGTAGTAGTAGTAGTAGTAGTAGTAGTAGTAGTAGTAGTAGTAGTAGTAGTAGTAGTAGTAGTAGTAGTAGTAGTAGTAGTAGTAGTAGTAGTAGTAGTAGTAGTAGTAGTAGTAGTAGTAGTAGTAGTAGTAGTAGTAGTAGTAGTAGTAGTAGTAGTAGTAGTAGTAGTAGTAGTAGTAGTAGTAGTAGTAGTAGTAGTAGTAGTAGTAGTAGTAGTAGTAGTAGTAGTAGTAGTAGTAGTAGTAGTAGTAGTAGTAGTAGTAGTAGTAGTAGTAGTAGTAGTAGTAGTAGTAGTAGTAGTAGTAGTAGTAGTAGTAGTAGTAGTAGTAGTAGTAGTAGTAGTAGTAGTAGTAGTAGTAGTAGTAGTAGTAGTAGTAGTAGTAGTAGTAGTAGTAGTAGTAGTAGTAGTAGTAGTAGTAGTAGTAGTAGTAGTAGTAGTAGTAGTAGTAGTAGTAGTAGTAGTAGTAGTAGTAGTAGTAGTAGTAGTAGTAGTAGTAGTAGTAGTAGTAGTAGTAGTAGTAGTAGTAGTAGTAGTAGTAGTAGTAGTAGTAGTAGTAGTAGTAGTAGTAGTAGTAGTAGTAGTAGTAGTAGTAGTAGTAGTAGTAGTAGTAGTAGTAGTAGTAGTAGTAGTAGTAGTAGTAGTAGTAGTAGTAGTAGTAGTAGTAGTAGTAGTAGTAGTAGTAGTAGTAGTAGTAGTAGTAGTAGTAGTAGTAGTAGTAGTAGTAGTAGTAGTAGTAGTAGTAGTAGTAGTAGTAGTAGTAGTAGTAGTAGTAGTAGTAGTAGTAGTAGTAGTAGTAGTAGTAGTAGTAGTAGTAGTAGTAGTAGTAGTAGTAGTAGTAGTAGTAGTAGTAGTAGTAGTAGTAGTAGTAGTAGTAGTAGTAGTAGTAGTAGTAGTAGTAGTAGTAGTAGTAGTAGTAGTAGTAGTAGTAGTAGTAGTAGTAGTAGTAGTAGTAGTAGTAGTAGTAGTAGTAGTAGTAGTAGTAGTAGTAGTAGTAGTAGTAGTAGTAGTAGTAGTAGTAGTAGTAGTAGTAGTAGTAGTAGTAGTAGTAGTAGTAGTAGTAGTAGTAGTAGTAGTAGTAGTAGTAGTAGTAGTAGTAGTAGTAGTAGTAGTAGTAGTAGTAGTAGTAGTAGTAGTAGTAGTAGTAGTAGTAGTAGTAGTAGTAGTAGTAGTAGTAGTAGTAGTAGTAGTAGTAGTAGTAGTAGTAGTAGTAGTAGTAGTAGTAGTAGTAGTAGTAGTAGTAGTAGTAGTAGTAGTAGTAGTAGTAGTAGTAGTAGTAGTAGTAGTAGTAGTAGTAGTAGTAGTAGTAGTAGTAGTAGTAGTAGTAGTAGTAGTAGTAGTAGTAGTAGTAGTAGTAGTAGTAGTAGTAGTAGTAGTAGTAGTAGTAGTAGTAGTAGTAGTAGTAGTAGTAGTAGTAGTAGTAGTAGTAGTAGTAGTAGTAGTAGTAGTAGTAGTAGTAGTAGTAGTAGTAGTAGTAGTAGTAGTAGTAGTAGTAGTAGTAGTAGTAGTAGTAGTAGTAGTAGTAGTAGTAGTAGTAGTAGTAGTAGTAGTAGTAGTAGTAGTAGTAGTAGTAGTAGTAGTAGTAGTAGTAGTAGTAGTAGTAGTAGTAGTAGTAGTAGTAGTAGTAGTAGTAGTAGTAGTAGTAGTAGTAGTAGTAGTAGTAGTAGTAGTAGTAGTAGTAGTAGTAGTAGTAGTAGTAGTAGTAGTAGTAGTAGTAGTAGTAGTAGTAACAGTAGAAGTAACAATAATAGTAGTAGGGGTAGTATCAATAACAGTACTGGTAGCAGTAGTATTAGTCCTAGAAGCGGTAGTAGTAGTTGTTGCTGTTGTTGTAGCAGTAGTGATAACGATAATAGTGATAGCAGCACAAGTAGTAGTATTAGTTCAAGTTGCAGCAGCAGTGATAGTAGTAGTAACAGCAGCAGCAGTAGTGGTAGTAGAAGTAGAAGTAGTAGTAATAGTACTAGTAGTAGGTGTTGTAGTAGTAGTAATAGTAGTAGTACTAGTAGTAGTAGTAATAATAGTAGTAGTAGTAGTAGTAGTAGTAGTAGTAGTAGTAGTAGTAGTAGTAGTAGTAGTAGTAGTAGTAGATGAAAAAAGAACGACGAAGAAATATTGGAATGCTCCAATGGTTAAGATGTGATAAGTTTACCCACAACCAATAGCAACAATGATATTCAGTTCAATAATAATTTGTGAATTGTATATCCGATTTACAAATAAATGTTTCTCTTACTGTAAAACACAGCAGGGTGGCACAAACAAGGAGTGGAGACTGCGATATCATCTCTTCTGGTCCACTTGTCACGTCTGTCAAAACTTAAGTCATTACTATTAGTTATGAGCCGTACGATCTGAGAGTCATTCTGTGTGAGATGTTCACAAGATAATAAAGTCAAATGTAGAAACAACTTGATCGAAAGTAGAACAAACGTCTAGTTGAATTTAGTTATCAGAACCTTCTCGTTTAGAACAAGTTATACTGTTTCACGAATGACGAAAATGATGTAAAGTTCACTTCCTAAGATCCACTGTATATGTCAGCTGGTGTTTCACTGTTCATACCCTCTCGTCTTGTGCCTCGTTACGTTGGAAAATGCAACGTGAATGGTCACTATTATATCTAATTCGACTGTTGGAAGTTGGAAGCCCTTTATTTTCTGCAGTTTCCACTCCTTGTCGTGATATCTAAAACATTAATGTACGACGTCCATTAATTTCAATGCGCCAACATCTGCGGTCTATTAAGCCCCACACTGCTTTGAGAGATGATGACGCTTCTAGTGTTCAACAACTTTTATACCGGCCTAATCCTCGTGACAGTCTTCTGATGTCACTATTTTATTTGATGCATTGGATAATAAGATGCAAAGTTAGGCAAACCAAAGGCTGGAGATTGACAGTCTTTTAGTGCAAAGCGTGAGTTCCAGACGACGTACTGAACCTTGTGACCCCGAATTCAAACCAATGGCTGTTGAACATCTGAAGAAGTCAACACAGTATTCCTATCGCCCTTCAGAATTGTAGCCTCAGCCAGTTCCGGCATCTGGTCAAGAATCTCGGACACTTCCTGACCTGTCAAGGCTCTCTGGTGAAAATCCGATATGAACAGACTGGTCGCCTTTTCTTAAGCTTACAAACGCGGGAGATTTAATAATTTTAAACCCTGACAACCCCAGTAGTTAAACTGTCAAGCTGTGTAAGAAGCGTTTGTTCGGCAGTCCATTGTTTGCTGCAAACATCCAGATTCTGTTTGTTCGTTAACACAGAGGGATGCTGCTTGAACCAACACAGTTTCGCCAGAGGCGGAGAAGAGTAGAAAACAAATAAGAACGAGCAAAAACTGAAGAATAGGATCGTTTTATCATAGCATTTCAAGAATTTGTTTTTTATAGAAGCGAATGGTTGCTGCAAACTGCATAGTAGGCAGCGAAATATACACATATAATGTAATAGTGGAGAACATTGTTGATATTATGAACGAAAAGAACAAACAATAACAATTATTTTTACCAGACATATTTAATCGGCAAAATGTCGGTAAAAATATGTACCAAAATAGTTTCCATTTCTGCTTTGTGTATGATTAATGTGTTTGCATATCCGTGTTTCAATTTTCAATTCAGACAATCTTGTATTCTTATATTTAAAAAAAACAACCTTTCAATATTCATTGCAAGAATAGCGTGATTTAGTCTGGATTAGTCTCTTCCCTTCTTCTTCAGCCTGCAATTCAAAAGAAAGTTGTGTGGCGAAGAAACCTGCAGAGACATTGTGGACAACAATAACGGCTAAAAGATTAATTGAATGACATTTGTTCCCATTGGTTTTTGTTACAACCAAAGAGAAAAAGTTCACCAAAAGAGGACAACAGTGGCAAAACGAACTCCACAATAGCGACATCACATCAAGCATGTCCTACAGTACGTCAACCACTCAAAACACCGATAGGCAGGTCATATAGTTAGACAAGACGAAAGATGGAGTACCATAACCGCTATGTGGTACTTGTGCGATAGAAAGAGCTCAGGGACGGCCTCCAACTCGCTGGGGGATTCACTAGACAAGCACAACAAACACGACCCCACAACAGACTACTATCCCACTGGACGACACGCGCCGCGATAGCAACGACTGGAACCTGAGTTGGGACCCACTCAAGGGTGACCCCTCCTTGACGAAGAACGGGTCGAACTTAGAACTAAGACAGAAGATTGTCTGGGAGAAATTGATAGAACGCGTGTTTGTATCGACTTGCTGACTGACTAACTTACCGATACTGAATGACTTACTGACTGATTGACTTACTGACTGACTGACACTTTCTAGTTTCCCTTGGAACATTGCGCTACAACTCATGTTCTTCTCTTATTTCTATTTTAGGCTATTTTCATGATTTCCATACCAGTTTTTCGCATCCACCTTTCTTCGCAAATCATTCTTTCACCTCCACACTCGTCCCTATCCCACCTTTCTCTCCTTAATCTCCGGGTGTATCCTTGTATCTTCAGTTTTGTCTCTATCCTATCTTTCTCTCCTTAATCTCCAGGTGTATCCTTTTATCTCCACAGTTGTCTCTATCCTATCTTTCTCTCTTTAATCTCCAGGTGTATCCTTTGACCTCTACTTTCGTCACTATCATATCTTTCTCTCCTTAATCTCCGGGTGTATCCTTGTATCTTCAGTTTTGTCTCTATCCTATCTTTCTCTCCTTAACCTCCATGTGTATTCTTTGACCCCCACAGTTGTCTCTATCCTATCTTTCTCTCTTTAATCTCCAGGTGTATCCTTTGACCTCTACTTTCGTCTCTATCCCATCTTTCTCTCCTTAATCTACAGGTGTATTATTTGACCTCTACTTTCGTCTCTATCCCATCTTTCTCTCCTTAATCTACAGGTGCATTATTTGACCTCTTCTTTCGACTCTACCTCATCTTTCTCTCCTTAATCTTGTTAATCTACAGGTGTATTCTTTGACCTCCACACTTGTCTCTATCCCATCTTTCTCGACTTAATCTCCAGGTCTATTCTTTGATCTTTTTCTCCGTAATCTCATTAATCTCCTGGTGTATTCTTTACGACTGCTTATTTTTTTTTAAAAAGACATGCAGTTTATAAAATGTAGGAAACCTACTTTGTACATTTGTTTGGAAATAAATTTAAGAACCATTTATGTTTTGTTTAAAGAATATGGGTCGGTCTCTGCGGCCTTTTTCAGTAAAAGGGATGTTGATCCTACAGCTATGTGACTAACAACATGGAAAGTAGGTTCGGACCTATTGCTCTGTGACGCCTTATAACCGAATTATTTTGGTAGATGGCATTCGTGCGCCTGGAAGGCAGCTTATCTAGGACTATAGAACCAACTTCCAACAATATAAAATACTGACGTAGCAAAGACTTTTGGAAAAACAAGAAGGCAACCCGGGGATATTACCATTATAGCCTTGAAATCAATTCTGATAAAGTCGAAGTTCCATTGTGGACTTTGCCAACCTTAATGATCCGTTGATTTAAATAAACTCACAAAGAGTAAATTATAAGTTTCCAATTCAAGAACATTTAAACAATATTATAATAACAAATGTTCTGAAATCTTGAAATACCGTTATCATGAAATAATATTGTGGCAATTAAACAGGACTATTTTCTCTTCCATCTAGCGTGAACCAGCAACATTTACGTGAGGTGTAGAAGTTTGCCAGAGAGAACGCCATACTGATCTATACACCGTCTTTCTCCTGGCCTCTTTCCTGTCCAGCTCCCGGTCACTAAGGGACTGTCGTATGTTGTCTTCCCAACGTACTTTGGGACGTTCTGTGGATCTGGGTCCTTGACTTTTATATCTCATTTGACCGCCTTGGCATTCGATCCTACCCCATTCTACAGACATGACCAAGCCCCTGCAGTTGGACCGGTCCACTCGTGTCTGCAGGGGTTGGGCTTCGAGATTGCTATGTTTTGTCTGGTTACGGATCTTGTCTATTTTCGTCACCTGGACCACCTTATGTACCTCATTTCAGAAGTTTGTCGGTGCCTTTCTTGGGCTGTGGTCATTGTCCATGACTCACATCCGTATTTCAGGACAGGCACATAGGTCGAGCGGTAACATACAACCGGTACAATTTGATACATATCATTTTTGTTTTAGCTGTGGCAAGGGCAGAATTCGTGTGCAGTAGCCTATGTTTTGTTTTGTTTTGTTCGTACAAGAACAGAGAGCTGTAGTGCACGCTATCCGGCGATCTTTATTTTATGCCATACAGAAACCATGACGAAGATGAAGGCAAACAGAAAAACCAACCACAGAATCGTAAAAATCGACTTCATCAGAGCAGGAAAATCAGCACACACCAAAACAACATACATTGACCCTTCAACGGCATTTGATAGTGCTGGCGCAACAACAAAAAAACCACTTGTCTAGGAATGGTCAGATACCGCGCTAAAGTCAAAAGCAAAAACGAAATTTAGGGCTTTGGCGCCAGGAATACCTGAGACAATACTCTATGGGCTATCAAGATATTTCTATTTTTTACTCATTCAAGTGTTAACATCTTGTTTTATGTATTCTTCCCTTCCTCTTTGAGTCACTAACTCATATAATTTGTTGCTATTCATTGTGCATGTTAAAGGTCTTTAGGACGTAACATAGATTTCGGTTTTGTTTTAGTATTAACGAGGTATCTGACCATATCTAAAATTGTTTTTAACGCTTTATTTTAATCCATACTACCGCCACAGCCTCGCTTTATTTGTAATTTTGATAGTGCTAGTGACTGGGAGTTGGCAGTGGACGTACAGTAAAGGGGGCTAACCCTGATATCAATAAGAAGTCAAGATATGACCAGCTGTAGTGCTGTACTCTTCGTCATAGTATCCCATCACGATGGTCGAGGTTAGCTGCGTCACTCACCATCATTGTACTACATCACGACCGAGGTAACCGTATCACTCACCATTATCATATCACATCAGGATGGTCGAGGTAACCGTATCACTCACCATTATCATATCACTTCAGGATGGTCGTGGTAACCGTATCACGCACCACCATGATTGACGTAACTGTCATTCGAGTCCAGATAAGACGAGCAACACGCTTTCAAAATTGCCAAAAAGTGACCTAGTTACAGAACAGAGATAGGCTTCTTTTTTAGTTGTATTGTTGTTGTACTTGTGTTGTTGTTTTGTTGTGATGTTGTTGTTGTTGCTGTTGTTATTGTTGTTGTGTTGGTGCTCTTCTTCTTCTTCTTCTTCTTCTTCAACTTATGGGATCAATTTTCAAGTTTAGCAAAGGAAAAACAACAAGAAAACAACAGCAACAACACACCGACAACAGAAGGATGACTTACTTATGTAGTTTACCACAAGTAAACATGTGAGTGACTGTTAATGAAATCCTAAATGCTCCAATAGTTAATACGGTAACTCTCTCCTTCGAATTCCAGTCTTATAATTGTTGAATACAATATAACACAATGTTTCATAAATCGGACAGTACAAAGAATGAACGGATCTGTCTCAGCAGTTGTCTTTTCCTTTTATCTTGTACAGTTTACAATATAAGTAAACTATCTTTAGGCTCTCTGTAAATAAGTTTTTACATTTGGCTAAAGAAAGCTGTGCTTGATACTAGCAATCGCATCATGTAAAGCAGAGTGTTACAGAAACTAGAAATGTACACAAGAGTGTACGTATGTACTTTGATACAGACTTCACGTTAATAGGACAGCTGCAGTGATCGCCCATTGATATCTATGGAACTGAAAGGACACAAAAAGAAACAAAGGTATAGAAGTGGGAATTCAGTAAAAGAGTTATTTAGGTTCTAGGTTTGACCGAATGAGAAAACTCTATATATCTTTGAGGACAGGCACGTGCCAAATTTGTTATAAATCATTTGTTATTACACTAACAACTAACTTCATGTGTTGGTTGCCAACATTGCAAGTACCGGCGTCACTTAGTAATGAATAGTTTCAATTCGACATTTGAGACATCACTTGCAGTCAGCTGAGCTGATTATACTAGGCCTTTAATAATTAGAGAAATCAGCGTTCTTGGAACCTAAAAGTATAAACAGACCGTCTTCCTCCGAACGATTATTAATGGAACATTGAAATGAAAATGTAAGTCTTTGATTCCATCTTCAATTAAAATAAGTGTTTGATTATATTTTCAACACCAAATTAGACTTAATATTATGACCACATTTTAACACCATTAAAACGTCTTGAGAACAGGGTGCGAATCTGATGAGTTCGGATTTGATTTAAAAAACTGTCACGTTTTCGGTTTGTGTAAATATACTTATAATTTTGTGTCTTTCCTTTAAATTACAGAGCATATGTCAACTGTCAACTGGGCTCCAGGATCAACAAAAATGGTGACTGCTTGAAAGAAATCAGAAGAAGACTAGCTATGGCAATGCAGAGACTGAACAGCCTGAAGAAATTATGGCAGAGCATCAACAAAATGATAAAAGTAAAAGTCTTGAGAGCCTGTGTTTTTCCTGTGGCAGCTTATGGCTATAATCATGGACGATTACCAAAACTTCTAGACAAAGAATCGAATCCTTCGAGTCAAAATGTTACAGAAAGATCCTCAGAATATCCATGACCGAGAAAAAAACAAATTTAGACATTCGGCAAGAGTTGAGCATAGAGGAGAACTGGTTTATCAATTCCCTTTTGGCTAGAAAATGCAAATACTTTGGTCACATCAAGAGATACAACGATCTTGAGAGAACGGTGATGGAAGGTATGGTGCCAGGCAAAAGAGGAAGGGGTAGACCAAGAAGACGATGGCACAAAGATATCCAGGAATGCCTGGGTATGACTGTGGCGGAGGCTGGAGTTTTGGCAAGAGAACGAGTTTCTTTCAGACAGACTGTGATGGGAGCGACGTTCTACAAAGGTCATGCTACATGATGATGATGTCAACTGTTTACGACAATGTTTATGCTCTTGTTGGAGTAAACAAGTTGCTAAAGGTGCCGAAAGGCAACGGAAATTACAAAGAAACTGAAAAGAATTAGGGACAAGAAAAATACTAGCTTTCATTGAAAGCTAGGACCTTCGGGAGTGGACGGGGGGGGGGGGGGAGGGGGGGGGGGAGATGAAGAAGATGTGCAGATTTATGGGCCAGCCGGCTGAAGGAAGAAGGGCCGGGCATATTAAGAAAGGGGCATGTGAGTTGAGGGGGGGGGGGGTAGGTCAAGAGATGGGCGGGTTTGAGGGACGAGGATGTGAGGGGTACAGGATGGAAGAAGTCCGTTATTCATTGAACTGCTGTTGTCTTTTTCATATTGTACAGTTCCATTAACGGACAGGTCTTCTCCATGTGTATTGCTAGTATTTCAATATTTGTATATAAGGTCTATTTAGGCGAACTTTTTTCTGTCCACATTTGCTGCCCAAGCGCCAAGGGAACTTTTAATACTTTATTATCGTTCTGAGATTCGATTGGGTGTCGTATTATTGCCGCTTTGTTGATAAAATGGAAGCTCTAAATGTTGAGTTTCAGCTTTTCACAATAGATTCCCCTGCATTCATGCCCGACTATTTGCATCACTGTTATAAAATGCTAAACAGAAAATCATCATTTAAATAAGATAACATCACAAATGTTTGTTTATTTAAAAAAATAATATATAACTAACTCAGGTACCAATAGTGTCGATGATTTCCGTTTGTTTTTCTCAACACACAAATAAAGGGAAAGTTGCCCCCCTAATGAGCACCTTCCAGTGACCTTCAGCTTGTTGATAGTCAATTGAATTAAGACGCGAAACATCAAGGTCGTGACATAGTTCTGCTGCGTCTTTTGAATAAACTAAATTTCCGCGCCATTCGATGAATCTGTTGTCTGTTGTCTCACTTGTTACGTCGTAATTTAACATTTGAAATCCATGTTCTGGGGCCTTACAAAACTCTCAGAAATGGCGTGAGAGGGAACGAATTAACATTCCCGTAATTGAGAACATGAGATCATTGAAGGTCAGTTTGAAAGAGATGGCAGATGGCGATAACAGAATTAGGCCTTGAAATCAGATCTCCAGCCCACGCACACACACACAGATGTACATACACCCTACTCTTCACAAGACAATGTGATTGAGTGAGAAGAAATCAAAGTCAACGGTGGAAGGTGAAGGCTGCATGTTGAAGTTGTCTGTGACATTTATTTAGACAATTTCCAAATCGTGTTTGCGATTTCATTAAAACCTGTTGTAATGCGGTTTTCAAGTGTGCAATATTTCTTCTCTAAAAAACGAGTTTAACATTTTATTTTCCGTCCGTCTGTGACTTTAGCGTTAAGCAAAAAGATAGATAGCATAGGCGGCTGCTAACGAGGATCTACTGTAAATATTTGTTATTTAAACTCAATTTAACATCTTCATACTGGTTTATAAGACTCTACAGAGCCTGTATACAACCAGTTTCTTCTCAATCAATCAATCAATCAATCAATAATACGCTTGGTCAACCATGGCCCGTCGCGTCGAATGACCATGTCCATGTCTGATACCGCCTCCCAATCGGCGTGCAGTTCTGTTGGGGAAGGCTGATTTGTTTTAACCCAGGTATTTCGCCAAGGAAGTCTCAAGGGCGTCTCCAGGATGAGCACGGCTTCTTCCGTCTCTCAACTCAATAGCATGCCAGAGAATCTCATGGGGTGGGACTTCCCTGGGGAGTCGGACAACGTGACCGAAGAGGGAGAGGCGATGGCGATCAATCGTGAAACCATGCCTGCAATTTAAGTACGTCGAACTACTTCACTGTTGGAAATCAGGGCGTGCCAGTGAATCCAGAGGATGCGCGTCTGTGTAAGGCCTCAAGACGCTGCCGGCCCCGCTGTAGTATTGTCCAGATCTCGGAACCGTAATGGTGGCGATGCAGGAGGAGTCTATTCGAAGCCTGGTCACCAGGCTAGAACCAGACTCTGCGGAGCCGATCCTACGGGTGATGTAGTGACTGCTTCGTGCGTTATAAGACTGCTTGCTGCCTAAGTGGCCGCAACAGGATTGTCGTTCACAGCCAGCACCATAACCCATAGGAGGAGTCAAACGTGGCTGTTTGCTGGTCGCAGCGCTCTTTTCCTTGTTATTTGCTGATGTTCACACGACTATGCCACTGAAGTATGTATTATATATAGGACAGATCATATGCCAACCAATCTCAGACGCCTACATACAGTTCGCCCTCTAAGGTGAAAGAACCAACCATACTAGACCTCCTCTTCGCTGATGACTGAGCCGTTAACACATGTTCAGAACAGCATCTGCTAGGAGTTTTCAGCTGAGTCTTCTTCTTCTTCGTTCGTTCTCAATCTCCCACTACCAAACCCTGAAAGGGCTTAAGTAGCAGAATGTAGCCCAGAGAACGGAATGCGTTGTGTCGTAGTTTACAGCTTGGCTGCGATATTTGCACCTTTCGGTCCAACACATCCGACTTCAGCAAGCATTTTTTGAGTACCGGGTTAGCATTCCCTCTTCGATCCCTTCTCATTAGCCAGTCTGCCCTGCTGCAGCCTGTTATCCAGGATCACCGCGTGGAGGTGTAGAAGGGTCTTGGCAGCTATGGTTCGCTGGCACTGACGCTAGCAGTCAGCTATGGGTCGCTAACCACTGCAGCTCATGTGCTGCTCAGCATCTTGATCCCTCAGCTGTCTCACAGTCAACACACAATGATTGAGGCTTTTACACCTGTTCAGAACAGCATCTGCTATGAGTTTTCAGTTGTGTCTTACTGTCAACACACAATTAAAAGGAAGTAATGATTCTACCTACTCACGGAAAGCCTTATCGCGAACTAAACATCACGGTATTTTGCCAGCACCTCCAAGCAGTGCATGACTTTACCTACTTGTGCAATATCCACAACAGAGAAGCCAAAATCGGTTATTGCGTTGACAACAGGGTGGCCAAGTCAAGTGATGCTTTTGGAAGAGACATTTTAGTGATCGACAAGGAATTAGAGACGCCATTCTGATTTAGGTGTGTCGTGCGATAATACTAATAGTTGTTGAATAATAGTTGTCCATCACAAGTGATGAAGACCACTCTCTTTGTTCAGCCGTGTGGACAGTCGTATCTCTTGCTGTGTCCGCTGAAATGGGTGACTTGCGCGGTGATTTGGATTAAAGTGAGGAAGAAACTGCGCCTTTTGTCAACCTCACTCACAGAGCCTAAGCTACCTTTTGCCAGTGGCAAGACATTCATCGAGACGACTGGAGATAGCATAGGATGCAGATTTTGCCTCAGGGTTACCACCGAAGCCTTTCCGTAAACATGTAACCTGCAGGGTAGAAAGGTGGGATGGCATCTAACGCAGTTTGTCGTGCCTTGTCGATAACCACAAGAGGTCGTATGGACAACACTCGGCGTGGGAGTGAGTCTGGCATCTCTCCCCAGCTGTATTCAGCTCATCATAGTAGCATCTAAAATTCCCACACGCCAAATTCGTGAAGGTGAACCGGCAGAACTAACCCGTGAAATACGACACAGGTATAATCCCATAATAAGCGTAGTGCCATTCAGCCGGCGTCCAGACCAGGATAAACGGATGGAAGAAATCACACACAAAAAACGAAATAAAAATCTGGCAAAGATGGCGCCATAACTGGCTGCGAGTCTACATTTCTCTACTGTTTTGGATCATTATGGATGCCGCTAGACCACGAATTTGCCTGGAATTCACACTAGTCGACGGCTTACACTTGTGTTCACGGATAATACTAATCACCTTTATAAACGCCTTAGAAACGTGGACTGTCCCCGTAAGTTGGCAAAATAAAGTACTCAACTCTGAAGTTCTCAGCGGGGAAAGACTCGTGAGCATCTAAACTCTTCTGCTGGGAGCCCAGGTCAGATGACTGAGCATGATGTTCACGTGTCCGATCACTGCCTCCCTAAGCCGCTACTGTCCGGTGAGATAGAATATTTTACAGTGGCTCTGAACAGTTTCTAGCTTGATGTCGCCTCCTGAGAAATATTTGCTGCGAACCGCCCAACCTGGCGCACTGCCACTACCGAGCAAAAAATAATTGTCGCGTAGCCAAGAAAATCAGGCTTTCTGAAGGACAGTATACAAGACATCTCAATTACCGGCACCGCCCACGAGTCCTGCACGTGCGGTCAAGGTTTTCACGCTAAGATTTTGTGTACAGTAAAATGCGATCACATTTTACTTCACATATCTGATGATGTCGCCATCTTTGCTTGCGATGGGTAACTTTTAAATACGAACAGATACAGCTCTGGTTTTGGCACTGCAGGCTCATCATATATATTGGCACTGTCTAAAGTGATAAATTAAATATCGATTGCTAACAGGGTGAGCATAGATCGATAAAAGAAAGAAAAGAGAAACAGTGATTTATCATAAGAATATACGCATGAGCTGTCCAAGAGATGTACGAAATATGGTGTTATAAAATGTGTCCTTCATGACAGGAGATGACTTAACACAATCAACAATTGTCTGCTCCTGTTGAACTCGACAAAGCTAGGGCTTTCTTTGAATCAAACGTCTAAAAATAGACGCTCTGTGAGCTTATCGCTAAAATAGCACATTTTAATCATATTTCTATTCGTTCTGTAAACTAATGCTTTTCCTTCTTATTTTCCATAGAAAGCAAGTTATTTACTATTTTATTAGTTGTATCATCTATGGGATTTTGTTTCTAGAGCTTTCTTTCAAACCCAGACAGCTAATCGGGCTTTTGAGCTCTGTAAATGGGTGTGGGTGTACATTACTAAGAAGGGTTTACAAATTTAGGGTTCGGATGAAAGTTTAATCAGAACACGACCAAGAAATAGATGTTGATGATTATTAAGATACAAAATATGAAGTTGAATACGTGTGGCTTGGCTTGGTTCGTTCTCAGTCTCCCGCTACCAAACCCTGAAAGGGCTTAAGTAGCAGAATGTAGTCCAGAGAACGGAATGCGTTGTGTCATAGTTTACAGATTGACTGCGAAATTTGCACCTTTCAGTCCAACACATCCGACTTCAGCAGGCTTTTTTTGAGTACCGGGTTAGCATTCCCACCCCGTTCGTATGTCAGGCGAACGGCTCCTAAAGAAGCTTCTCTAAGGCGAGCTGAGTAAAGGATGGCGCGAGAAAGGGTGTGCAAAGAAACATTTTAAAGACAGTCTGAGGAACTCACTGAAAAGTTGGCAGATAGATGTCACAACCTGAGAATATTTGATGCAAAACAACTGACAGAAGAAGCGCAGTCAAAGCGGGTATAGGTACCAGCGAGGATCACCGTGTTGTGAAAGTCCAGACCAGACGCGAGACCCGGAAATCACGAACAGCGGGATCACCATCACCTTCTACTGACCTCGTGTGCCCGTTATGCAGCAGATGTTGTCGTGCCCGCATTGACCTGTTCAGCCACATGCGCACCCACATCCAACAGGGAAATCTGTGACAAGGATGATGTCGGCGGTCCTCGTCGACAACGATGGACAGCTATTATTAGAGTATCCATAACTGCGCTGACCAATTGACATTCATTGACGCTTACGAACGTTTACAGTGGATGATAGCAGTGAGTTGTGCGTTTCAAAAGTGGCGAAGGAGACGTGAAGGACAAGCCATGTTCCGGGCGGCCATGCACAGATGTCACACCACGCAATGAAGAATATCTCGATCAGCTCATCGAGCATTGCGACCAGAGAACTGTCTACGGAGCCGGATATCGGCTTCTAGGCGTTGGAAACGATAGTGACAACGTTGGAATACCCCAAAGTTTGCGCCAGATGGGTACCACGAATGCACACAGAAAGAACATCACATACAAGTTTGTCATGACCTCCTGAACCATGACTAGGGTGAAGGTGATAGTTTCCTGAATCGCATTATCACTGGTTATGAGACGTGGTGCCACCATACAATCCCGAGTCAAAACAGCAGTCTATGGAGTGGCGACATATGAATTTCTGATTGTGGAAAAAGTTCAACACACAGCCCTCAGCAGGTAAAGTGACGTGGTGTGCCTTTTGGGATAGAACCTTGACAAACCATCAATGTCTGACTGTTACATTGCGACGCTGACTAAGAAGTCAGGGTCAGACCAGAGAGGAAGACAGCATGTCTTTTGTAACACAATAATGCCAGACCCCTATACCAGTTTAACGATCGTTGAGAACATTGTCAGTCTTGGCTGGACTGTCCTACCACATCCAACGTATAGTCCTGAATTAGCGCCTTCTGACTTACATCTGTTTGTGTCAATTATCAATTAAAGATTTGCATAAGCAACATTTTTCTAACAACGACGCCTCCATAGCAGCTGTGAAACAGTGATTTACCTCTGCTGGTGCAGATTTTTACGAGCACGGCATGTATGCTCTTATTCATCATTGGAGAAAATGTATAGCCAAGGGAGGCGACTGTTGAAAAATAGTTTTTTGAAGGCCATACATTGCTCTTTCGAATGGTGTTATTGTACCTTTTTTTCTATTATGGTTTTAATGGAATAAAATAAGAGGTACTTTCGGAGCGTCCCTCGTATACATATCTTTCACCGCTACGATCACACTTTTTATCTCCGAGACTTGCCGACAGTAGAGGAAAAACTGTTTTGCCTGTTTCTGATTATAAGACGCAAACTGGTATCGTCTTCACATGTCTGCGTTAGTTCCGAACAACCTTCACGACATCCTTCTCCATAGACGAATTAAATGATCCAATAGACCAAATGAAAAACAGCAAAGCAGCTGACAGAGAAATTAAAAACTTTGGACCAAAGACTACCAAATGACTGCTACAGCTTTTTAACACGTGCTTCAAATCTATGCAAATTCCTCAAATCTGATGAAATACCATGCGTTTGCGCTGATAAAATCAGGAAAAACTGGAACAGAATCTAAGAATTTCCGACCGCTGTTATATTACTTTGTCTTATGCGTTATTTTGAAAGAATGATCCTGAACCATTTTATCGATAGAATAAATCCTCGATAGATAAGAGGGTTATCAAGGGGCATACAGGTTTCGGCCCGAGGAGACCATGTTGCAATCAAAATATTAACCTGACAACTAATCGGGGACGGGTATGAACGCAATAAGATCACAGGAGGGGCTTTATTGATCTAAGTCCAGCATACGACACGATAAACCACCATAAGTTGCTGATAAAGCTATGCGCCTCACCAACCTCATCAAACGTCTATTGCAGAATTAGGCAGTTCTATGTCCCTTTGGGAGGGGGGAAAAGTCTATGTTGAAACAAAAAACAAATAGCCTGGCATAAGGAAGCTTAACTTAACATTTTTATACTGGTTTAGAAGACTGCAGAGTCTGTAAACAGCCAGTTTCATTTACATTTCCTTGCTCTAAAAGCTATGTGGATACAATCTATTATTAAATGCATTAATTGTCCTTGCCTCCACTACTTCCTGTGACAATGCATTCCAAGCATTCACCACTCTGACTAAAAAAAACACGTCCTAACACTGATACTGAATAACATATTTAGCAAAGACCACCATACAGACACAAAACGTATGTATGCCAATGACACAAAAGTTGCTGCCCAAGGAAATGGTTTTGAGAAGGTTGAACACAAACTGATAAGCGCCCTTTGTATATTACAACAAAATTTGGGGAACTGAGATGCTAATCTAGTTAGGCAAAACATACTGACCGTGAAGCGTTCCATGGAAATAGGCTGTTTTTAAGGCAGCCTAGCTGACGAGATGTGGATCAATGTGATCAGCGTAGTAGTGAGCGCCACACAGTTGAAGCCAAGTATAGCACAGCCGCCTGGAGGACCAGTCCACCTTCATCAGCATGCTCGGGATGTGAGGAAAGCTACTACAACCCACCACTGAACACCCTTTTCAGGATGCACAAGAGTCAACTTACGCATTTGTGGGTATTCAACAACAAACAAAACCACCTCAAACATAGAGAGACAAAAAGAAAACTACAGATCAAATGTCAAGGACAGGAGCTAGAAAACGGTACAGCCCCCAAATACCTGAGTGTAAAGTTGGATCACACGCTGTACTACGCTATACACTGTCAGGAAGCAAAATGGAAAATACATGCATAAAAATAATATCATCCAAACATTGACTGGCACTACATGGGGAGTAAGCCAGATATTCTCCAAACATCTGCAATGGTCCTGTATTTCTCTGTAGCTGCATACATCCGTCAGCTAGCTTGGAACAATTCTGCACATGCCAAACTGATCGACATAGCAATAAATGAAACTGGCTTGATAGCTACAGGGCACCTAAAGTATATTTCAGCTGATAAAAATAGACCCTGTAATCGGTCTAGCACCACCTGAGACACGAAGAAGAGTTGCATTAGAAATTGAAAAAGCAAACAGGCAAACAATCCAAGGCACCCAATGTTTGGATACCAGGTGCAGTGCAAAATATCTTACAGTCAACACAGTCTGTACAGACTAGTTCCAGAAAACACAGCATCGGAAAATAGAATGAATTGACGCAAGTTCCGTGGATTGAGCTGAGGGGAGAACATGCACCTGGACACCACTTGCCTTATGGAACACAGACTCCGAACTGATGTACCACGATGGAAGAAGAACTTAAAGAGATAGGGATATAGAGATGATGAGACATGCGACTGTGGATCAACACAAGGCCCAGACCACCTGATGGTCTGCCCAAACCTTCTGGCCACATGTAATATGGACGCCATGTTGAGGGCGAGTGACAAGGCAAGCCACGTGGCTGAACATTGGAAATATGATGTCTGATGTGGTGCCCAGGACATAGAAAGTAATATCGTTTATAATTGTATGTCCTGTCAAATACATGATATTCTCTGGTTGCCAAGTTTACCTGGCTCACAACAAAATGTCAGATCTGTTTTTGAGACATTTTGCTGTTCTGAACCCAAGCTATTTCAAAGAATTCATATGCAAGGAGAACAATGAACTAAGAAAAATGCCCAAACCATCCGCACAGGACATCCAAACTCAAAGTAATTAAAACAAACATTCCTTAAATCTAAATCAACTGAAGTTTATTGTATTGCATAGTCAACTGAAACACAAGAACAGAGCTAAAATAATATGCATATTATGTCTTCTAGTGCAAAAAGGCAAATGGCCTTAGCCCAGTTGTATTGTTTCCTGTAGATCTAATATATTTCTGAGTGAGACAGAAGTTTTCTAACAACTATTGTCTGTGTGATTGTCACCCAATGTATTAGCAGGTTTAACAGACTGCCCTGCTAGACTAAGAACACACGTGGTGTGATAATGATTCAACAAAATCAACAACAATTGTTACTCAGTAAACAAAACTGACTACCTAATTGGAGCTTAAAATGTATACATTTCATCAAGATGATGAGACATTATAATCCAAGTAAACAACAGAAAACCTGCTGATAACTAAAATATTGAATGTTGACAATAAGCAAAAAAATAATATTTTTAAAAATCTCACTACTGTATATCCTCTATTCACCAAAAAATTAAGACACAAAAATTGACAGTAATACTGTAATTATGCACTTACTGTGGAGTGATTGCAACATGTAAACAGAACATATTTGAAAGTCTAATTATTTAATGAAATATACCCTTCCCTCCCCACACAAAATACATATATTAAACAAACATGCATTATCTCACTATATGACATTCACCTGACATTAAGACTTTGTCAAAACAGCAGTATTGTTTTTATTCAAACAGAGAATGTCAAACTAAGGCATTAGTATTAGTCCACTTAGAAAGCTAGCTGGTGCTGATCCCTACAATAGATGTTTAAAACACATAGCTAGGCTCACTGCTCATGTGTTAGCGAGGTCGAAAAGACAAGCAAAGAATAGTAACACTTTAATATGTCAGACAACTAAGGAGTGTTGGGCATGGGGCCGGCTATACCACCCTTTAAAAACTATAAGACAAAAATAATATTTCTACACCTCATGGTAGAAGAGGAATGACTATTCAAGTCCGGCTACACGTACACAGCAAATTTTAATTTAATTGTTTCAGAAAACATTTCAACAGTTTTGGACAACCCCCTGAACCGCTGAACATTTGCTGCAAAACTGCCCGACATACGAGGATCAGAGAAAGCAGATGTGGCCATCACCAGTGGCAACACTAGACAAGCTCAATGGCAGTGTCGACAGCCTCAGGATGACAGCTGTTTTTTTCGAAAAAATAAAGGTTGACGTCTGACAGCGTACGAAGAAGAAGGATAAATAAGTTTGTAATTAAGTTGTGCAACCCTACATGGAAATTCTTGCTCTCTGAAAATCAGAATAAAGTTGAGGAAGCCAGCACAGCAAGTTAACTCCGAGATGGTAACGCTAATTACCTATATAAACTGAAAGCATTTTGTCACATGCTTCGATACAGGGCTAACTTTCTGCATGACACAACTACTTCTGGACATTTACCATTATTCTACGTAATTGATAACAGGTCTTATTCTCACTTGACAATCTACATCCCCAATAACATGCCCATCATGTATGTCTACTACAACTAGTGTTGTTAAATCAATTCTGTCATTAGTTAACTTCTTTGCAATAAGGCTAAACCATCCAGCGTCTTTCCAGTAATTATACATTGCATATATTATAACACCCCCCCCCCCCCCCCCCCCACGAATACATTATTTGCAGTGGGCCCCCACTCAGGATATCATGTCCTTTAGTTTGTGTCGCTTGTCTATGCAGATTGTAACATTCCTCAGTAAAATCATGTATCTATGACTTCCAGATATCGTGTTCTCTGTTTAATGATTATCCATGATTCTATTCCTATTCCACATGACAAGACCGAATACAGATCTGTAAAAATGAACATCCTAACCCAAGAGATGTGTTTGTATGCTGTCTCCATTCTCTACTCCCAAGTGATCTCCGGAAGGGCATTAGAAATGTAACATGACAATATCAATACAACATTTTCAAACACGGCTACAAATCTTAGATAATAAATGTAGTCCCCAACAAGCACAAAATCAATGCTATGCTGTGACTTATCTAAAAAAAAAAAATGTCACTCTGACCAAAAAAAAATACACACTGACCATTTCCATTAAAGGTGCATGAGAAATGACTTGCAAAAAATTGGTCATAAAGTTTCCTCTATTTCCATACCAATATTGACCTAATAATACTTGATGAATGTAAAGCAGCATAACAAGTAATGAAAATATCCCCCAAAATCATATTGCAGTTGCAACTAAGCAGCATATAATTGTGAAAAAAGGCACCAAGCAGACCAAATCAACAAAAACATAAGCCACAGTTACAACTACACAAGTATTATGTATAGAGTGCCATCAATAACTAGCATGTAAAGACTGACAACATAAGGAAACCTCTTTATTTACATACATGTTCCTTACTGTTACATTCAGTTGGTTCATATTGCAGGGGAGGCCTTGACTGTGTCACTATAAATAAAGGTATTGTTAAAATATTGCTCAGTAATGTGGTAGTCAACAATTTTCACAGGTCACAGTAATCGGTTTGTGCATATGTATATCCTCCAAATATGGTTCTTCTGCATGGTTTTGGTTGCATTCATAGATCTGGTAGTTGAACTGTCCTTCCATGTATAAGAACACACAGTGGCATGCTGGGTAAACCCACAAGTGCCACAGCCCAACACAATGACAGTCTTAGCAAAAATGTGCTTTGCTGAAATTTGCATAAAAAAGTTAGTGGTTTAACGTCTGTTGCTTGACAACAGTGATATGCTTCATAACTTTATCAAACAACCATCCAATAATAATTTATGACAATTACATTAAACAGGAGTTCAGAGATTTACTACAATGAACACTCCTAAAACAAGTCTCAGGTTACAATGAACACTCCTAAAACCAGTCTCAGGTTTCATGTATTCATTTTTACATTTTTTGGGAAGCAACATTCATTATTCTTCATGTAATTGTATACACAGTGTTTCCCTAACATTTTGTGTTTCTGGCACACATGCACATTTTTGGTTAAACTTGACTGCACATAAAATAAGTACATTATGTATAGTTTCTGTTTTGGTTGAAATAAGAAAATTAAGCATTAATTTGGGGCTTTTTTGGAATTATTTTTGTAATGCTGTCAGTATAATATTCCCAGCTATATCAATTTAACTTGACTTGATCATGCCTAACAATGAATACATTTCTAAAAGCTTCATGTCTCACTAGATCAGTACATCCATTTGTGAAACACTGGCATAGCAAAGCTGACTATACTGCATTCAAGACAGCAAACTGAACTGATCAAAAGCAGATTAGATCCTCATTTCCTCAGATGTATTTAAACATTTCTGTGTACCTATCTCCAAACACTAACACAAGCTTTATATTACCCTACCTGTTATTCTTATACATGTCAAACTGAAATAATCTGATGGAAGGAAAAATAATTCCTGAAAAAATGGTGGGGATTCAAGTTAATTCAGCAGGAAATGTCCACAAAAGATGTGAGGATATGCAGTATAACTGAATAACAATAGTAACTGGAAAAGTATCAAATGTGTAAAGCAATTTTACATAAAAACAGCAGACCTGATAAACAGAAACAGTTTAAAAGAAAACAGAGAACTAAGTTAACAGTTATCAGCATTATATACTGTTACTGATTGTTTTCGTGTTCCCAGCACTGGATAGCAGAAGTCTTGACATGCCAGCAGTACACCTCTATTACTGTTCTAATGTCAATGTGCATTTGAACCCCTTTGTTATCAGCCCTCATGAAATGTCCACACAATCAAAAGATTTATCAAATGATGTATGGAATCCTCTGTATATTGCATGTCCACCAATTCTGGTTTCTATCTAAGATTATATGAGCATACTAGTAGAATTAATCTGCTGTATTAAGTCTGAGCAAGGGCTGAACAAGAACCATTCAAATAAAAGACACTAACACTGCCCAAATCAGCATATTAGGACGTATCCTAGCAATCAGATATGTTTACAACAGCAGTATACTGACAAAAACAGTTCAGCAACAAAAATTGTCAAACATTTATCAATCAGGTATACCAAATTCACATACACTATTAAAATCATAATGCATGTATCAATATGACTAAATGCAATGTTGAGAAATCTAAAATGAACACACCAACAATTTGTAAGTATCCAATTCGTTGAAGACATGTAATCAATGGAAGACTAGGTTCTGGAAAAGTGAGCTGTATATACAGTAAAACATTTCTAGCACTCTAATATAACTGAACTGCTAATCAAAGTATGAGAATGTCTATCATCCTGTAGTCATGACAAATAATATTCACATGCAGACATCAACCATTCTTTCATATTGAGACAGCAACAACATGTGGTTACAACTAGCAACAATGAAATTCAATATCAACCAACACTAACCTGAGTTCTGGGAAACAAACAAAAACTGTAATGAGCGTGTAATAATAGGTGACTAAAGAGGGTTGTCCATGGGGCTAGCAACCTGGTCATGTAAAACAAACTGCTACATAAACCACCACAGTAAGAGCACACAAAGTGCTTTGGCCAAATGCTTGGTAATGAAGACAAGAAAGAAACAAGTGTTTTTAATGCTTGAAAAAAATATATCAAAATCAACATAACAAATGATCATCCAATATTAATGAGAACTTTACAGTACCCTGTCAATCAAAGTTTTGAAAATTTGTCAAACTCAAATAAGTTATCCCTCCCACCCCACTCAAAAGTAAAAGTACAATTGATATTTTCTTCTTAAAATGCATAGTGTTTGAATCAGTATTACATTATCTACATAGGAAATGTAACGTTCTCCTTATGAATGACAAAAGTAATTCAACTGTGTATTCTTGGCTAAAATTTCAGCTAGGTATTATTAGGCCAAAGAACAAACTTCATAGTTGGACAAAACTAGTAACAATATGATACAATACACAACAGAATCTGGAAGACAGCACTGCATTTCTACAAGTGAAATCAGCACAGATAAAACAGTAACACGGAGCAGTATAATAAAGTGTTGAAATGATTGCAGCACTGAATAAAATGTCATAGAAACGGAGGTACATTCAACCATTATTCACCAATAAACAATGATATGGCATTAGTTGATGCAAGAGCAAGCAAGATCAGTATTAACAACAAAATGGACATGATACTATTCAATGCACTATTGCACATTATGTAATTACATTATCTAGTCAGCTTGTTTTTAAAATAACAAATTAAAGAAAAAAAAATTGTACCAAAGAGATCAATATTTTACATGTTTTCTTAAGGCACACTCGCACACACACAAATCAGCTAATGTCAAATTCCATGCTCACATGATAAAAATATTTGCTGCTGGCTTATCTGCCTAATTTACAAAGACAGCATTCTGACATGCTCAATTCAGCATTGTTTGAACAGCATATTTGAGCTGTTATATCCTGCCAGTTAATTAATTGCACAAACTTTTGTGTACATATTCACTGTAACATAGATGGATCTGTAGTAGGCGTGGCAAAAAATGGTTGTGGAGGCATCTTTATGAGACAAAATAACAGAAAGATGATAATTTCGCAGAATCAATGGCACTTCTCCAAGCACTGAAAATTGTCACCAAATTGGAGGCTCACACACGCGCCAGGATAGTGACCTTCACAGACTGTAAAGCACTACTCAAATCATTAAAAAACACAACAAATGTGGACATAATACATAAAATCAGAACAGAACTAAATGCCATACAAAATTTCTCAAAGATCATACTCCAGTGGCTCCCCCCTTATTGTGGAATTACAGGTAACAAGAGAGCCGATGCACTATCCAAAGCAGGTGGGAAAATGGAACAATACACCCATAAAGTGCCATATAAGGAGGCTAAAACCATCATTCGCAGCCAATATAAAATAAAATGGGAGAAAGAAGTGGGAGAGAGTAACAGTCCAGATCCAATCCACCAGCAAACTGCAATCTTCCACATGAGAAAGGCCACAGCAGACTACTGGGCCACCTATATCGGCTCCAAATCTCCCAAACAAATGAATGTCCATGTGGGACAGGAGTTCAGACCCCTGAACACATACTTCAAGAATGCCATGCCTATGAAGAACTAAGATGTCAGACCTAGCCAGACAGAGCAGAACTGAGGAAAAAAGCTATGGGATCATCGCTCTGACCTGGAAAGGACTGTGGACTTCCTCCTGGCGATGGGACTGAAGATTTAGCATGATTAAAAAACCAAAACGCAGAAGAAAAAGAACTGTATCAGATGAATATAACTGTCTTTACTGTATACATGTCTACTTTACAAATGAAGACCAAACTTCATTTTTGCAGTATGTTTTTCTTTTCTTCTGTATTGTTTCAAAGTCAATGATTTACAAATTTGGATTATTCAAGGAAAGGTATTGCTGGCTTTTACTGCAACTTTCCTACTCCAACTTTTACTTTCCTTTCTCATCTCTTGACTTTGTTAAATGAACAACTATATTGCTCCTAGGAGGCAACTTCAAGTGCCCTAAAACAGAACTAGCACAGTGATTTCTTAAAATTAGCAGCTTGAAGCTATCTATTCTAGCAAAAACATTTTGTTTTACAAAATTCCTATTAAATTGTAGTCACGACTTTGCAACCACTAGTTGTTCTCAGAACCCAAAGTACAGCAAGGCACAACTGTGCAGAAAATCTAATTAAATATGCTGTTATAATAGCATACTTGGCATGTGAAATTGAGAACAAGCTATCTACTCTGATTCTTGTTGCAAAGACAAGGAAACAGCTCTCATAGAATAATACATTCACAAAACATGAGCACTAATATTCCTATGATGAAACCGGTTATGAGAATGACAAAATGTATGTATATTTTTGTTTATATGAAATATAGGTAGAGCCAGTAAACTGCACAGTACAATAGGACTACTATGACAAATAATCAAGTAAAAATGTAGCCATCTCCCACACGACAATCATGCCACACAATTATTTCAGGGTCCTGTTCTGACAAAATAACAACCTTTCACGTTGAATAAAATGCTGATAAATTCACTCTAAGAGCGCAACACATTTTTTGTTATTGGCACTTCCTGCTATATGATGGCAGATTGACAAGTTTTGGCACAGACAGTGTATGTAAACCAGTCATGTCATTAGACTCTCTAACCGACTGTAAATAGGTACCTGACTGTCACAAAAGCTGAGACCTTCTACAATGAAGTCCCTAACACTTCATCCTCAACAATTTGATCTGCTATGCTTCTGCTACCTTGACCTAACTGCACTATTCCAAATATCAACTAACACATTATTTGGTATCAGAGCAGCAGCAATAATTGTTAGTATTTGTCCTAGAATGGCATACATAGGCAGTGTGCTAGTCTGAATGAATATTAGTATTAATACACAATAATGTCACTTCTGGAGATAAGAATATTGAAAGAGTATTGATTGAGGGTCATCCATTTCTTTTGGTGAACAAGCTGAATCCAGTGACAACAAAAACAATTTGGTTGAAAATTACTGTAACAACTTTTTGCCAAGGTCAAGGATGCAGTGGAGCATTCAAATGTGAACCCTATATCTCACACAAAACACCCATGCAACCCCCCCCCCCCCCCCCCCCCATTCAATAATCAGAGCTCCAGGCAGACAACACACTATATACATACAACACTGTGATAAATCTTGGTTGTTAAGTGGACAAGTGGTCAAATGACACATCAGCAATTTCAATATAACATATTATTGTATGTACTTTAGTAAATAAGAAAACAAACAGAAGCAAATGTTTGAATCTACTCATGTATATCAGCCACTTAATCTGTCATTATTTAGTAACAAAGAAATCCTGTCCAGCACTTGCATATTTATGACTGACAACAAAGCTAGAATGCTGGTGATTTTCTCTAACCGGAATACAGTTACACATTTTGTTTTCTTAACCCCCCTACTATTTACACCTTCTCTTTATAATTCATTCTATTATTTCCAAACTTTATATTACACACTGCAACATATTATTTTTTATTAACTGATTTACCATTATTATACAATAGGATAAGAGAATGAATGTTAGTGATAAAATCAGTTGGGCATATTGACACTAACAATTTCTCATTCATATGTCTATATGAACTGTTTCCTCTTCTTTCTTAACTTAATGTCTCTATACTGGTTTGGGAGACTGTGCAGATATGTATATAACCAGCTTCTTTTACATTCATTTGATCTAACAAACTATGTGCACCCAATCTATTCTTGAATAAATTAATTGACCCTGCCTCCATTATTTCCTGTGACAATGCATCCAAAGCATTCACCACTCTCTCTGACTAAAAATAGCATCTAATCTGGACCTTTCTTTAATTCATTTGTAGCTGTGCCCTCTTGTTCTTGTAGGTAGCTGTATTTTGACAAATTTATTAGTCTAATTCAACTTCTCCGTTGATTATCTTATAAACCCATATTGTCACCTCAAATTATTCTGTTCTAGACAATGTTCGCCGGTTTTTCTGAGTCTTTCCTAATAACTTTCAATCACAAGCTATTCACTCTTTTATTCATGTATTATATTTGGGATATTACTTCTACAATTTTCTTTCACACCCAGAAAATTACTCCCCACTCAGCAGGCTTTTGGCATGTGTGAATATTGGGGTATGCACATCCATAAGCTGGAGATTCAACTTTAGAGAGGTTACTATGAACTGTTTACAGCATGAACACGAGTGAGCATTGCTATACTAAAACTTAATTTATGGCAATGAATGATATTTTTGATTATGCTTATTTAACACTGATGACATTGCAGAGATTATCTGTTACCTTTCTGAAGTTGGTACATTGACCAAGAAAATCATTTATATTCTGTAAGAACAGTGTACTTCACAATGAAAATATGCAAATATTGTTAAAACAAAGTAATATTATTTATAACTTTACAATTACTTTTAATGGGGATACCCCAGTCTACTCAATTGCAAATGAGCACCTGATTTTACAGGCAGGAAGACAAGACAGTGAGGAAGAGAACTGGTCATTTCACCTCATAAAATGATGAAACCTAGTATGCACATGATGTTAACACTTGATCCCTGATGACATCGTCTGTAATGGTACTACCTTGACCTTTTTACCATAGACTGGTGGTCTATAGTCTCATTCATTTACTTTCATGAAGACAATTGTCCTCTACAGTTTTCGTCAGCACTTTACATTCTGTAACTTTGAATTTACAAGTTATTCATGTGATTGGCAGCCCAATCATGTAACAAATATTGATATGAATCCTCACTGCAAATGACTAGAATCAGGCTGACCTAGAAGCTGGTTATGGTAAGCCAAATGCAGTGTTAGACTTATCCTTTAACAAATGGTGAGACTATACAAATTTTATTATTCATATCTAACTGTTGTAACAGAGCCCAAATGAGCCCTCAAATCTGTAATGGCTAAAAATGACAGTATTCTAGAAAATATATCAGAATATTTGAAACAATTTTTTTTAAACTTTAGTAAGTTATCTATTGTTATGTTTTGGTTATCTATGTAACAGCAGAGGAAGCAAATCTAAATCAAACAAAAGTATACCATTTTATTAATAGCCCTCTATAGTTTCATATAATTTTTTATAAAACATAACTAGATTTCTTCCATTAATATCTTGAGATTATAGACAATTAATGTTGAAAAAGAAAAAGCATTTTCCTCTAGGTTCTCAATAGGTTTCCATTTAGGACTAACGCAGGAATGCTCACCACCATTTACGACGGGGTGGGGTATATTTTTTTTTGCCCATGGGAAAAACAAAAGTTGGACATTATGAGCGCCACACTGAAAATCATTTATGGGTTATAACCACATTCTTTAACTGCTGACGGGTCTCAGAAAATGAGAATGCGTCCTTGCCAGTTTTTCCAATCTGTGATTTATAGCTTCAAGTCAGTTACAAGTAAAGTTCTCTCAAATATAAGTTAAACTACAATTTACTCTCTTCATTCATAAAATATAAAACAAAACTTTTACATACTTCACTATGATCAATACAAAGAAGGCAGAAATAAAAGTACTATTCCAAAAGCATAAGTCTAACCTCCAGATGGACTCATGTATCAGTATGTTTCAGTCTTAAATAACATTTAAATATAAAGATATGATAGCTATTGTTAGTTTTTAGAGCAAATAACATCTTAAGTTTCAACATAACTTTGAATCCACCCATACACCTTTAAATTTTCTAAAATTAATTTATGAAATACATTGACTGCACATATATCAGTTTAAACTGGCAGTGCGAGATTTTCATGTCAAAAGTGAACCTATAGGTTAGTCCACAATTAAACATTGAATGCCTTGCTGGTCACCTTCATGTTTTAGACTAATCTCAGTGAGGTTAGACAACAGGCATGTCCTTAAAACAAGCACACTAAATAAGGGACAATACCTAGGACTGCATCACTGTTATTAGATTTGATTCCAAGAGATTATGCTACCCTGGATGCTAAAGTACAGTAGCCCCTCACTTAACTGTGGTATTTGGATCCATGAAACAGAATTGTATGCAAATTGTCATACAGGTACTGACTCTTCATGCTAAAGATTTAATTGGTTTCAAAACGCTAGAGAACTAGATATATATATATATATAGGGATGTACCTGACAGGGGCTTTTACTTTTTGACAGAATATGAAACGTGAACAAAAACATTAAGTTTCAAAGTGTTACATTGCTACAAAAATGAGGCGCAAATACCATAAAACTATTTTTAATACTACTAACTAATTATTAAACATTTTAAAAATGTGTTTCAAGAGTCACTGCTGCATGGAACATGGATTCACTTTCACAAATACAAGTCTATCAACATTCTGTGCTAAAAGATAACATCTGTTCTCTGAAAATGTGTTGTTGGTAGTGCGGAATAATGTCACTTAAGATGATTGTTGGAGGCACGATGAGAAATTGTTGACAGGAGCAGAGAACAGGAAACCGGGCTGCTTTTTTCTGACTCATTGGTATTGTGTCAATATCCTTAGCACATATGACTCCCTGTCCCATGTACACTACCTTGAAGTAGTGGGACAGCTTGAATGATCCTGGGAACTATGTCGGCGGGAGTCCTTGGCTCCTGGTACGTTGAACAATGCCGACCTAACTACTACAAAGGAACAGGCCAGACTAAAAGTACACAACCATCCCCCAAGTTTTAGGGGTTGGGTTAGAGCTAACAGCCCAAACCTAGAAAAAACTTTGCTACAGAAACCGCAACAGAAAATCAAAATACCAGTACTACTACCCGAATTGCTGAGGATCCTGCACGAACGAGGCACATGACGCGACCTGATGAACCTTTGGTAGCCGATAAATATGACGATGAAGGTAAAACCAAGGATATGGTCCTACACAAAATGGGAAAGGCAGGCCAAGTTGTCAAAGAAATGAAACGATACAAGTTGAGTCTCGTGGATCTTGCAGGGGTAAGATGGAACTGTGGAAGATCCATCCACTACACTAAAGTACAGGAGAAACCATCATACATTCAGGGCATGAAGAGGATGACAACAGTGACAGAGAGAGAGTAGGGGTGGGGAGTTGGTGGTGGTATCGCATTCTTGTTGTCAATGGAAGCAAGGAAGGCACTTATCGAATGGGAACCAACATCACCCAGAATAATTAAAGCAAGATTTCACTCAAAAGGGAGAACAACAACAATCATATAGTGCTATGAGCAAACAAACAATGCTGATGAAAATACTAAACAAGAATTCTTTTATGTTCTCCAAGGAGTGATATCAGGATAGTCATTGGAGATCTAAATGCAAAAGTTGGAATAGACAACAGCAATTATGAATTGATTATGGACAAAAATGGCATGGGAAACAAATGAAAATAAGGAAAGCTTTGTCAAATTCTGTGACTTCGATGATCTAGTTATAGAAGGAACCATCTACACACACAGAAGAGTACATAAGGTGTTTTACCCATGATAACACTGAAAGCTAAATTGACAATTTCACAACAGATTGGAAATGGAGATGCTGAGGCATGCAGCAAAGAGAGGAGCAGACTGAGAATCACTGTCACCTGCTCTTAGCAACTATTGCAATAAAACTGAGGGCTTTCAAAGATAGGACATTTAAAACAAGCCATAAATACAACACACAAAAACTACCAAATGAATACACAAAAGTCAAATTCAAACTAAATCTGATGACTATCTTTGAAATTCTTGGTAACCTCACAATGAAACCATAGACAATCATTGGTATGAACTTGAGGAAACAATTTGGAACAAATATGAAGAGGTTCTTGGTAAGAGAAGTAAACGGTATCATATCATTGGCAGTAGCTGGAAAAGTCCTAACCAGGATAATGCTTGATTGTATAAAAGATGGATTAAATAGAAAACAGAGAAAAGAACAGGCAGGATTCAGAGAAGGAACTTCTTGCACAGATCAAATAGCAACATTCAGAATTAACAAAGTAATTTAGACAGTGACCGATGCCTATATGAATTCAATAGATTTTGAAATGGCATTTCATAGTATAGATCGAACAGCAATTTAGAAAATACTGAAGCATTATGGAATACGAGATAAATTTGTAAGAATTACAAAAAGATTTCCATGGAGAGGCCACACCAAATAATTTACAAAGATAAATTGTCAGACCCATTTACAGTTCAAATTGGGGTCAGACAGAGATACATACTATCTTTAACAATATTTCTCATGGTCATGGACCGGATGATGTGACAAACAGAAGATAGCAGATAAACAGGAAGACAATTGACATTTGATAAGCGCCTGGAATATCTAGATTTTTCAGATGATATGTTTGCCGTCACATAAACAGCAGGGCATACAAGGAAAGATGGACAGACTAACATAAAAAGCTGCAAAAGTGGGATTGCAGATTAGTGTAAACAAAGAGATAAAATAAAAATGAATGGTCAGATAATTGAAGAAGTGCATAATTTTATCTATCTGAGAAGTAACATTGATAAAGATGGTGAATAAATTAACATGCTAACACCAAGATTAACAAAGTCAGATTTACTTTCAACTCTTTGCCTAATATGGAACTCGAAGTCAACAGCATAACTAAACATGCACTGAATTTGAACCCACTGGGAAAGAGATGAGTGGAAAGGTTAAGTAATATGTGGTGGCGAACAGCAGAGAAGGAAGTCAGTTCAATCAGGTTTATATGGGCATGTCAAGAAGACAGCACAAAATAGGAATAGATGGAGAGCATCTGTTGCGACCCTATGTTCCAAAGGCAATCAGACAGATAAATCATGATGACAAACAACCCAATCAGAAACATATTCAGTTGATATAAGATTCCTTATATAAGGTTTCTGACTTGCGCAGAATCCAAATAGGACCAAAAGTAATCAGATGTGATCTGACTCTCTTTACTGGGTGGATTTCCATATTTCACTTGCATACTGTTGTCATTGACATCATAATAATGCTGCTAATATTTCAACTCTTACATTAATTTTTGTGTACTTCAGTTATAAAATTCAGTTGAATCCATGAATCTAACAATTCGCGATAAAACAGACAAGAGACCCTGTATTTAAACCTGATATTTCTGCAACCTACATTTTTATCAGACAAGAGAGCCTGTATTGAAACCTGATAATATTTCTGCAATCTACGTTTTTATTACATCATCACAACATGCATTTGCACTGCTCATTTCACACCGAGTATTGTCAAAAAGTATTGGTGATGTCACAATGTGAATTGAAACAATGTATTTTCAAATTTTTCCGGCCTAAAATTAACATTCTGCTCTTTGACATATTTGTATTTGATTGCAAGGTTATTAGGTAAAATACGAATAGCCCATAAAATGCACTATTCTGCACCGAATCGAATCAGTTATTCGGTGAATCCCTAATATATATATACACACACTGTTTTATATTCAAATACATAATTTAAAAATAGTACACAAATATTATATAAGAGCTAAACAACATTTGATACAGAGTAGAACTTCAAGCTGATATCACTAGGACAGTCTGCTGTTTACATGCCAGCTTGAAGATATAACTCATTTTAAAAAAGCACTGCTAATTAGCTACAGTAGACAGATCCTACCTTTAAACATAGTTAAAGGTCAAATTTGACACTTGGATTTTAACTTAATGTTAAACCAGGCAAGAATGTATAGTTAAATACTATATTCCTTAGGTGGCAAATCATTAGGGAAAGCAAGGGACTATTACAGAATCAATCCTTCTGAGGTCTATGTGGTACACTAGTATTTATCCCTGCAATTGCATTTCTGAGAATAGAAATGGAGTATCTCTTATTTCTTGGGTGTTAAAAGAAAACAATTTGCATAAAAACTGTATTCTTCTGCATGTACACAGCATTATTGAACAACATTAGTTTAAAACTTTAAGGAAACATATGAGTCTACTAGAAATAAAAGAATCAGCATTGTTTACAACACATAGACTTATCCCAATATGGGTCACGTCACTAATCTCTACTGTCAATTTACTATTGTGCACTTGTTATGTCTTCTTAATTGCGGAACCATGACTAAAGTGATTCAAGATAATGCAAATCAGCTGGATGGGAAGAAGTGACATCATTAGCTGGCATTCAACAGTACCAAAACTGTCAGAACACACATCACTAAACATTCAAAGGGTTAATAGTCAAGCATATAACAACCTGCAACGATGAACAGTGTTTATCTAGAATTTAAATTTGTGCCCAGCCATTGTAAAGCTGACAATACAAGTACACAATATATAGAGGTGTATATAGCCCTTTAAATCACCATTCATAGCAAGTAGATTGAGATCGGATATGTGGCTAACCTGGTTTTCCAATAATCAGGCTGAGGTGTTGTCTGCTACCCTCATTTAAACCTCTAAGGATATTTGATTAATTTTGACATACTTTTTTGTATTGTTTTGTCTTTTGGGTGCAGACACTCTTCTATTATAAGCAATTGGTTTTATATTCATTTCTAAGCAACAACAAGCTATTTAGATTTATAATTTATGCAGTTATTACATTTATCCAACCTAATTTCTACTGAAAAATTGATTAAACTCAGGTTACTTAAGTAGCTATCAAAAGCCAGCAGTAAGAGAGTGATAATTCTATGCTAAATGAAGCTGTGCTTTAATTTCTTTTTTCCATCTGTAAAATGTGCGAGCTGATACTCCAGGAAAAATACGAGAAAACTCTTGTGAATCAACATCAGGGTTATCTTTCACAAACAAGTACTCTGCTCTGCTCATTTTCTTTTGCCGCTGAGATGAAAAAGCTTCATCATCATCTTTTATAACTCCACCACAGCCAAAAGCTCCTGGTTCATTATTTGTTCGCTGCCAATTTAGATTTCCAGAGCAAAGCAGAGGTACGTTGTGCCCTGATCTTTCCTTCTGAGGAGATGCCAGGTTTCCTCGGCTGTGTGTATCATCACTTCTTGACATGGCCATCAGAGCAGACAAAGATGAGGTATGCAATGGTGTAGTGAGTGGACTAGCACAATACACTTCACCAACCTCCATATCAGATGCATGACTCATTGTGGAATGCAGGTGATGGGCAGAAACAGAAGCATCTGAATCATTCAGAAAGTTGTCTTCGTCTGATGATGAGAACACAGGCTCTAGCTTCATAGCTTTGTTGTTGTTGTTTTTTAAAAGATGTTCAAAAGAAGATGACAATTTTCTAGCCAAGTATTTCTTGGTGTAAGCAGGAGTACTTGAATCTGCAAATTTTGCAAGTTTACTTAAAGAAGATTCCTTAGTTCTATTATCAAGACTTTCATTATCACTCAAAGAAGAGACATCATTATCTTTGACATAATCTTCAGCATGTGGCTTTCTAAAAGTTTCATTTCCATCCTTCTGGTGCTGGACACTATCCATTATCTCTGAACTTGTAGCTTTATCACTGAAGATGCGATGCTTTAAGTCTTTTTCAATTGAGTTTTCTTCAGTGACAATATCTTCTTCCATAGCCTCATCTGATGACACCTGCAAGAGTTGAGACTGTCTGCCACTATTAACAGACTTCCATAAATCAAAAATATCTTGTCTAATGTGAGGGTAAACTTTTGCAAAATCTTTGAAATGTAAGTCTGGATTTCCTCTGATGTACTGCAACTCTTCCTGTATTCTGGACATCCAGTCACTAAATAATTTTTCAGATATAGTTGGATATGTAGTCTGGAAGGTTGCAAATACCACTTTGGGGTTCTTCTGACAAAATTCAAATGCTTCCAGTGAATAATCTTTTTCTTTATTTAAGACCACACTGTGATCATCTGAAATGATCCTGGACTCAATAGCTAAATCTTCTGTAATAGCTTCTTCACAACCTATTTCCAAGGCAGCAATTTCATCCACATTGAAGTTCTTCCACATTTCAAAGATATCTTTCGCAACATCCTTAATACTGGTGCTGAATGCTGTGTATTCAATACTAGGATTGGAAGCTATATAGAGTATGACAGTTTTAATGCGTTTAAGCCAAAGTTCAAAAGTTGCAGCAGATACAAAGTCAAACTGACCTTTGAACTGGTTGTATGTAATTGTAGGATTATGCATGAGATACAGTAAAGCTTCAGTCATATTGTTCTTATTATGTTCATCCACCTCAGATGTGCGTGTCACAACTTCAGTGTTTAGACCCTCAACTGCATCCTTTGTGTCAATGGGGCTCTCTGTTTCTGTGGCAACAGCCTGCTTCCATTTGTCAAATGCCTGCTCGGATACTTGTGGTAATACTGATGCTATATCAGCAAACTCAAATGATGGTTCTGTTTGAATATAATTCATAATTTTCTGAATCTCTTGCTTCCAGCGATAAAACGTGTGCTTGGGAACATCAGGGTAGTTCAGAGCGAATTGGCAGAATTCAATGTAAGGATTGAGCTGTAGAAAACAGTATTCAGGACTATTGAGCTTATTATTGCAGTGGTTTGGCATGCTTGCTTCCCGTTCTTCAGCAGAGATGCTGTCCTCTGAGATCTCTTCTTTAAACACCTGGTTGGCAAGGGCTAAAGTCTTCCACATATTGAAAATGTCCTCACAAACTGTGGCATCTACTGCCCTATATGCATCATAAGCCATTGCTGGATTAGCTTTCAAGAAATCAATAGCATCTTTCAATTCTTTCTTCCATCTGTAGAAGCTCCTGACTGAAGTATCTGGGTACAGTTTGGAAAAGGAGGCAAAATCGATATGAGGATTTTTCTGAAGATAAAGGTAACCATCCGTAACATTTTTTCTGAGATGTGCTCCGTTTGGCTGACTGCCACTTGTCACAGGGCTATGGCTAAAATGACTATCTGTCAGGTGTACCATATTATTTTCCAGGGACTTTGCTTTCTCTGTGGACTTCTTTTCATTAAAATATATGGTCTGGTCTGAGCAATTTAGTTCATCAGATTCTGTGGATTGTTGACTCTGTCTGTCTATAGTTGGTGACATACCAGTGCCAACTCTTTCTTTCCAAGACTCAAATATATCTTCAGGAATATCAGGAAAGACCATCTGAAACTGATGGAAAGTCATGTTCTTGTTACCTTCTAGCAAAAGAACAGCTGCATTCATTTCCTTGCGCCACCTGTAAAATGTTCGCAGAGATATTGATGGAAACAGTGACTCCAACTCTTTGAAGCAAAGTTCGGGGTTCTTGAGATAGTAAATATATTCTTGTTTGTTCTGCTTTCTTGATCTACTCACAGAACCCAAGAAATCTACATCATCTTTATCACTGGACATTTTCATTTTTTTCTCCCCATCTGAAGAAACCTGGTTCCTAGACTGCTCTTGACTATCACCACTACCTGACCTTTTAATACTATTCACATGTTCATCAGAGTGACTGCTTTGAGACTCATCAGATTTCATAGACTCAGTACTTTCAGAAGTAGTTCCTAACAAGGAGTTATACAATCCTGTAACACCACTGGATTTTGAAGCTGCATCTGCATGCGAGCTTGACATTAACCCTAGAGAACTAGTTAAACCACCTGCTAACCCCATCATCCCTGGCCACAACATCATTGGAAGCATCTGCTGACCTAAGGATGATGGCATCCCATAATAGCTATGCCATGGAAACATCATGTTCTGCAGAGAGGCCAAATAGCTGGTAGACAAGCTCCTGGCTGCAGAATCATTCAGCTGTGAATTTAGGGCACCGGCATGGGCAGTTGCTTTTGATTCTTTGAAAACTTTACTGCTGTCCTTCATGCTAAAGTGACCATCTTTCACAGACTGGAACTGTAGATCAGCAGTTGAAGAATGTGAACTATCCAAAGAGTGAAAGGAAGGATGAGATGCATGTGAGTTTGGTGACATACTGCTTGAGACTGCTTTCAGATTTGGGGAAAATGTGTTTGGTCTGAAACATTCAGCATACTTTTTCCATGTACTAAAAACATCTTCACTAACATTAACTAGCTTTGAAAAATCTTTATGGCTCATATGTTGGTTCTGATTGTACAACCAGAACTCTTGCATTGCTTTTCTTTTTAATACACTAAATACATCAACAGATGTGCCTGGATATTGCTGGCAAAACTGCTCATATGTAAAGGTCAAGTTTTTTTGCATAAATGCATATGCACTGTTATGCGAGCTAGGCTTTGTAGGACATTTGGTCTCCAATCGCTTAGATGTGTCTGATGGTGCAAAAAACCCTTTCCCCTGTGCAATCAGTGACTTCCAATGACAAAACACAGATTCCTTTGCTTGCAAAACAACACTGCTAAACTCTTGGAAGCTCATACCAGGACACTGTTCCAGGATAATGTACTCCTCCTTGATACGCCGCTTCCATCGGTAGTATGTGCGCTGGTGAACATGAGGATAGTGTTGGCTAAAATCTGCTAGATCTGAGAATGGATTCATCTCTAAAAATTCATATTCCTCTTTGCGAGACATGTCTCTGCGTTGCCAAGGTATGCTTGCATGGCCTTCTTCTTTCATCTTCCCAGGTAAACTCTGAAAATTTTCCAACCAAAATGGACTTTGTCTTGAACTCTGTGATAAAGTGTTATTGATCTCCGATATCTGAAACAATTTAAATATTTTGTCTGTCATAATGGAATTAACATCTTAATTAATTTCAACTTTAGGAAAATGACTTCAGTAATTTCACACATTTTATCATGTAAGACTTCATTTAACAAAAACTTATAACGATAACACAGTTCTCTTATGCACATTTTACTCTGACTAAAACTTTAGCTGGTAAAACTAGCATTTGAAAGCATAGCCTGTTAATGAAATAAGCAATTCTTCAAAATAACTTCTTTTACTAGATGATTTTAAAACTTTAGCTGGTAAAACTAGCATTTGAAAGCAGTCTGTCAATGAAATAAGCAATTCTTCAAAATACCTTTCTTTTACCAGAACTTGAGAAGTGTAGTGATTCCAAATTGGCTCCCTCACTGCCACTGTAATTTTGTGGTGAAGGGTTACTGCTGCAATCATGAACACTGGAGAAGGTAAGATGTTTCATTCTGACTTACATACACAACATAAAGGACATGAAACATTGTCCATTATTAAACTATTATAACAAAATGGATGTAACACTTACCATCATGTAAATATGTCTTCCTTGACTCAAAACTATAACATATGACTTTGGTGATCTTAATGACAGCCGTCGATGAGACACTCAAATGTAGCCAGTTTAACTGGTATTTAATGTCACTCTGCATGTATGACATGTGAATCAATATTACTTCAACTTCATGAGGTTGTTTTTTTTTCTAAAAGGTAATCAGGAAATCCATACAACCTAACTGACAAAATAAACATCTTAACTGTTTCATATAAATGACACGATTATTGGGAAAAGTTGAAAGATAATCTATACTATTAAAGGAAGTTGATATACATATTCTAATATTTATATCAAATGTTCTGATCCAGTAGATTAGCCACATAATTCTTACACTGAATCTGGCATGACTAAAGTACCAGGGTACTGAGGAGTCCAAAAATAAATATAACAAGAACAAGATAAACACTAACAAATATTTATTTAAAGACAGTCACAATTCACTGGACACACACTCAAGATAGAAATGCCTTGATAACATTGTCAAGATCAAATGCAAACTTAATGGGAAAACAGAACATCTGAAGTGCTCAAAAGACATAGTGGTGGAGGGAATTGGTTGTCAGTCCCCCGTGGCACAGTACAGTATGACTCAGATCCCCATCCATTAAAGCAGCTATGCCAACAAAGGTTGGTATATAGGAAATTTTGGAATGATATACAACTGAACTCAAAAATCAAAATAATATCATCATGTCTTCAATGTATATTTATAATAATAGTTTGCTCATCACAGACTGAGGACAACAGAAGTGCATCCACATAAAATATGTTTATCATGAAGGGGTCAATAACAATGTGTTGAAGTTACATTTCCTTAACATCATCAGAAAACACTTGTCTGAGCAGGCAATTATGTTTCTTCACATTTTTGTCTAATTTCAGATTTTCTTTTCTCATATCATGTCTATCCAGTTTAAGATGATATTTCCTCTCCAACTTCACAATTTTCCTCTAAACTGCTTAATTTTCTGCTTTAAGTTCATCATATAGCATCTCTAAAATTATAAAATACTGATTGCCTATGCAACTTCGAAATTATTTTTTGGTTTTCTTACATTTCCATGAAAATAAGCATTTCAATGATATAAGATGCACTCTTCACAAAAAAAAACAACATCTGATGCTTCTAAATTGTTAATGTCTTTGTTGTCCAGACCCTAATCAAGAATGCAACACGGGTCTATAAAGAAAGAACCCAAGCTGAGATGAGATAATGATTTGCACCTCAATTTTTCTTAGATGTCATTGTAAATTCTGACCTATAGATAACTTCATATCAATACCTTGATTCTCTTCCAATGATGTCCCTATTATCCTCACTTTACTTGCATTCTCAAACCACACTTTACATAACTTGCTTCTCATTCACATGTTTGGCTGTCTTGGACAGGTGATATTTTTGTGAACAGCCTTCTAAATTTCTATTTTAAATAATGGTCCGACCACCAGTACTATCCATACATTATGATGCTGACTTTCCCATACTTTAATACTCAATCTTCGCAGTTCTTTCTCCCAAGGTATTTTGTTCATTGTTCAAATATGGCTGAACTTCCTCTTGTCATAACATGTCAAAAAACACAGGACAGCTTCCTTTTGTTGTGTGTCCTTTCCACATTTGTCTCCCTCACAATATCCAAACTAATTATTTTATCTGTTCAGAATATCTTTGACATTTTCTGTATAAGCTCATTTTTGCAACCTATATAAACTAGATTTGTTTATTCAGTGTCAATGATTCTTGAAAGAACTAGCACCATAATGAGACCAACAATTCTTATAGCAACTGTTTGTTGTCATATTCTAAAGTATCTCCAGGTCTTGTAATCTGCATTTAAAATGTATTATTTCCCCTTGTTGTGTCTGATTTTACTTTGAATGGCTCTCTGTTTCTGTTTTTAAGAATCGACATCACTGCACTCCGGGCATACCCATAGGTGCACAGTCTCTCTCAGCAAATGGCGCAGGGTATGGATGCTTATGGTCCCTGTAGCTCGCTGGTTGTACACTCCCCTGCTCTGTGTTCTCATGCACCATACTCCGCTGTCAAAACTTTGCAGCATGTAAATTGCTACTTCATCTATTGCAGTGTCCTCATCTAACAGGTGGTCATTGATTGATTTCAAAATGACACTTCCATCCATCACTAAAGTGCCAATGATGGGAGCTTGTGAAGCCGTGTCAGCTCTTTCATTGCCCTGAAGACAAGCATGAGCAGGACAGTAGATCTATGTCAATCCCTGGAGATTTGGGGCGACAACAGCTGCTATCCACTCGTACTTAAGCCATCCCTTTTGTATCTTCTGATATACGGCTTGATGAATGCCCTTGTTATAGAATTCTCAGATATCCATTTCAGTATTGAGGTCACTGCTTCTATCTCCATTATCAAACTGGAGATTGTGTGCTCCACTGCGCTCCCGATGCTCCACTCCTTGCCTAAAGTTATGATGACTCTCTGGTACTCTATCATTCTTCCCCATTGGCTATCGTCTCAGCTGGGATGATGTGTCCGATTGTTCTCTCTGCCTGTGCTATCCATGACGTTGTATGGCTCTCATTATCTCTGAACGATCAATATTTTAATAATAATAATACATGTCATAATTTGTGGATATGTCTACAACAAATATGCACTTTTCATCGCCAAAATTCAAGTTATTCTATACTTCTAATAATTCCTTATTTTGTTTTGAAATGTGGCTAAAAAAAAAAAAAAGTTTATTATGGCTTCAAATATTGTTTTGACATTTACTGATACTGTTATACTACAAATTAGTTAAAAATAAAATATTGAAAACAATTATCAGTACATGTTTGTTCATAGACAGAGTCACAAATATGCCATACATAATATTAATATTAGATCACTAAGACACACAGAGAGAGAGAGAGAGAGAAAAAGAGAGAGTAATGCAAGTAAATACAACAGGACAAGAGAAAGCTAGAAATTATCAGGACTAAACACTATCGTTTTGAAGTTAGCAAAGACGGAGTATTTAAGAACATATTTACACAGCTACTATATTAATTGGTAACCACATAGGAAATTTAAGAAAGACAAAACAAAAGCAGCCCTTTTAGGGCTCCCAGAAAGTCATCCCACACAATTACGGATAACAAGAGTATCAGTATCACCAGTCACACGCTATCAGAGAAAAATGAGCAGCCCTTTTAGGGCGCAGACAGTAAAGCTCCACAAATTCGACCACTAAAAGTTTCAGACTAACCAATCACACAAACCAAGAAAGGCAGTAGTCCATTCAGGGCTCACAGACAGTAAAGCTCCACAAATTTGACCACTAAGAGTTTCAGACTGACCAATCACACAAAACAAGAAAGACAGTAGTCCATTCAGGGCTCACAGACACTAAAGCTCCAGAAATTTGACCACTAAGAGTTTCAGACTGACCAATCACACAAAACAAGAAAGACAGCAGTCCATTCAGGGCTCACATACAGTAAAGCTCCACACGTACGACCTACGTGAGTTTCAGACTGACCAATCACACAAAACAAGAAAGACAGTAGTCTATTCAGGGCTCACAGACAGTAAAGCTCCACAAATTTGACCACTAAGAGTTTCAGACTGACCAATCACACAAAACAAGAAAGACAGCAGTCCATTCAGGGCTCACAGACAGTAAAGCTCCACAAATTCGACTACTAATGTCTTTTAAGGCAAACATAGCAAATTTAAGCCTCATTCCCGCTCAAGTTTACCCAGCTATAAATAATGGCTTCATGAATTACAGCTAGGGAAGGCAAGTCAATGAAGGAGGAGGAACAGTCATCCCAACTCAGAATACAGGGGTCTCCAAACTAAGGCATGCAGGTTACAACATTTTATTTTACCTACAGCAACTTGAAGTAATAATATCTCTAATTTCAGGTAACAGTAAAATTTCAGTAAATAAAATGAATTAAAAAAATTACAGCCTGCTGTTTTCTGCAGTTAAGTTAAAAACGATTCTCACATCAGAGCAGTTGCTAAGGTTTAACATATTGACAAAGATTATCCCTCCCCGAATTTGCAAAAGAACACTAAGTGTTTCTTTGAGGCAGTCTTGCTAAACGAGATTAACTGCAGTAATCCAAGACTTCCCTCCAAGCACCAGTGCCAGACATAGGCATTGAATAGGGTTCCAAGAACAAAAGTTAGCCACCTACAAAATGCGGTGTCTACGAAAGGTCACTTACACCAGAAGAGACAGAATCACAAATTAGAATATCTGAGAGAATGTTGAAACAATTCCCGGCCTACAGTACATTGAGCAACAGATAATGAATTGGTTTGGCCACATTGTGAGAATACTACCAGACCACATTGTTCACACAACCTTCTACATGATAACATCTGGAAGAAAGGCAAGAGATAGAGCGAGAGAGTCAAAAGACAATTACATACCACAGCACTGGGCTACAACCCGGTAGAAAGTGAGATGACAAAAGAAGAATCATATCATGCTGAATAACTCTAAAAGATTGAAATAGAACTTGTTCATTTATAGAACTTACTTTTTTATTAAATTGTCAAGTAAAAATGTAAAGCATTTGTGGCTGATAAGTTTAGAGATCCCTGACCTAGTACAGTAAAGTATCTAACACTTCATCCCCAACAGCAGTGTCTGCTGATAAGACTATCTTTACCTTTCTCATTTCATCTAATCTTGTTTTTATAACTGATGATTAAAACCGTAATGGTCTTACCTGTGGGATGATGTGCTGGCATCTATCTCCTTCTTCACATTAGATTTCAGCACAGACATATCAAGAGGTAAATCTATGTCTTCAGATTTGACCAGATGAAATGTTGGGACATCGTCAAGCTTGCATTTTGTAGATGGCAGCAGGTTTCCTTTATTGCACTGTGATATTTCTCTTCCCGAAGTATGCAGATTGTCCAAATCATTACTGACAAGTGGCAGAGTTTCTAGCAAACTTTCATGACATGCATCAGATTTTAGGGTAGAAGACAACAGGTGATGATTGGCTGCTTGAGAAGTCTGAATAGTGTTGTCTTCCTCTATAGAAGTGTCCATTTTTTCTATATCAATTTCAAGAGATGGATCAGATTCTGAGCAAAGACTTGAGTCCATCAATTTATGTTCCCTACCCTCCTTATGTTGGAAAGTGACTCTGGTACCATCAGAATATCCAGTCTGTTGAGGTGAACATGAAGTGCCCATTGCCAGGTCACTTTTTATAGCTGTATCACCTGAACAGGTGTTATTTACGATGCTCTTCAAAATTGAAGGAGCTAATGAACCTAGACTACCTGGCAGCAAATTATCTAGTGGCATGTTTGGTCCACTTGATGCTGCACACAATACATTTATATTCTGTTCATCAGAAGTCTCTATCTTCTGCTGAAGTGTTTCTAAAAGACCCACATTTGTTGAAAGGTCAGTGTTTGTGGAAATGGCTGAACACGGGCTGGAAACTGGAGCATTCTTGGGTTCATGTTCTGAGACATCCAGCTGATGCATTTCTGGGAGTTGAGCATGTGACAGTGATAAACTGGTTTCTTGCATTGAATAAACAGGCAATTTCTGATTACTTACAGAGACATAACAAAGGTTATCAGATTTGAAGTCAGATCTTATACACTCGTTTAGACTGAAATTTTCTTTTCTAGCATTGTCAAACTCAAGACACAAAAGACCAACTATTTCAATACGCTCATTAAAGTCAAAATGTGCATAGCATAGCTGTCTAACTGAGGCTATGAGGGATGGCAGAAAATCCTTCTGGTCACATTTCCTTCTCTGTTTTTCTCTTTCCTTGGCAGATTGAAAATTACAATGCCTGAAACAGGGATGAGAGATTGGAAAAATTATAATTTTCATAATGGTATACTGATAGTGAGCATATAAAACAGCAGCCAGTTTACAATTTTTTTAAAACACAAAACTATACTGGAATTGTTAGAAACAGTAGGTTACACCTTATTTCTAATTTTGGAAACAATCTACGGAACTAATTTTTGAAGTAATACTACTGTCATAATTTCTTGTTGCTTTCTAAGCAAACTTAACCAGGGAATTTACAAGATTCAACCGTACTGAAGAAACAAATGCTGACTTTATTTTGTAGTAAAAAAAAGTAGTACAAAACAGCAAACATGTCTTTTGTTTATAGTGTTGACAGCTTAGCAATCTGACTGAAGCAAAAATTAGCTGTGAAAATTTACAATTTATATAAATGTAATTTTTGAAAATATAAGTTTATAAACACCTGGACAATATATGTCTTCTTTTACAAAAACAAGTTATAAAGGAACACATAGACTAACATTGAAATTTACAAAAAAAAGGGCTACAGATCAATGTGAACAAAACAAAGTAAATCATAATATCGAGTAGACTAAAAAACATTTAATAAAGTTAATGATCTGGTAATTGGGGAAGGGAATGGAGAAACTCAAAGGCTAGTAAGTTTTAAAAAGTTGGCTAGTAGCAAAAATGATCACAAAGACAAGTACATTTGCACTCAAAAACTTGGCAGCTTCGTGCCAGGATGTCACGATTTAAGATTTTAACACAAATGAAAGGGATCACATTCAAAATGCAGAAAGTGGAGAAGGGGATAGGAGGAAGCAAGTTTGCAATATAAATAGATGTGTTGAAATAGAGCCAACAGAGAAGAAAAGATAGGCCAAACAGAACCTGACTAATAAAAGTCAGAGTTACTGGAGCTGCATAGACAGGACCTGAGAAAAAAGTTCAATACATTAAATTGTAGTTGGTGACTTTTGATCAATATAATCTTAAGGTAGGCAAAATAATAAGTGAGTGTGAGTAGATGTCAACTTAAGAGGTCCTGGATGACAGGCTGCAATAGAGTAGAGTGAGTTAATAGAAGGACCGATGAGGGACGGCTAACCCACTACTCAAAAATGCCTGCTGATGTAGGACAGAAAGGTGCAAATATCAGTCAAGCTGTAAACCACGATACAACACATTCCGTTCTCCTGGCTACATCCTGCTACATGCAAAGCCCTTTTCAGGGCTTGGTAGCGGGAGATTGAAAACGAATGAAGATATGATATTTATCTAGTGAATTCTGCTGCTCTGGATAATATTTTGGTTTCTTTTCTCTCCCTTCCGCCAACAACAAATAATTAATTCAAAATTGCACAGCAGTTCTTAATTGACAGCCTATATAAACCCCCCCCATGCCCTTTATTAAGAAAGACAACAATAAGTTCACTTCACAAAACTGTGCCTGTTGTTAAATGTAACTAAGCAGAGTTATGCATGGGACTGGGATCACATTTATTATTGATTTATGTAAAACAAAAAAGAAAGAGCACATAAATACTATTTTAGCAGAATTCTGTGAAGGAGACTGACAACTGTCTGTATTATAAGGTGGCAGCAGGCTTCTACAGGGGTCAATGAGAGTAAGGCTAGGTCTATATTATACACATATAATACATGCATTAAACTTTGAAGGATTTAATGTCATTTTGTCAAAACTTCGCTAAGTTAAATGGTCCATTGAGCCATTGCTTGCTTTGTGTCATCAACATTATCATTCTATTTAGATTTCTACATGTCATTCTAGATGGCAGAGTACACTCAATACAGGTATAGGGAATCCTGAATCCATTTGTTTGCAGTTCAGTTTCAGTAGCAATGATTTTTACATAACACAGCAAGGTTGATACTGATAGCCTCATTATTTACCAGTACTCAAATCATTGAGAGAAAATGAGAAACATTAGGTGAACCCATTGAGATGAGGCTTTTGCCTACCATAATTGCAATGACAATGCCTTGGGCTTGTTTATCACGCCACTAATTATATGATGACTTATCTGGTTACCTTAGGAGAGTCATAGTTACTCCAGATGTTTACATGAGCCTGAACTTGGTTTAATTTCTTCCCTTTGACATTCAGCAGAAATCACATTGACATTGCCTCAACATTCTAAGTTTCCAGTAATTTTAGTAGATTAGTCTAATGATTTCATTTTACCAAAACAGATGATAGTCTAGACTTAGTTAGATCTATCTACTTCATATTATTAGTAGTAGACTAAGTAGTTAGTAAATTACTAAAGAAAGAGTAAAGTAAGGACACTAATATTAATAATAACTAAAAAAAAAGTCTGGACAATCTGCTATCAGACTTGGGTCTGGGCGAATAGTTTAGTTATTTTAAATTTAAAGTGTAGACTTTACAAATTACAGTACATAACTGTATAACATATCATATTCGTGACAACTTCAGATTTGAGTATTTGTGTACTGTGAATCAAAGTCAAATAAATAACTGTGTTTTTTAGCTGCTTCAGTCTCTTCGATTTGTCTTCCATTTCCCTCTCTTAAACTTGTACTTTGCACTGCCAGGCTATCATTTAGGAAACATGAATGCAAACATTCTGTCATGGATCCAGGATAAATATTTCACGTCCTATAAATAACTCACCAAGGCCCAGACATTCTATTTTTGGCATGACAAAATAAACTAACTAGGTCAAACATCTGCCGACTCGGCGTCAAACTTTGGTCACGGCAGACCAAGTGACACGTCAACAGTCAATATCTTTAATCATTTGATGGCCAACATGTTGCTTCTTATTGTACATATATAAATGTGACAAATATTGTCGAACTTAAAGAGGTTTAAGTCGCTTCTGCAACTCACCGGCAAAAGGTGCAGTGGCCTTTTTCGTGAGCCTCCATCAAATGCCATGCAAGACTGGAATCTTTAAGTTTTAATGAAGACTGAAGTTTCCTCCAGCGATCGAATGAACCTGCAAGATGTACACGCCTGGCATCTCTCCATTTGTAAGCTTCCAAGCGTTTGTATATTCTTTCTCGTTCCGATTTTGCAGGGCGGCTTTTTGAATACTTCTTGTGCATAATGTCAGTCCGCCGGATGGAAGCCATTTTGTCAGTGTCCTGTCAAGTCCTCTCGTTGGTGGCCCGGATTTTGTGCCGTCAAATGACAGCCATTTACGTAATCGCAAATCATTAAATTTGTTGGACTGATTAATTAGAGATCTGAATATTTTAGAACTAAAATGTGCAATGCTACTTATGCAAACCGTTGATCTAGCTCAACAGATTATGAACATTTGGAAGTGATATATCATTTACAAATGTCTTTTGTTCTGTTAAATAATGATTTTATTTAAACTATGTCAGATGCAACTCTTAATATCATCCTAGTACATACTGGCTCTTCTTTTAATAATAATAAAAGCATTATTTGATTTTAGAAAAAATAAATAGCAGTTTTTGTCCCACTGTGTTTAACTGTCTTTAAATGAGAGATAGCATACATAAATATGATTTAATATTCTCTTAAGGACGCCAGTAAAATAATAACTATAAGGCTCGATTTTGCTCGATTTTTGCTCGATTTTACTTGTTAAGTACATTTGTCTAACTGTATATTGAATGTAATATGTCTTCCGTTCTTTATCTTTCATGCAGTAGACACATACTCATTTGGAAAAAAAATGTGCAGCTGAGTATATTAGTACCGATTATGAAAAACAATTAGCAAAAAGTATGTTCGTTTAAAAAAAAATTATGTATGTAATATAAGTTTTAAACACACACCAAATCTTCCTTTTTCTCTTCTAAAATGTTCAATGCTGTGACAAAAGGGCTGAAACTTTTACACAACAACCAAACTGGCAATGAACGAGCATGCAGAACGGCGCATGCGCAAGTAGGATTTAGTTGTCAGCTGGAAGATGCAATCATGTGTCAGTTGTGGCATGACACATGCTCTACTCGAACTGCAGACCCTTTCTCGACTAGGGCACATGCCTTGAACAAGACGTGTACATCTACAATGGTTCATGGCAGCTTTCCCACTATTTCTACTATTCGTAGACTACTTTTAACCCCATACATTCAATGTTAGTGTCGGCACAGCGTCAAGTTTGTGACACATAAATGCTTCTTTTTTTGTTCTTGATCGAAGGTGTACAACATACTGAAAGTTATTGCTTTAGCTCAACTTCCAAGACGGAAATGTATCCGCTTACCAACAGCGTTATCAAGAACTGGGAGCGGAGGGGTGGGGTATGGTTGTTTATTTGTTCATCGTATGTTTACTTTCTTTTGGGAGGTAAGGGCTGCTAAATGTATCATGTAAATATCTAAAAATGGTCACGCCTGCAGCTAAGTCAGCCGCACATACCCGTGGTACACCCACCCTGCTTCCACTAAAACGGCTCTGTTGAATGGCGAGCAAATGGCGAGAAAAAATCTATCCCCGCAGGTCTATTGGGGAAGAACTTTAGACTATGTATGGGTGAGGTAAACCTCTGGCAGAGCAGGTCTTTCTATGGATGCGGCAGATGCTGTACCCACCGATGTGTGGACATGTCCAAATGCCCATCGAGACCTCGCCAAGGAATCAAACCCTGGTTAAATACGGAACTCAAGTAAGACCAGTCAGCTTAGCTAAAAGGCGCATGGCAACCACCAGGATGTAACGCATTCGTGTACGACAAGTGCAGTTAAGGATACCGAGCACCCACTGGCATATATGGACAACTTTGCGAATAAAAAGAGCAGAGCACCCGTGTCCTAACAATCATAAAGCATTGTCAAAAACGGAGGTCACAAATCTGCAACATGGATGTGGAGTGTAAGGGAAAACCACCACATTATTTCCCCTCTAAACTTAAACAGCCAAAATCGGTTTTTATGAGAGTCACGTTCTGCAAAGGACATGCTACATAGTGATGATGTTGTTTGTTTACCTAATTTCAAATAATAAAAATAGTAAATTTAATGAGTTTTTCTGGTTGTGGAATGTGAAATAAAGATGGGTTTGTAATGTTGAGAATATTCACAAAATTTCGAGGAAATTCTAACTTTAAAGAAAGGTATCTATTTGCAGTTTAATGCTCTACGGTCATGTTATCGGCCCATGTATGTAGCTAGACCACGCATGAAGACCCAATTATTGTTCGTATGCCATCTGAGCGGGCGTTACTATTTGTCATTCTGTATCTCTTAGTCTTTCTTTGTTGTTGTTTAATGCCACAATTGGTAAGTTTACTCTTTGTGCGCCCTGAAAAGGACCTTAAGTGGCGGGTTGTAGTAGCTTTCCTCACATCCCGAGCATGCTGATGAGAGTGGGCCGTGGTCCTCCAGACGGTTGTGCAATTCTTGGCTTTATCTGCGTGACGCTCACTACTACGGGGATCACATCGATCCACACAACGTCAGCCAGGCTGCTTTGAAAACAGCCTGTTTCCGAGGAAACGCTACATTGAAGAAGATTTGGATCTTGGTCAGTGTATCGACCCTGATGCGACGTCCTGGTCAGTAATTTGTGCGTGACTGGACTAGATACTCAGTTACCCTAGTGTTTCTTTAAACCCGTTAACCATATCTATTACTTGGTAAGCATTTCATTCTATCTTTTGTTATTGTTTCGCGTTAAAGGGCTATTTGCTCTTACAGTCACCACCTAAACTAAGTTTTTATTTCACGGACAATTTTCCCCTCGAAAGAAAGAAACCAATGACTTACCTAGGTTCTTTCTTCTTCCTCTTCTTCTTCTCCTATTCTTCGTCTTCTTCTTCGTATGCTTTCAGACAGCAACTTGAATATTTCTAAAGAAAGCAGTGGTTCGCATGAGGTCATCGGTGTCTCCAAAGAGCTTGTCTTGGATTGGGACGGAAGATAGCCAAATGTGCCTTCTATGTAACTCGTATGTTGGACACTTCTGCAGCATATGTTAGGCAGTCACTTGATCTTGTATCTGCTCCTGATAAACATACTGGCCTCTTCATAAGTTATATATACATTAAGTTTAGCTTTCTCTAGCCAATGTGTCAGAGTCCTGATTGCTAAGTATGTTGCAATGAGAAAGTATCCACTGAATCACCATTTTCCTGAATATGAAACATAGTTTAGGAAGCACCTCTCACTCCCAAAGTTCTTTTAGATTACCTAGGTCCAAAGTTATGTCTGTATACAAAGATATCAGTACCTTCGGCTCATGAAAAGTGAATCAGTTTAAATGGCTAGCAATGATATATCTTTAATATAGTGCACATGCATTTCCCATTAGGTTTAATATTCCATCTACACCTCCACGCGGTGATCCTGGATAACAGGCTGCAACAGAGCAGACTGGCTAAGTAGAAGGGATCGAAGAAGGAAGGCAACCCGGTACTAAAAAATGGATGCTAGAGTCGGATGTGTCAGACCGAAAGGTGCACATTTCACAGTCAAGCTGTAAACCGTTGTGGTTTACCCATTCCGTTGTCCGGACTACATCTTGCTACTTTCAAAGCCCGTTTCAGGGCTGAGTAGCGGGAGATTGAGAGCCAGTGAAGAAGAAGAGGATATTCGAAATATTATGGTCATTTGTTTTTCTTCTAGATGATGACAGGCAACATTGCGTGTCTATCTACGAACATGTTTTCGATAAAGTTCTATGTCCACCACATTGCGAACAATTGTTGAGCTGAGTGTGAAATGAAACACCACTTTATATTGGATTCATGCTTAAAACGAAAAAAAGGTTTTCACAGCTTTGACAGAGATTCAATAGGAACATTTCTCAGAAACTATGAAATGTCCCTAAATTTTACTAATATCATTATGAAAACTTTCCGAGCACTTGAAGATAAAAACTGGAATTCTTTAGTGATGTCTCTTTTCCCCTTTTCTCTGTCCTCTGGCCATTGACTAGATTACGAAGTCAACAACGTCAACGAACACTAATACAATGTTATGGACTTTGCCCATACTGCTTGATGATTTGAACTTTGACAATGACTTGGCACTTTTGCCTCATACCCACAACCAGATGCCAAAAAAAAAATATGTTGGTCGATGAGCGGTCCCGGACATCCGGTCTGCAAGCACACAGGACCAAAACATAGATTTTGAGAATCAATGCTTTTACGGGCGATCAGATTTTGTTGGGTGACACTCTCCTACAAGATGTGGATTCCGTCGTATATATTGGTATCAATGTAATAATAGTAATAATAAAAATAATAATGATAATAATAATAGTAATAATAATAATAGTTGTTCATCAGTAGCAAAGATGGCGACATCGTCATACATGTTAATTCAGATGTGGGACACATTCTGCCACGTTGCCAGAGTTAGTCATTGTACCGTTTTGTGTTCTGTTCTTTCGTACAGCTCGTTTTTACTGCACCTCAGTAATGATTCTTTTCTCAGCAATAGGAGCACACTGTATGATGACAGTGCGCCAGTCTGAGCGGTTCGAAGCAAGCCGTTCCACGGAGGCGACATAAATAAAAAAACTTTTCAAAGAAACTTTCAGAAAGTTTTTGTATACTTTCTTCTGTCCCCCGAGGAATGCTTGTCTGCTCTGAGTTCACGGTACAACAGCAGCTTAGGGAGGCGATCATCGGTCATGCGAACAATATGCACAGTCCATATAATCGGGGCTCTCTGCAGCAGTGTATGGACGTACAAGAGTCTCGCCATGCGGAGTACTATTTAGTTCGACACTCTATCCTACCAGACAATCCTGAGCAACCGGCGGAGACACCTGATGTGGAAAAGGTTGATTACAGTGTCATGTTTTGCATTCGTATTGAAGGAAAGTTGGCACGACAGCACGATAGACCCTTAGTCTTGGTGGCAACACTGATTCATTGCCGGTCCCAACATTCTCTCATAGTCTTCAAAAAGAAGTACTTGCCTTGACGACATTATTGTGTCAAAGTCAATAATTGCTTCTTTGGTGAAATTACTTCCAAGGTAGGTAAAGTTATCAACTTTTTGTATATGTTAGCCATGTGCAGTGACGTTTGGGTTTCATGTAAACATGTAGAAACATTACTTCTCCTGTAATTATCACATGATGGACAACTGTCGATGTGTTTGTACACGTGGACAATAGTGCTATCTTTCAGTTGCAGCGGAAATAATTTACGTTTGATCTGCATTCCAAATTGAACGAAAGAAGTCTGTTGGCTTATGTAGAACGGAACCTTTTTGGAAGACGAGGAGTGATCGTCATGGTGACTATGTATAAACGATTTTTTTTCCACCTCTCCCCTCCTCTCCACTGAGTATTAATAGCATCATCGTTCTCCTCAAACCAGCCAGGATTCCTACGATCCGCATGTCTCACGTTTTCAGAAGCATCAGCACTGGTCAGTGTAGGTAGCATTACTCCTGTGTTCCGGTGAGATTTTAGAGTCATTAGCTGGTTGTTAAATTTTTTATTTTTTTATTTTAAATCTTGTGTTCGCCTTATTTCTCTATTCCCCAAGGCGATGTGCGTTGTACTATGGTTTTTATTTTGCGCCTGTCGGCCCAGTGCATACTTCTTCGGCATGCATTTTATGTAAGGGTCTGCTTCCTCCTGCATTCTCTAAGGGTTTGCTTCCTCGGGGTAACGTCCGGTGCTGTGATGGGGATCGAATCCATCTTCTTTGGGTTGTGAGCCACGCTGTCCCCTCGCTGGTCATGAATAACCCGTAGGGACCTACCAAGCTCGAAAACTAGACGAGGCATGATGGCGGCCCCGGTACCAGCTTCGCTTCTTTCTGTGCTGTCACGTTCACTCCAGAACAATGTACTCGATCACATCGGTACATCTTGTCTCACTAAGAGCAGTCACATCCATCTTGTAGTATGTCAGTTCAGTGGTCACTAGTGCCGTCCTCCTTGCGGGTGGATCCACCTTGGAGCTGTCCAATAATGTACGCACATTCCACGTGCCGAAGGTAAGCGCCTTTATTTTGAATTAATCGCGCAGTACATCTGATATGCCCTGCGCTTAAAAAGATTTAAGCGAGTAAGCTTTGTGCTGTCGTCAACTTCACTCTCTCGTCCTGGGCTACCTCGGTCCAGTGGCAAGACGTAGTCCAGACGGCTGGAAAATGTCACATGATGTAGATTTTACCTCAGGGTTTACTTCCGAAGGCTTTCCCGTTTAACGGATAACTCGCAAGACAGCTGAGACACGTGGACAAGAATCACAAGACAGTTACACAGCAGCTGTACACTTGCACCATACATTAAGGGAGAGGAGTAACTTATTAAATTGTCCTAAAACTAAAACAAATACGCCATATACGCTGTATTGTGTTCGCAGCTGCCTATTGTGCTGTACTTGTTATGGACCCTACGAGATGCAACTGTTGTTGATGGAAGTTGAATTGAATAATCCAAGATGCACTAGACACGTAGTGCCGAATTAAAAGGCGACAACAACAGCCTTGACCTCTGGTAAAGTCTCAGGAAGTCCGACTGGGAGTGGTACGAGTGGGGGGGGGGGGTATTTATATAGCTGATGATCACACATTATTGTATTTACAAGTGGTGTGGACCAGTAAAATAATTTAAAGGCCGAAAGACATGTTTCTGAGAGTCCTAGACAAACAGGGCGGTGCATATACGGGTGTCACATTTAGGGTACAAAAGAGGAAATTTACTTTCGTTGCATTGGGGAACTTATGGAAATAGAAAAAAATGACATCCGACATAAAAATACCAATCTGCGGTACTTGTCGTTTAATTCCCCCGAATTAAAATTTAAAATGACACATTAAATTGTAAACGTCAAAATGTATTCATCCGATTATTCACACACATTTGTATTCAAGTATTATTCAAGTCTATATGGTTTAGAATGAAATTGCATAACAAATTAAATTTCCAAGCAATGCAGACGTCTGTTTGAAAAAAAAACCTGAAATTAATAGGGGGGTCAAAAGAGAGCAATGTCTTGTAAATAATGTGATTATTCCACCAAAACCTACAAAGACGCACTTTGCCACGTTGCTGTAAAAATGTAAAACGGCTTCTTTTATCGTAGACCAATGTAATAGACATACAGAGAACCACAAACAACGATAGTGGCACCGCTGCAGGCTTTCATAAATCGGTGCCGCCTACTCAGATTAGAGGGGTCAGGGAACATGGGTGAATTACCCAATGAGGCAACATGAAAATGTTTGGAGTAACGAAGTCAAAACAAAAACAAAAATACATGCACAACTATATCAAATTTATTATACTTATTATGTCAAGCGATTTGGGAACATTTTAGAAAACTAAAGTAAAATTTGTGTGTATAACTATGATTAAACCAATAACAAAATTCGTATGTAGGTCAAATGTGAATAATGTACAATGTTTTCGGTCATGCAAAAACCAAGTCACAAGCACATGAAAAATATAGATACGTTAGCTTTCTTATATCCTTGTTCAGCAATTCGGCGACAATATTATGGCACGGATATTTGAATTCAGCAACCATTCATACATGTATATAAAAAATCTCGAAGACCTCAGTGTCGGTTGAAATAAGTGTTAGCATTAGATTTATAACGAACCACTACATTGTACTCAACTCACATCCGCCACTTTTTAGGCTGCAGTAGTCACAAAGTCTGGTTTATAACATTTGATCTAATCTGCTGTAAACCATTATATTTACAAAATAGTCATTCCCTATCGTTATAATTCTATTAATTCTGCAAGACTTGTCAGTTTCTATACATTTATGTTCTCTAAGTCTTGTTTTGAGCTCAAGTACACTTAGCACGCTTGCGATGTACAAATAGTAGTCAATGTAACACAATACATCTGTTATTAGCGTTACGTTTGATTTATTATATTTCTATAATCAAAACTCTTTATTGCTTCCTATGGAATCAGCTCAAAGTGTAACAATATTTTGCTTACATTTACACGTTTTAAATCATTTTCAATGATAATCTTAAAATGAGATTAAACAGGAAAATGAAATGAATGACAATGATTATAATAATGTTCGCGAAGGCGTCAAAGGCCAGTTGCATCTATCGACCACTACCATGTCCAACTACCGAGGGTGTGTTCATGCGAAGCGTATCAACCGAAATCCCTACAAACTCTCCAGGTGGAGCCGTGTATTCCACATCCTTCGAATAAGGGCCGCGAGGAGTGTGTTAGATCAATGTTTGTGTCAAGCTTTTCGAGTCTGTCCCTGTCAAACTCCCAGTTTTTACATGTCCCGCCGCCGAGGCTTCTGACTGTGTCTACCTGTTGGTTAGTGTGACCCTTGCTGTGCTGAGAATACGAGGTTGGGAGAAGTATCGTGTAACCTCCGGTGGAGGGAAGGGCGGGCATGAGGAAGTCGGATTCAGTCCGAACAGAAATGTTCTTGAGTAGTGATAACCTGGACTGAATTCTGGTGTGCAGTTAAGCAGAACGTTGAACTCCGTCATGAAATGATTTCCAACTGCCTGAGTCGGGCAAGAAATTGAGCATAACAGACATAAAAACCAATCGAAGTACATACATTCCATATAATAAAGTCCATGATACCACCTGAGGAAGGAGTTGTGAAATATAATCCGAACAGGAACCACCAAACGTCAGAAAACGACACAAACACCAGAGCGAGCAGAGAGCGCAGCCCCTAAGGCGCTGCCATCTTACTTTAAAAAAAAATCTGGCATGAAAATGCATGATAGCGTTCCTCAGTTATACTTGCACAGAAACATACGACTATGGGCAAATAATCTCACAGAGTACCTTCTGTTTTAAAGAAATGACGGCAGAGTCTTTCAAGCAGAATTAGATAAAGAAACACTTGGGGTATTTGCCCTCACATCTGTCCTTCAATCCGTGGGAACACTTTGAGAATTTAGAAAGAATTATATAAAGACACAGATTGGAAAGCAGTTTGAGAGGTACATTTTATAAACGTTCAGCATCATGTGCTTTCTTTGAAGTAGCCAGGTTGATTGCCCCAAACAAAAAGTCACATACTATTTTTGGAGAATTGGTCAAAATTGCGTCTGGGAAAATGGCAAAAATAATGTCTAGCCAGAAAAAAAATATAACTTTTTTTTTTCTCTTTTGGGGTTCGCCTTATTTTTCTATCCCACAAGGCGGTGTGCGTTGCACTGTGTTTTTAATTCGTTCCTGTCGACCCAGTGCATCTGACTTCTGCATGCATTTTATGTAAGTGTCTGCTTCCCCGGGGTAACAGTCGGTGCTGTGATGGGGAGCGAACCAAGCACCTTCTGGTTGTTAGCTGTGTCACTTTATCACTAGCTCACGCTGTCCCCTAAATAGGACTTGATTCAGTGTCCTTGTCTGCAAGAGGTGCGTAAGAGAGATTGTCAATCTTAGAGAGAAAATGTTTAGGAACAAATGATATCTTCAGTCAAAGAGAGGAAACATTTGGTTTTGCAACATGATACGATTACCGGTACCAGTAGCAATTCGCAGCTGCTGGTGTATGTCCAGTACAGATGTTCACATGCAATTGAAGAAGCAATGTTAATTTGTTTTTCTCTCAAGTTGAGAAATCGTAGAATTGATGTTTTCTACAAGGTTGGTGTATACTTAAAAACATGACGTGTTGATTTGAAGTGGGAAACTGCATTGAAGTTTATGTTGATGAAGCTCCAGTCATGTTGGGTAATGTTGATGGGTTTTCGGCTTTGGCAAAAACATGACGTGTTGATTTGAATTGGGAAACTGCATTGAAGTTTATGTTGATGAAGCTCCAGTTATGTTGGGTAATGTTGCTGCGCCATGGCCTGGATCCTCAGACAGTCTTCTGCACACAACACAGAGATCCTTGTCGGCGACTCCCGTGTAACCGATCTCGTCTACGCTGATGACGTCGTCATACCGTAGAGGCACTGGGGCGATCGGTTACCCACCTAGGCTTGCACATCTCCTGAACGAAGACAAAGATCCAAAACCTTAGCAGGGACCCATCTTAGCCGAGCATCACCGTGAACGACAACCCCGTTGCAGCCATCGAGGACTTCGTCTACCTCGGCAGCAGGCAGTCCTCTGACGCAAGCAGCAGAGAATGGGCTTAATGACGTCATCCATGCACTCGCTCCGCAAAGTCTGGTCCCATAGAAGGCTCTTCCCGGGAACCAGGCTTCGTATTTACTCCTCCTGCATTGTCCTCATACTCTACGACTCCGAGTCCTGGACACTACTACAGCAGGACCAGCAGCGTCTTGAGGTATTCCACCTGCTCAACCAGAGGCGCATCCTCGGGATCGTCTGGCATGATATGATTTCCCAAGGTGAAGTAGTTCTACGTACTAAACTTGCAGGCATTGTCTCAACGTTGGAGCGCCGTTGCCTCTCCCTCTTCGGTCAAGTTTCTCACCTTTCCCGGGAAGTCCCAGCCCACGAGATGCTCCGGCAGGCTGTGGGAGCGAGTTAAGGGAAGAAGCTGTGCTAATCATGGCGACGTCCTCGGGGTCGCCTTCGCAAAAAACTGGCTACAACAGATCGGAACCCTTCTCCCCCCCCTCCAAACCAGAGACACGCCCCCCCCCCCCCGCACAACAGAACTGCAGGCGGCCTGGGACGCACCTATCAGACGACCATTCGACGTGACGGCCCTGATCGCCTAAGCATACTATTGATTGATTGTCATAGGACATACATCGAACAGGCCTTCTTTTTCTTGTAGAATTCAGGTGATATTTCTCGTGGAAATGTTTTGAATCGAGTTAGTGCTCTCAGAAATGAACTAGACATCTTTCCTATTAATTTAAATGACATTTAACAGAATTACGATTTTGGGTAATACCCACAAAAGTTCACCGTTTCCTGTACAATATTATAAAAACTGAAGTTGTATGGCAAAATCATTAATGTTAATCTATTGGGGTAAGAACACCAGTAGAACGAGATGTGACAAGGAGACGATGGCGTTGGGTAGAACACACATTAAGAAGTCCTTACCGTATCTGTTCTAAAATCCTGATGGAAAGAGAAGTAGAGGCAGACCTACGCATGTATAAAGAAGATAGCTTGATGCAAATATCAAGTAGACAGTGAATACATGGAGCATACATGGACTAGAACTGTAAGATTTGGTGAATTTTTGTTGAAGATCTTTGTTCCACAGTGGGAAGAACACGATTTTCATTGAGTGGTTTGTTTTTGTGGTATTTTGAGGGTTGGGTTGGGGGGGGGGGAGGTTCAGTTCAGTTCATCCCGTAACCCATCAGGTTGTTGGGGCACACATGAAGACATGAAAATCCCACGCCATCCCTCTCTGTCTGTCGCCGCCTGACGTATCTCACCGGGACGAAGGCCTGACCACTCAGCGATGTTGTCCACCCATCTCTTCCTTGGACGTCCTCGCCCTCTCTGTCCCGGTACGGATCCAAAGAGTATCGAGTTGGGAATTCGGTTGGACCTCGCGACGTGCCCGCACCAGGCCATCTTTCGTCTTTTGATAGTTGTGAACAGATCTTCAAAAGGACCAATAGCGTCTTCAACTCTCTGACGGATGTCTAAGTTCGTGACACGATCCTTAAATGTATCATTTAGGAGTTTTCTATAGCACCGCATTTCCATTGCACGTATTCTGCCCTGGATATCTGCTGTAATGGTCCAGGTCTCGCAGGCATACATAAATATTGACAGCACCAAAGAGCGCAGTACTCTGACTTTTATGCCGAGGGCGAGGCGCTTGTCTCGCCAAATAGGTTGCAGCCTAGTCAGCGCCGCTGTTGTTTGTGCTATTCTGGCAATTACCTCTGGCTTCGAACCCTCTTCGCTGATCAACGATCCAAGATATTTGAAACATTTCACCACCTCAAGTACCTGCCCATTTGCCTCTACAGATTGAAACCATGCGACGTTATTGGTCAAGGAGTTTTTATTTTATCAGCAAGGGGGAGGTAATAATAACAATAAGTTCGCTTAGGCGTTTGAGGCTTGATACGTCGATCGGCCCCAATCATGACCCACTGCTGCGGCACGGCTCCAGGCCTCATCCATAAAGGAGGGGTAGAATGATATCTGCCGGAGACATACTGTGCAGGGACGGCAGCTTCACCGCCCCAGCCTGTCCGGGGAAGTCTTTTGGAGCGACCTTTTAAGTATCTTGTAGACCGGGCTTTCCTGATCCAGCCGTAGGACATGACGCAGCGACGGTCCAGTGTTTCCTAGATTAGATGGAATATGTTTTAACAGAGACCTTTACGTTGCAGAAGCCATGTCATCGGATGCAAAGGATACATCACATATGAAAGAGCTCTACATACAATAAAGTTGTTGAGATTATAAGAAATGGTTATCTGTACAATATTAAGGAAGGACATCCGTATGTCTGTCTCGCCTGTTAATTAAACTTTTATTCTTTTTTAAGAGAAGGAGCAGAGAAGAATAATCTGTAATAATTTTTTTCAACGATTATTTGAGGCATGGCGATAATAAAGGATCGGCGTTACTTTGACAAACATTGCAAGGTTGGCTTCGTCTGTTTTTAAAGTAATGCCTCTGGAATTTTGACTCTCCGGCCATGGCGTATTTTGTCCCCATGTATCAGCAGTCTGGAGCCGACTCGTGCGTAACTATAACATGTCTCTTACAGGTCTCGGGACTGGTTACCGACGACGCAATCAGTTATTGTCACTTCTAAAGGTGCGGTTTAGGACAGCAGCAAACTCCTTTGCTTTTGTTTCTTTTCATATTTCGTGCAGCGATCTAGCTCTGATTCGTTATTTTGATTTGGGCTTCGATAGCTCTCCGCCATGTTGATTCCTGTCGGCGTCTCTTGGCTTATTTCTGGGCTCCGCACCATTGAGTAATGTCGATAAGATTTGAATCTTGTCCGAGTACATGGTGGACCAAATTACTTCACCTATCGACTATGTTGGTGAGCAGATCTTTCTGGTAGATGGTGTGGTGATCATGTTTATATATATGATATATGGCTACCCGAACTGGATCCTGGAGCAAAGTGCAAATCCACAGCTGTGTTCACAGCATGTAAACGGCGACTAAAGAGCAATTGGGCACGGGTCTAGCAAGCACACACACACATACTCAAACACAATTACATACACCCTCACAAGCCCATCCCCACACACACCCACACAGACACACACCCATACAAACACACCCACACAAACACACCCACCCACACAAACACACCCATCCACACAAACACACATACATAAGTACACACAAACACGAAGCCACACAACATCGACATACCCACACACCCGCCTCTACAAACATAGACACACTCACCCACAGAAACAACCACACAAACACGGACCAACCAACATTCATACACCCACAAAAACACACACGCACGCATACACACCCACCAGCACAGTCAAACACAAATACACACACATACACACTCACCCACATATTCACTCACACACATACACCCACACACACCAATGCAGCCAGATGCACGCGCCCCCCCACACACACACACACACACACACACACACATACACACTGCTATGGTGCAGGCTTCCTGTAACGGACAAGCCACAAATGTGAGACTTTGCTTGTAAGACGTTAAACAGTAATAATCAAGAAGAAGGGGGCGATAACTGTCCAACTTCCTCGTGAAAGTCCGTGAAACATGACTCGATTAGTCACCCCTTTTGTTTTGATGACAAATGTAATTATTGGACGTTTCCAGACCTGTCAAAATTCGCCGAACGACGACTTTCTGAAAGTCAAGTGACGTGTTGTTGGCTATCAGAGGTTAATTAGTATGTTTGTTAATCAGGATCATGTTGTAAGTATATTGTTATGCAGAACGTCGCTCTCTTGGCAGTCGATCTATAATACTCTCGATCTTTGGTCAGCTCCTCAGCCTGTCATCCTCAAAACCTCTTTAATAACCTGTACCAACCGTCACATTCGTCTGCCGCTGACTCGCTTGCCAGGTGCCATATCCTATTGTTTCTTGTTTTCGATTATTCTGACGTTTGATATGGCCAACATATCTTAGTTTGCTAGATGTAATATTATTTGCTAGTCAATTTTGTTCTATTTCCAGCTCCTTTATAATTTAAGTGTTTTTCTTTCTCGTTACCAGGACTTTTCTGTAGCATTTTAGCTCGGATTAAATCTTCTCCCTTTGTGTTTGTGTGATTCTCCATGTTTCGCTTCCTTACATTGCCACTGGCAAGATGCAAGTCCTCAGGATATTTATTTTTGTCATTTTGTTAGCGTTACGCAATAGTTTAAAAAAAAAATTTAGTTAGCCTTTGCAATGACATAACCATTCTTCCTTTAAATTCATCTTGGCTATTTTGCTGCTTAAAATCGAGCCGAGATATTCAGAGCTTGTGGCCATTAGGTCTGGTTTTTGCATTGTCAATGCTCATTATATTCTTGGTCTTGATGATATTTAGGTTTAGATTTTGTTTCTCGATGTGTTATTTCATCGACAGAATCATCTGTTCCAGCCCAGTAGCGCTCTTCTAAAGAACGACTGTATCATCTGCATATCTTAGCTCTGCTACTTCATTCACGCCGACTGTGAATGGGTCGAACCTATTATAAACTTTGTCATTGTTGAACGTTTCTCATGATGTTTTCTGTTTGAATGTTGGTAAGATATGGGGAGTGTATGCATCCTCGCCTTATTTCATTTTGCACCTTAAACTAGTCCTATGTTTCTTCACCTATTCTTACCATTGCTTGTTATTCTTGCTACAGTGTTTCAAGCAGTTGGATCAAGTGTGTTGGAAACCCGATATTCTTCCTGATTGTTGATTAGCATTTCGTGTTTCACACCATCATCGTGTTGCACACCATCATCGTGGGGCACACCATCATCGTGTTGCACACCATCATCGTGTTGCACACCATCATCGTGTTGCACACCATCATCGTGTTGCACACCATCATCGTGTTGCACACCATCATCGTGTTGCACACCATCATCGTGTTGCACACCATCATCGTGTTGCACACCATCATCGTATTGCACACTATCATCGTGTTGCACACCATCAAAAGTGTAAATCTATGAAACAGGTGTGTACGTCGACATTGTACTCTGCGAATCTTTCGATAATATTCTGCATTTCAATGACGTGATCGCTTGTGCCTCTGCCATGCGCGTGCTTCATGTATTTCCTCGTTGAGTTTGTCATGAAAATTTTTTAGTTATAGAATTGCTTCAGATCACAATTCAGGAGGAGTGTGATTTATACAGCTATTTTCTCAGCACTTGGTCATATTGTACTGTGCCAGATTCCTACGCAGTGTGTGGTCAAAGTTGGCGTTGACATCTCCTTCTGCCTGTATACATTCAGTCGGTATATCATCACATCCCGCTGATGTCACTTTCTTCAAACTTTTGGATTTCTTGTTATTAAAATCTCGCTTATCGTAGGTTCCGGCTCTTTGTCCTGGTTTTTAGACGTTAAGTTGTGTCTTCTTTATGTTAAGTTGTATGCATTGTTTATATCCCGCTTTAGGTCCAGATTCAGCTAGTGTTGACTCATTTACAATAATAGAAAGCTGAGATAGGACATGAATATTGCTGATGTCAGAGAGGAACATCACGAGCAGCAATAGAATTACCGTTTATAAGAAGAACTCGGTAAACCAAGAAAGGCTTAGTAATCCAGTGAATATATATTTCAAGAAAGCGACATTGAAAGATAAATACAAACACACCCACCCACACAAACACACATACACAAGTACACACAAACATGAAGCCACACAACATCGACACACCCACACACCCGCCTCTACAAACATAGACACACTCACCCACAAAAACACCCACACAAACACACACCAACCCACATGCATACACCCACAGAAACACACACGCACGCATTCACACCCACCAACACACACTCAAACACAAATACACACACATACACTCACCCACATATTCACCCACATATTCACCCACACACATACACCCACACACACACCAATACAGCCAGATGCACGCGTATAATATCAAAAGAAAACCGGTACGATTCATTGGACATATTCTCAAAACTTTGATCTGGAAAATATAACCCTGTGACGACGAGAAAGATCGAGAGCAGGTAAAGTAGAAAAAGACGGAGAAGACACATCTGGGATGGAATGTGAGCGGCGGGAGAAAACTAATATGTGAAACGTTAAAGTTTTAAAAGAAATATGATTGTGGAGGTAATAGCTCATTAACGACACGAGGCATGTCACATGATGATAATCGATTATGTATCACTTGACGCCATCTTGTTCACAACTATGGCTAGGACCAGCGCTGAACGTCGGCTACTTAAGAAAGTCTGCACATAAGCATAATCTGTGCTTTACCAGTAGTTATTTCTATATCCATTTGTTTTACATACTGAGGCTGCTAGCCCCAAGCACATCCCTCTTTAATCGCATTTTACAGCGTGCTTAGAAGGGTTTAGAGATTGTATAACTTCACATTGTGTTTATATATCACTACTATAAAGAAACTACAATATTAAAACTGTCTGCACCGCCTTAATGGGACAAACAATGGATGCCTGAAGCAGCCGTAACTATAGCAACAGATATAGGCTGGAAAGGCATGTGAGGAATGAAGAACTATGGGAAAGGAGACGGCAACAACCAGTAGAGCGACAGATTAAACGACGTAGGAAATTGGGATTGGAAAGCATACAGGTTACGGGAATCACCATCACGCGTGGCCAGACAGGTCATAACACGATATCCACAGGGGAAAAGGAAGAGAGGTAGCCAAGAAACACACAGAGAAGAGACTGTGAAAATGTACTTTGGTCCCTGGATCTTAACTGGAGAGATGCAGAAAGGACATCTCAAGACCGAACTTGCTGGAGGAGGGTTGTCAATGGCCTATGCACTGAAAGGAGAGCAAGGCATTGATAATGATAATGGCTCATTGTGTTTATATAGTCTTAGTCGTCCTGTACTTCAACAAGGGTGGTTGTGCGTCCTTGTGCGGGTTCCAGTTCTTGTTCGAGTTGGTGGTAGCAGGAAGGGCCATTTCTCTGCTTAGCGTGCTAGGCTCGAGCAGAACCGCGTTCATTGGTCTTGTGCAGGTCCCAGCTCAGGTTAGAGTTGGTGGTAGCACGAAGGGCCATTTCTCTGTTTAGCGTACTAGGCTCGAGTAGTACTGCGTTCTTTGGTCTTGTGCGAGTCCCAGCTCAGGTCTAGTCAGTTCTCGGGCACGGGTTTGTCCAGTGGATTGCTAGCTTGTTCGTTTCAGGGTCTCAAATGTTTTTATGCAACTCGAGCGAATCTTGCCACCGATAATGTGTGAATGCGTTGTTGATGTTGTGTTTTTATTTTTGGTGGGGGTGGGGTAGTTTCGTCTATGAGGTTGTTTTTTTTGTCGTGCGGGTACCACAGAGTGGTTGCTGTGCTCCAGCGTTAATCTTTAATTCTGACTACATGGTCAGCCCGGCTGTCCTTGGAGTTATTGGCAACCTGTAGGACATCCTTGACGTGGGCCCTTACCCGGATGTCACTGCTGTGTAAGCCCAGCTGGCGTTGTTGCCTAAGTAATAGACCCACGAGACGGCAATCGAGCGAGGCAAGTGTTGTCCTTAGCTGGTTCCCTGTGGCTTTTGCCAGAGACTAGGTTTGCAATAGATCTCCCTTAATGTGAAGAGGAGAGAAGTGTTCGAGGACCTTTTGGTTTGAGCGAGGAGAAAAACTGATTGAATTCTGCACGGAAAACAACCTCTCCATTGCCAACACCTTATTCAAACAACATCCACGTAGACTATACACGTGGACCTCCCCAGATGACAACAGCAGAAACCAAATAGATTACATCCTAGTGCAACAAAGATGGAGATAAAATGTGCTGGCAACAAAAACGCTGCCAGGATCAGACTGCGATACGGACCATGAATTACTGTTTGCAGTTTTCCAAACAAGACTACGTAGGATCAACAAAGGTTGCCAGCCAATATGCTTCGATGTATCAGCAATACCTACTGAATACAACATCAAAGTAGAAAACAAATTTGAGGCGTTGCTTGCGGTACAGGAAGAGATGACATCTGAGGAGTTGACATCGTACGCAAGGGAAATTTTGATCTCGACAGCGAAAGAAATGATTCTCAAGATGTCGCACAAGACAAAGAGCTATATAACAGAGGAAACACAGAAACTCATTATAGAAAGGCAACAAGTAAAACAAATGGGAAGTCAGGGGACCAACACAGCATATAAAAACTGCGCAAGAAATGTTAGAAGAGCAATAAGAAAAGATAAAGGAAGATACATAATGGAAACGTGTAATGATATAGAAAACCTGCAGCAACAAGGCAGAGAGAGAGATGCATTTAAAGCAATAAGAACACTGACAAGGGAGTTCCGTCCGGTTCCACATGTCATCAATGACAAAGAGGATAAGACATTAACAGAAACCAAAGGCATACTGAATAGATGGAAAGAGTACTGTAGAACCATGTATGGAGATAGCCCAAAGCACTCAGTTACAATCCTACCAAAGGATGAGAAAGAACCTGAACCAACATTGGAAGAAGTACGCTCTGCAATTAAAAGCCTGAAAAGGGGAAAGTCCCCAGGATGCGATGATATCCAAGCAGAGCTAATACAAGCAGGAGGGGAGGCATGTGCTCGAGTCTATCACACGCTGTGTAAACAGATATTGCACAGTGCAGAGTGGCCAGAAGCATGGAAGAAATCAATTTATATTCCCCTCCCCCAAAAAGGCAACCTGAAGCTGTGCACGAACTACCGAACTATCCCGCCGATCAGCCACGCTAGCAAGATACTCTTGCGAATCCTATTAAGGATAGAGAAAAGGTTTGAATCTGAAATTCACATAGTCCAGGCAGGTTTTAGGAAAGACAGGGAAGTGTAGAGAATTTAATGTAGACCTGTACACATGTTTCATTGATTACACCAAGGCCTTCGACACGGTAGAACATCAAAATCTGTGGCAAATCATGAAGGAAATGGGGTTTCCTTTGCAAATAGTCCATCTCATTGAAACATTATACCAAGATCAACAAGCCGCTGTCCGAGTATCTGGGCAAACATCAGATTGGTTTGCAGTACAAAAGGGAGTCCGACAGGGATGTATCCTCTCACCTTATCTGAACAACATATATGAGGAATGAGTAATGAGAAATGTTCGAGAAGATGTGAACATTGAAAGTTTCGACCCATTTACGATTGGGGGATACGAGATTCCAGAGTTACGATACGCAGATGACACAGTGATACTATCAAGAAGTGCAGAAGGGCTAGAGCAGCTACTTTCAGCCGTTAATGGACATAGTAAAGATCAAAATCTGTTCATAAACATAAACAAAACAAAGATAATGACCACCGATAAAACACAATGTCAGCATAAATTTACAGTTAGTGGTCAGGAAATAGATCAGGTCACACATTTTGAATATCTGGGCTCTAGAATTGACAAAAATGGCGACTGCTCGAAAGAAATCAGAAGAAGACTAGCTATGGCAATGCAGAGACTGAACAGCCTGAAGAAATTATAGCAGGGCACCAACAAAATGATAAAAGTAAAAGTCTTGAGTGCCTGTGTTTTTCCTGCTGTGAATCATGGACGATTACCAAAACTTCTAGACAAAGAATCGAATCCTTCGAGTCAAAATGTTACAGAAAGATCCTCAAAATACCCTGGACAGAGAAAAAAACAAATGCAGACATTCGGCAAGAGTTGAGCATAGAAGAGAACTGGTTTATCAATTCCATTTTGGCTAGAAAATGCAAGTACTTTGGTCACATCAAGAGACACAACGGTCTTGAGAGAACGGTGATGGAAGGTATGGTGCTAGGCAAAAGAGGAAGGGGTAGACCAAGAAGACGATGGCACCAAGATATCCAGGAATGCCTGGGTATGACTGTGGCGGAGGCTGGTGTTTTGGCAAGAGAACGAGTTTCTTTCAGACAGACTGTGATGGGAGCGACGTTCTATAAAGGACATGCTACATGATGATGATGATAATGTGAAGTGAGGGTGACCAAATCTTGCTTTCCCTGGAAAAAAGTTAGGTACCAATTTACAGCTTGGTGACTTGAATTTTTTCGCTACCGAGGAATGACCCAAATACTGTTGACGCGAGAAACTGAAGTTCAGATAATACTTTTCTGTGTTACCTTCCCACGCGAGTCTTGTTTAAAGTGCCCACCAGTTTATCTAGATGATTATATTTTCATGTCGTGTTATAAGCATTGTTTTATTGGTATATAGTACATGTTCTTGTCGTGCACATTTATATTATTATTATTCCTGGTTTTTCCTAGATTTTCATTTCCTGGTTCCCGTATTCCAAGAAAATCATTGGTGTTCATTGAATTCACACTCAGTTTTAAACCGAGGCCCGTTACCGCTTCCCTCGACATATTTGAACAACATTAGCTAGAAAAATGTATTTCAGTTTTGACATTTCTGCCCTGGTCAACTCCCAATTGTAAATAGGATACGGTATTATCGTTAGCCCCAGAATCCTCCTCTCTCCACCCACACATTCCCAGTCAATAAGCGCCGTAATGAGTCCGTTGTAATCGTCACCATTCTTCTTTTAAACTACTATAGGATCATGGGGGTTGCCCATGTTAATATCTTTGAAGAAAGCCTACGCCAAAGCGGTAGTGAACAAACAACAGAACATTAACTCATTGTCTGACGACTACATTAGAGAAGTTTGTTCTTGGCTCGTTCTCAAACTCCCGCTACCAACCCCTACCAAGGGCTAAGCCGGATGTTGTCCAGATAAGGGAATGCGTTGTGTCATAGTTTACATTTTGACTGCGATATTTGTACCTTTTAGTCTGACACATCCGACTTCAGCAGACATTTTTGGTTACCGTGTTAGCCTTCCCGCTTCGATCCCTTCTCCTTAGCCAGTCTGCTCTGTTGCAGCCTGTTTTTCAGTATCACCGCGTGAAGATGTAGAAGGGTCTTGGCAGCTCTGGTTCGCTGGCCCTGACGCTAGCAGCCAGCTCTGATTCTCTGTCTCTGACGCTAGCAGTCAGGTCTGGTTCGTTGACCCTGACGCTAGCAGTCAGCTATTGGTTGCTGACCGCTACAACTCATGCACTGCTCTACATCTTGGTCCCACTAGAGAAGCAAATCGGCCCATCTCCAATCTATTTGGAGCATACACTATTTTAAGACGTGAGAAGTAGGACCAACACGGTAAATTAAGGTTTGTCCCATAGTAGGTAAACTACAGACAGGTAATAAAGTTGTTAGAAAGTTCAGTATACTAAGCCATATATTGTACGAGATAAGGAGTCCAGTTCCTTTTCTTGCTGCCTTTAACTTTCCTAGTTGTATGAAAGTACCCATTTACAGCTGTGTCAACCGGAGCGTACCGATAGTATGATTTGTATCTGCCACGAAAAGCGAGTGTCCTGCCACCACGCTAATCGTACCCTCACAACCGTGACAAACATGGTACTCCGGGACAAAATACCGGATTGATTTTAAACAATATTCTGCTACCTTGCATCAGGCACTTCTTTTGCCTGATTGAATACCAGGATTGCAGATGACAAATTATAAACAGATTGGGAACGATACTAGATGATCTTGCGTGTACTTGTAGTCACAGGCTGGCAAAGGTAACTGTTTAACTGATGTTGAGTTTAAAATGTCCTCCAGCAGTTAAAACGCAAAATTTCAACTGGTAGACACTACTTCCCTTTTTGCTCAGATGTGCCGCAGAGTGACGTGAAGAAGTGACATTTCCTCATTTAGACCAATTTTGCTGTACGTGAATGTTGTTGCTGGGTTATGTCATCTATTCATCTTCTTGGGAACAGACCTGGGGTTGGAAAACCAACGTTTTCCTCGATATACGATGTTCAGAAATGAACTGGAAAAAATACTAAAATAGGCAGAAGCACTAACGATAAAAAGGCGTATTTGGAAACGAGACAATTTACAAGATAATTAGTTTTGATAAGCAACGGCTTCCTATATTACGGAAGAGAAGAAATATAAGCTGCATTTATTGTACAAACAGTGTTAATGGCTCTTGTTAAGAACGAGCGATATCAGTATAATGCTCATCTGGCAGAATTTTCTGTTTTGTTGTTCGTTATTGATTCTCTTCAATTGGTCTATAATCAAATTTTATTATATGTAAATAGCACGGAAAATGGCAGTAAATATAAATGTTTGTCACGCGTTGTATCCAGCCTGTATTATATGATGGTATTATGGGGCAAATCAAAAGTTGTATGTGTGGTTTATGTGAAGTATACCAACTGTTTTATACGAGAGTTATATGTGGCATGTCAATTTGTTTATATGTGTAGTATATCAAATGTTATTGCTGTATGTTCTATGTGGTACATCTTAGTTCTTAGTTCGACCCGTTCTTCGTCAAGGAGGGGAGGGGATCATCCTTAGGATCTCAACCCAGGTTCCAGTCGTTTCTGTCGCGGGCGCGTGACGTCCAGTGGGATAGTAGTCTGTAAGTTATGGTGTCGTGTAGGTTGTGCTTGTCTAGTGAATCTTACCAGCGAGTTGGGGTGGGGGGGGGGGGGGGGTGGGTGCGTGCCGAGGCCTATTTTTGTCGCGTGGGTACCACAGGGTGGTTATAGTACTCCATTTTTCGTCTTGTGGTCTTGCTATATGTCCTGCCTAGTGGTATTTTGAGTGGTTGACGTATTGTATGACATCCTTGATGTGTGACATTCACCGGATGTCGCTATTGTGTAATTCGTTTTACCGCTGTTGTCTGAGAGTTATGCCTACCAGGTGTCTTTCAAGAGATGCGTGTGCTGTTCTCAGCTGGAGCTGATGCTGCTTTCGTTAGAGACCAGGTTTCGCTACCATAGCAGAGTGCTGGTAGGACTACCGAGTCAAAGATGTCCGCACGTAGTCTGGTGTCTTTTGTGGCGTCTGTTGCTGTTATGATGGAGTTGAAGGCTGCCCAGCCCGCCCGTTTCCGTCAGTCGATCTCAGGTTTTATGTTGTTCTCCAAGTTGAGGAGCCTTCTCAGATTCGTTAGCGTCCTCGATGGCCGTTCCACTCAAGAGTATGGGGTTGGGTTCTGTGAAACGGTTGCGCATATGGAAAATCAGCTGTTTTAAATGTGCATTATGTGTGGTATATCATCTTTTTATATGCGATTTCTATGTGGTATATCAACTGTTTTATATGTGAGCTCTATGTGGTATATCAGCTGTTTTATATGTGAGTTCTGTGTAGTATACCAGCTGCTTTATATGTGGGTTTTGCATTATATATCAGCTGTTTTATATATGAGCTCTATATGGTATATCAGCTGTTGTATATGTGATTTCCATGTGGTATATCAGCTGCTTTATACATGGGTCCAGGAGGTCGCTGTAGTCAAGAGGTTAAGGTACTTGCTTCTCACAGTGATGAGCGGAAACGGTGGCGATCGAATCCCGCAAGTTTCAAGCGACCCCTGGTCTCACAGGAGGTAAGACCAGAATGCCTGCATCCCGAGTTACTTCCAGTCACCTAGACCAATAGTCTAGGTAACTCGGGTTAAGAGTGATAGTAATGACCAGCGCATAATCTTCCTCACTATAATCCAAAACAGCGTACATCACATTATTAAGACACAATCGTCTGTTGTTGTGGTCATCATCGCTTCGCGATGGGCAATAACTTATATGTTGGTTCTATGTGGTATATTAACTGTTCTATATGTGAGCTCTATGTGATATATCAACTGTTTTAAATCTATGTTATGCGTTATATATCGGTTATTCTATATGTGTGCTCTATATGTGGGGTCTGTGGTGTATATCAGCTGCTCTATATGTGCGGTATGTGCTGTATATGTGGGGTCTGTGGTGTATATCAGCTGCTCTATATGTGGGGTCTGTGCTGTATATCAGCTGCTCTATATGTGCGGTATGTGCTGTATATGTGGGGTCTGTGGTGTATATCAGCTGCTCTATATGTGGGGTCTGTGCTGTATATCAGCTGCTCTATATGTGGGATCTGTGCTGTATATCAGCTGCTCTATATGTGCGGTATGTGCTGTATATGTGGGGTCTGTGGTGTATATCAGCTGCTCTATATGTGGGGTCTGTGCTGTATATCAGCTGCTCTATATGTGGGATCTGTGCTGTATATCAGCTGCTCTATATGTGGGGTCTGTACTGTATATCAGCTGCTCTATATGTGGGGTCTGTGGTGTATATCAGCTGCTCTATATGTGGGGTCTGTGCTGTATATGTGGGGTCTGTGGTGTATATCAGCTGCTCTATATGTGGGGTCTGTGCTGTATATGTGGGGTCTGTGGTGTATATCAGCTGCTCTATATGTGGGGTTTGTGCTGTATATCAGCTGCTCTATATGCGAGGTCTGTGCTGTATATCAGCTTATGTATATGTGGGTTTATGGTCGAATGTAAACAGTTTATTCTGTGGGTTATGCGTAATATATAATATGTAGTTTTTAAATATGGACTGTGTGCTTTATGTACTATTTTACGTCTGTGTATAGCGCTACATGTAAACTGATATTGTCAACATTGTTTTTGTGTGGTATGTTAACTGTTTTGTGTGTTTTTTCTATAATACATATATGCTTATGCTAACTGGAGATGGTGGTGCTGCCACGCAGCACAATAACCGATACATCTATTCTGGTTTGTGAGAGATCAGGACACGGCCTCTATTTTAGATTAACCCTTTACATTCAAAATGATCCGTTGCAATCAACTATAGTAGCAGCACTTACAGTCCGATTTATCTGGTCAAATGTCGCATATTAACCCTTCTTCTTCTTTTTTGTCTTCTTTGAGTTCAGGATCTTTTTAAATTAACCCTATCTTGTTATTTCGCTAAATTTGATTTATAATCGAAAGCTGTATCTTTCAATTTAAAATCATAATTTTAGTTTTAATGACTTTTTTTTCTGTTAACCATGAAACATAAAAATTTTCTTGTCTTAGAAAAGATTTACATCTTCTAAAGTAGGTTGGACTGTAAAGGATTAAGAGGTAATGTCACTGCTAAGCAGAGTCAACCATTTCAGACAACCTATAATGTGATCATAGAGAATGAGGACAATATCCCTTCAATAGAGGCAGTCATCGCGCTCGACTCTCAGTCGGAAATAATGAAAGTACAGAATGACTGGTTACGACATTAGTGGATAGCAGACGTAGAGGTCTCAAACCATCAAGACCTTATGTCAAGCTAGAACAAACTAGTAATGCTTAAATTAGGGTAAAGAAAGAACTGACATACTGGCTTTGAAAGAATTAAAAAAACCTGTGTTTGGTGCTTGCTATTTAAGATGACCAGATCGCCAGCCACATTTACAGTGTGGTCTTCTCTTTGAGGACACAAGTTTCTAATCTTTGATCCCCGTGGAAACGAATTTCTCCCTCGTTAACTGTATTTTAGTGTCATATTTTAGGTATTGTTTCTAAAGTTTACTTTCAAGTCTATAATGCTACTCCAAGCTCAGCAGGTTTCAGTTTGTGAATGATGAGGTGTGTAATGTCCACACTTAGGGAGAGCGTCTTCTACTCTAGATGGTTAAGGCCGTACAATTAGTCCTCGTTGACAACATGATCTCAGTGGCAGTATTCTCGTCTAAGACACGCACAGTTGAACAAGGAAACAGGATACACAGCATATACGAGGAAGTTAGTGGGCATACTACCATTCATCAAACTACTTTAGGAGACCACACACACGAGGAAGCTAGTGGGCATACTACCATTCATCAAACTACTTTAGGAGACCACACACACGAGGAAGCTAGTGGGCATACTACCATTCATCAAACTACTTTAGGAGACCACACACACAAACAAAATAGATAAAACACAAGTTGCCATTGAAACATTCTATCGCAGTTCACTATTCATGACACAAATACGACAGAGCAATAAAATAGGTCGACTCCGCTCGTGACATTCCAACAAACAAACAACAAGCAGCAGCAAAACAAAAAAAAACAAAAAAAAAAAAACTCAGAAAACAATATACTTGAAATCCCATACCCAGCACTAGCATTAAAGTTAATTCTGCTTACTTCCCTTCGTGGGTTACCGCCTTCTGTCCATTTGTTCATTATTCGTTCTGGTCAGAGTGAGGTACGACATGTTGTATTTTACAGGTGTTACGCCATTAGTGGATAGCAGACGTAGAGGCATCAAACCACCAAGACCTTATGTCAAGCTAGAACAAACTAGTAATGCTTAAATTAGGACAGAGAAAGAACTGACATACTGGCTTTGAAAAAACCAAAAAAACCATGATTGGTAATTGTTATTTAAGATGATCATAATTTTATCTCCATAGATAAATACATACATACATACAAATATAGATACATCTACCCTATACACTAGGGTGTATACCGATCTCTGTGCTTTTCGGCTCGATACATCCGCTGCTTTCTAGCAAGTCTTTTAGTGCGGGTAGGGGGTGGGATATTGCATGTTAAGTCTCCCTAACATTTGGCTGTCTCCAGTTTACCTACATAACAGCAGGGGGTTGGAGTCAGTGTCTTCCTTCTCGTAGATGAGATGTATCCAAAACTAGCAAGCCTCACCAACACATAGATTGTCTTCGTTTTCCTCCGATGACCTTTAATATGCCAGAATCACATCTGCATGGAAGCAAATGATTTTGAAATCAGTTTTCCTTCTCTAAGATGAGCTCATTTCCAAGTTTACCAGTCCAATCTATTCTAAGCATTTATCTGGTTTTAAGGCGTCAGATTCTCTCCTGTATCCGTTTCTCCTGGAAGTATAAACGTATCTGCCATATATATACTAATCATTGTTATGGTTTTATTTGGCGCTAGATTCACCCCTGTCGTCTGGTAGTATAAGCTCACTTGCCATCCACGCGAATCATTTATCTGATTTTATGGCGCTAGATTCTCGCCTCTTCTCCTGGTAGTATAAACTTATGTGCAATCCACGCATTCCTCTCATTTTAGGGCGCTAGATTATCTCCTGTCGTCTGGTAATCTAAACACATGAACCATCTACCCTATTCACTTATCTGGTTTTATGGCGCTAGATTCTCTCCTGTCGCCTCTTCTCCTTAAAGTATAAACTTATGTGTCATCTACCCTAAGCATTTATCTGGCTTTAATTAAGGTGCTAGATTCATGGCCTGTCTCCTCTTCTCGTGGTAATATAAACTTATGTGCCATCTACCCTAACCATTTATCCGGTTTTATGGCGCTAGATTCTCTCCTGTCGCCTCTTCTCCTTAAAGTATAAACTTATGTGCTTTGCAAAGGTCAGGAATTGGACATTGCTGTCAGAGGTTATAGAAGTTGCACTTCGTGGGAGCAATTTATTTAGTTTGAGAGATTGCCTTTCAGTCCATTTCCAGTTTACTTTTCCAACCCTAACGGATGACGAGTAAGGGGAAATAATTGACTAAGTTCTTCAAACTGATTATCTCCCTGTTTGGATTCCATAGTACCTTGTTGTTGAATGCTCACAAAGTGTAAGGTTACTCTTTTGTGCGCCCTGAAAAGGGCGTGAAGTGGGGGGGGGGGGGGTGGATGTAGCTTTCCTCACATCCCGAGCGTGCTGATGAAGGTGGGCCGTGGTCCGCCATTCGGTTGTGCTATGCTTGATTTCATCTGCGTGGCGCTCATTATTACGGGGATCACGTCGATCCCCATCTCATTAGTCAGACTGCCTGGAAAATAGACTGTTTCCAGATACCGCTATAGGTAAGAGAGTTCGTGATATACTGATGTTGTGCCTGACCCTGACGCGACGTCTTGGTCAGTATGTTCTTCCTGACCCTGACACAACGTCCTGGTGAGTACGTTATGCCGGAATGGATGAAATGTATTACTTTTATTGCCGCAAGAAATATTATTCATCTGAGGCTTTGTATGTTCAAGAAGGGTGAAGTCGCCGTTATTGCTAATGTCTCATGAGATAGTGGGTAGAGGAATGGTAGAGCTTTATATATATATATTATGAAATGGTGTTAAGCGTTTTCGTTGCGGATTACCAAATTAAGTAAGCATTGTGGGGGTATAATTAACACGTACTGACATAGTTCTGATATATGCCCAGTGTCGCTAGACAATCAAAGCATATAGTTCCCATTGGAGGCAGAAACAGGGGAGGCTATAAGAGAGAGAGAGAGAGAGAGAGAGAGAGAGAGAGATGGAGACAGAGATATGGAGAGAGAGAGAAGGAGAGAGAGATGGAGAGAGATGGAGAGAGAGAAAGAGTAGGAGAGACATATGGAGAGAGGGACGTATAGATTCGCATGGTGAAACGCACAGCTAGACGTGCAAAATGTCACCAGAGCGAGACACATACTTGCAGAGACCTTATTAACATTTTTTGCAGCCAAGAGAGCTGGTTGGGTGTGGATTACAAAATAGCCCCCCCCCCCTTTTTTGTGCACACATACACAAACAAATAAATAAATAAAACCCAAAAAAAAACGAACAAACGAAAGCGGGAACGGCGTGTGTTAGTGGTTAAGTGACACAGCTCACACACCGAAGGTGCTGGTTTCGGTTCCCATCACAGCATGGGCCGGTACCCAGAGGAAGCAGACCCTTAGAAAATGCAGGAGGAAGCAGACCCTTACAAAAAATGAATGCTGAAATCGGATGCACTGGGCCGATAGGTGCAAAATAAAAACACAGTTTAACGTACACCGCTTTGGGGAATAGAGAAATAAGGCGATTGTAAAAAACAAACAAACAAACAAAAGTGTTTAGCTGATTGATAGTTTGCCCAAGTGGTTTCCTCTGCTTGACTCTCATTGCAAAAGACGATAATAAGTTCGCTGTCGTACTCAGAAAATTTCACGAAAGGCGACTGACAGAGCGACCTGTCCTCTATCCGATGGGCAACACTCTAACTCACGGTATTGCATACCTGCCATTAGCACAGTCCGACAGCTTACACAGTGTGAAGTAGCTGCATCGATTTGAAAGGAAGCTCTAGAAACAATACTGATACACGATAGCTGGAATACTGATCGCCAGCGAATAACACGTATACCTGGGTATCTGGAGTATAATACGATTATAGCTCTCAAAATGGTTTAGTAAATTATACGTTAGTGGTGTATAAGTCGTAGAATCAGAATAAAATTTCATTATTTGTTCCGTAAATTAAGAATGGTAGAGCCCTTGCTTCTCATGGCAAAGATACCGAGTTCGAGACCCGTTATCGTCATGCCTCAGTCGACTCAGCTGTAAATGGGGTAAATATTAGTCATAGAAAAGCAACATGGAAGGGAACTGGTCAGCCAACCTCATAAAATGCTGAGCCCTACTACAATGAAGTTTTTAACACTTCAGAATCGACATCAATGTACCTCTATGCTTTGTAGGACAATAAGATGTCGATGTCCGACAGTAATGTGAAATATGGCTCCGAAACATAGCATTTAACTCAGAGTATCATCATAATATCCCAGCTATACTGACAAACCTTCACCAATAGATGTCTCAGTCTGAGATGGTCAAGGGGAGAAGAGTTATCAGGGTCAGGTGGAACATACTGTCTAAGGTGGGAGCGAAGAGTAATCAGGGTCAGATGAAACATATTGACCAAGGTGGGAGCGAAGAGTAGTTAGGGTCAGATGAAACATATTGACCAAGGTGGGAGCGAAGAGTAGTTAGGGTCAGATGAAACATACTGACAAAGACCAGACCTCATATTCTCGTTCGTGCTTCTGGAAACAGGCTGTGTCATAGCAGTCTGACCAACAACGAGGTGGGGATCAACACTGTGATAACCACACACAGTGATTAGCTTCCTGAAAGCCTTGCATTACACTACAGCCAGGAGGATCCCGGTCTAATTTCTTATGTACGTCTCGGGATATAAGAAAAACTACTTTAACTGGCTACAAGAAAAGGTCGCAAGAGTTAATTAACTCAGCACAAATAGCTTAGAGCAACAACAATAACATTCATGGTGAGATGTGATATTATCTTCTTCTTCTTCTTCTTCTTCTTCTTCTTCTTCTTCGTACGCTGTCAGACGTCAACTTGAATTTGTTCGAAGAAATCAGCAGTCATCCTGAGGCTGTCGACACTGCCATAGAGCTTGTCTAGTGTTGCCACTGGTGATGGCCACATGTGCTTTTTGCAGCAATTTTGCAGCAGATGTTCAGCGGTCATTTTCCCTGTACCACAAGTGCATTCGTCAGTGCCACCTATCTTCAGTTTATTGAATAAATAGTACCTCAGTCTGTTGTGGCCTGTGCGGAGTCTAAAGACCACGACCTGCTCTCTTCTGTTCAACTGGTAATAGGCATCATTTTTTGTGTAACCAGTATGCTCTGTTTCCCATTTGGCCATGTATCTGACCCTAATAAACCTTTTGGACTCTTCGTAGGTCAAACTAGAATCTGGTTGTGGGAACCTTGCACCTTCTTTTGCCAGTCTGTCTGCCTCCTCGTTGCCGTGAATGTTACAGTGTGATAGAACCCACTGTACCAGTACTCTTTTTGGTGCGGACTGCTAGCATAGTTGACAGAGCACTGCTCTTAAATCATTAAGTTCTGTATTTTTCTGGCTTTTTAGTGCTGTAACCATGGACAGTGCATCTGTAAACAGGACTATCTGGTTTTCATTACTTTCGCCTGTCAGCATTGCTTCTAATGCAGCCTTCAATGCCTCTGCCTCCGCTCTGAAATTGCTTGAGAATTTTCCAGTTGCCACTGACAGTGTTATTTTTCTACCGTTTGTTAGGCTCAGAGATGTGATATCAAAGGCTGGCCTGTGACAATGACCACCGGAGCAACCAATACAATTAGAGATTGAAGTGAGAAAGTTGTGGTGGATAAGACACACCCTCAGAAAGGTGGCCAACAATTTAACAAAACATACATAGAATTGGAGCCCACACGAAAAGAGATGTGTAGCAAGGCCAGACATAACCTGACAAACAACAATTGAAGAGAGCCACAGAATATAAGTGAAATCTTTGTTAGAACTCAAGAAGATGCTTTAAATTAGAAATCAGCTGACAGCATCCGAGGCTGGACTATGTGGAATAGCGTGGATTACATTTTCAGATATCAGATGAATGTATCTAAAGAGAGTAGTAGACAGGTTCAAGTTATTAGATGTCAATTAGTTGATGTTTGAACTTAACTTAACATCTTTATACTCGTTTAGAAGACTCTGTAGAGTCTGTATGCAACCAGTTTCATTTACTTTTCATTGATCTAAAAGCTATGCGTATCCAATGTATTGCTAAATTGATTAAGTGTCCTTGGCTCCACTACTTCCGATGGCAATGCATTCGAAACACTCACTACTTTCTGACTACAACAATATTTCCTAATATCTAATCTGGACCTTTCTTTAGTTAATTTGAAGCTATGTCCTCTTGTTATTGTAGGTGGTTGTATTTTTAAAAAAAACAACTTGTGATACTCTAATTTTTCCTTTCCTTTTATGATCTTACAAACCTTCATTGTCACCTCGAATTTTTCTTTTTTCTAGACAATGTAGACCAGTTTTGCAACACCTCTCTGCGAGCCCTTGTTGGATGAGCCACACGTTGCGATAGCCTCAATCCAGTGCCACCTAGCAATCTGTGTCGTGGAATCCCCAGACAAAAAGATGCAAAATAAAGCAAAATAACACACAGATAAGAGACCTAGAGGCTCATGAAGCAAAACATTTGGAATGAACTTTAGCAAATACTAAATAGCACAGGATAGGACTGATTGGGAGGCTGCGTGACATGGATGAAGCGTCCGTTTCACAATCCCAGAGCAGCAGGTTCGAATCACGATCGTGTCCAGTTTGGCCGACATGGTTTTTTTTCTCGCTCCCCAACGTACAGAAAGTAATGCAACATACCGTACTGCATACCTGCCAAGAAACTTATAACAGCCAGATAGGGGGGTGGTTGAAAGAAGCGACGTTCTGCAAAGGGGAAGCTACTAACTTTAAGACTGATTGGAGAAAATTAGTTGGTTGGTTGGTTGGTGATACGGACAAAAAATAGGTGTTTGCATGTGTGTATGTGTGTTTTTGTGTAAATAGTTTATATGACAGGGGCAGACAACTGTTCACCACTCAAAGTCATCATTGGAGAGAAGCCTTATTGTTCACTCTCAGCCATTCAATCTGATCCTTTTTTGAGAAAAATCTCTCTTAGCTACTCTCAGTAATTCACTCTCTTAGTTGAGAAGAATCGTCTTGTTCACTCTCAGTCATTCCTAGTTATCCTTGAGAAGATTTCCTCTTGTCCATTTTTTGGCGTTCGATGTTAACATTGAGAAGCCCTCTGGTACACTCTCAGCCATTCGTGGGCATTCTTAAAGAGAGGGACTCTTAATTAATTTGTTTCTGCTTCTTCTTCGATCGTTATCAAACTCCCACTACTACACCTTTAAAAGGGCTTGGCAAATAGCAGAATGTTGTCTGGAGAACGGAATGCATTGTGTTGTAGTTTACAGCTTGACTGTTATACTTGTACGTTTTGGTCCGACACATGCCACGTCAGCAGGCATTTTTGGTTGCCGGGTTAGCTTTCCCACTTCGATCATTAATCGTTAGCAATTCTGGTCTGTTGCATCCATGTTATCCAGGATCACCGCATGAAGTTGCTAATGTGATATCATTAGCTGGCTCTGACACTAGCAGTCTGCTTTGGGTCGCTGACCGCTGCAGCTCATGCAGGCCTAACTACTCTGTCACACACAATTATATTTCGAGAAAAGGTCTCTTGTCCACTCTCAGTCATTCGTAGTCATGATTTAAAAGCCCGCTTGCTCACTCAAATTCAGTCATTCCAATTCATCATTTGATAAGATAGCATCTCCACTCTCAACCATTCATCATTTGATAAGATAGCATCTCCACTCTCAACCATTCATCATTTGATAAGATAGAATCTCCACTCTCAACCATTCATCATTTGATAAGATAGCATCTCCACTCTCAACCATTCATCATTTGATAAGATAGCATCTCCACTCTCAACCATTCACATTTGATAAGATAGCATCTCCACTCTCAACCATTCATCCGTTCCCAAGAAGCACTTTCCCTTCACTGCCAACCCTTCAATGTCCTTACTAAAGACAAAGACCTTCTTGTCTACTCAAACGGAATTCTTCGAGAATACGCTTGGAGGCATTAAGTCCGCTTACCTTCTTAATAGACCATCCTGATCAATTCTTTTGACAGAAATTATCCTTGCCTCCACAACCAACTGCTAGGCAGGCCCTCGCAGGACATGCCTTCAGAAACACAACTCCATGCCCACTAACACCCCACTTAAACTAAGTAAACATGTCCCTAGTTCACACTCACCAAGACATCCGGGGTTATCACTAGATTATTGCCAGGACCAGACATAACTTAACTTAACTTAACATAAATTAACTTAACGTCTTTATACTGGTTTAGAAGAATTTGCAGAGTCTGAATACAACCACTTTCTTTTACATTACCTTGCTCTAAAAGCTATGCGCATCTAATTGATTCTCAAGTGCATTAATTGTCCCTGCCTCCACTTCCTTCTGGGGCAATGCATTCCAAGCATTCACCACTCTCTGAATAACAAAATATTTCCTAATATCTAATCTGGACCTCTCTTTAGTTAATTTGTAGCTATGCCCTCTTGTTCTTATTGGTGGTTTTATTTTGAAAAACTTATACTTACTTACTTAGTCGCTCCTCTTCTACCGCGAGGTGTAGAGGTGAAAAACGTATTATAGTCTAATGTTTCCGTTGCTCTGATCATCATATAAACCTCGAATTCTTCTCTTTTCTAGACACTGTATGCCGTTTTCTTCTGATTCTTTCTTTATAACTGTAATTCTGGAATCCCACTATCAGCTTTGTCGCTCTGTTTTGTATTTTTCCAGCATGTCTATATCCCATCTACGATAAGGACTCCACACCTGTACACAGTAGTCAAATCTAGGTCTGACTAATGCTTTATACAGTTTGACTATCACTACGTTGCTCCAATGTTTAATATTTCTTTTTATCATACCTAACATTGCATTTGACTTTTTCACTGCTACCTGAACTTGCGCACTCACCTTACCTATATGATCTATTATAACCCCTAAGTCCTTTCCTTATCTATCTTTCTAATATTGTCCTCATGCTCTCGCATGGGGCCAGATAAACTATTACCCAGTCAGAAAGAGCAATCCATGGCTGTTCTAGTACAACTGCTTGTGATGGGCAACTATTATAATATAAAGCTCTCCTAGTGAATTTGCCAGCTTCCTGTGACTACAGCCCTTGCTCTTGTTGTACAAAAGCTTGAGCATGGATGTCCAGTATTATTTAAGGCTCTGATTAAACCAAATCGATCTGGTCAAAACTGTCTACTATCGCCTAAAGCACGTAAAAGAACACTAACAAACAATCCGATCGCAGACCTTTGCCAGATAAAGTGAATTTTTAAAAGCGATGTACAAGAGTTCAAGCGTGGATGCAGAATATTTTTTTATGTGTCACACACTCCAATATAACAAATTCGACTATTTATGTGATTGAACGGATCGTGCTTTCTCGAAATGAAGGCAACAATCGTCACCATGTAGCATGTTCTTTATAGAACGTCGTTCCCTTCACTCTCTAAGAAATTCTTTCCCCTTGCCAAAACTCCAGCCTCCGCCACAGTCATACCCAGGTGTTCCTGGATATCTTGGTACCATCGTCTTCTTCGTCTAGCCCTGCCTCTTCTGCCTGGCACCATACCTTCCGTCACTGTTCTCTCAAGACCGTTGTGTCTCTTGATGTGCCCAAAGTATTTACATTTTCTGGCCAAAATGGAATTGATAAACCAGTTCTCCTCTATGCTCAACTCTTGCCGAATGTTTACATTTGTCTTTTTCTCCGTCCAGGGTATTTTGAGGATCTCTCTGTAACATTTTGACTCAAAGGATTCGATTCTTTGTCTAGAAGTTTTGGTAATCGTCCATGATTCGCAGCCATAAGCGGCCACAGGAAAAACACATGCTCTCAAGACTTTTACTTTTTTGTTGGTGCTCTGCCATAATTTCTTCAGGCTGTTCAGTCTCTGCATTGCCATAGCTAGTCTTCTTCTGATTTCTTTCGAGCAGTCGCCATTTTTTTCAATTCTAGAGCCCAGATATTCCAAATGCGTGACCTGATCTATTTCCTCGCCACCTACTGTTAATATATGCTGACATTGTGTTTTGTCGGTGGTCATCATTTTTGTTTTGTTTATGTTTATGTTTATAAACAGGTTTTGATTTTTACTTGTCTATTTACAGCTGAAATTAAGCTGCTCTAGCCCTTCTGGACTTCTTGATAGTATCACTGTGTCTGGAATCTCGTACCCGCCAATCGTAAATGTATCAAAACGTTCAATGTTCTCGTCTTCTCGAACATTTCTCATTATACATTCCTCATTGATGTTATATAGCTAATGTTAGAGGATCCATCCCTGTCGGACTCCCTTTTGTACTGCGAACCAATCTGATGTTTGCCCAGATACTCTTGGTATAATGTTTCATTGAGATGTATAATGTGCACAGGAAACTCCATTTCCTTCATGATGTTCCACAGATTTTAATGTTAACCGTATCGAATGCAGCAATTCTAGCAAACCACAAATATCAATAGCATTACTTGACTCATATACACGTACTTTACTTATACACGTTCACACGCACATACACGAGTTTTGACTAGGATGACAACCATTTTGTGACACGCTCTGATATAACCACACACACACTCATACAGATAAGTAGTCCCATAGCATACACTGCTGTCGTAGATGAAGTATTAGATACATTTTTGTATGAGGCAACATCGTATTTGGAAGATCAGTTCTCTTCCTTGCTGAACCCATGACATCTCTGTCGACTTGAGTAACCAAACGCTCTTGCGCAAAAGATGGCGACACTATAAATAACAACTGGAACGTCCGTGAGATCGTTAAGAATGACGCCATCTTGTCTATTGACATTGAACTATCCGGGATCAGCTTTTTTTTTAAAAAAAACATTAACCAAACAGGAAAAATAAGTAATCTAAAAAATAGAACGGAATGCTCTTTGACTGAAAAAGAAATCTAGCCGTGACTTCTTTCACCCGGACTATAGATAATATAATTTGAGTCTCTGAAATCTCTGTTCTGCCTGGCCTTGACCAACGGACCATGTCTTATTTCAGTGGAGTGTTAGTTAAGAAAATCGTTCTGCATTGATAAATCTAGTCCATAGTATACACGACTATATGGGCTGTTGTGCTAAAGACTTCATTGCAGTATTTTAAAGATATTTGTGAAATGGTGGGATGACTAGATTCCCTCCTCACTGCATTGTCTTTTCTAACTGCAAGTTAAATATTCATTTAAAATTGGCTCGCCTGAAACATCATTTCCGGGGATCTTCTATTTCATCGATCAACTGATGCTATGCTTCTAATCCGGTGAGATTCACGAATGAGATTGTACGTTCCAGGCCTTCACCGGTCCCCCACAGCTTTTCTGGCATGGTCGCTCTCCCAGGTCAGACTGCCTTTCTTTTGTCTACATTGGTAGGGCAGTCCTGCAGAATATGTTCTGTTGTTTGCTTGGGTGCTCCTCAATCGCACGTGGCAGTGTCTCTGACACCCATTCTGTGGAGGTGGGCTTTAAGTCTACAATGTCCCGTTCTGAGTCTGAAGATCTTTGTCTGTCAATTCCTGGCAAGTTTGTCTATGCTGTCATTTTCTGGCTTGTATTTGTTTGTGCTGGTCTCTCCATTCTGTCCTCATGGATCGGTTGATCGTTTTCCGGGATCGATACCAGTACATTTGCAGTGATAAACATGTGCTCTAACACAACACTACGCAGCACTCATTAAACGCCAATGTATTTGATCTGTATTGCAAGCACAGAGTCAACGTTTCAGAGAAAGACAGAGCTATAAGCGGGAGTTTAATACCAAGAGACGGACAAAGAAGTGCATGTCAGATTGCACCATTAAGGACAAGAGACTAAAGAGATAAGTTGTCCTTCAATGGGGAGATGGTGACCGATCTCATCTAATTTGATTATATGTTAGTTTTAGTTGTACATGTGAGCAATCACGAAGAACATGTACCTTCAGATCATGAGCAAATGTGGCCATTTTGTGTATAATGTTCTGATTTCGTGCAAACCAACATGGCTTTCTCTTGTTTATAAGCGTGTTGGGATGTATGCGAATGGTAATGCCGGTTGATTATTTTGTATATTCCCAGTAGTGCCTTTAAAATCAAATTTACATTTTAATTCTAGTTGGTCGGTGTGAACAGTCATGCTTTTCCATGTATCCACATTTTTGTGTGAAGATTGTATTGAAATAAGTTCTAAATAAGTTGGTGGCTTGCAATCCTTGTTGATTGTTCTGAACATTCTTTCCATTTCTCGCAACTTTTTTGGCCGTGTCTTCCATTGAACAAGTTTTTCTGTAGATAGCTTGTAATCTTAGTTGATTAGTTATAATGTTCTCTTCATTTCTCTGCTTCTCTTCTCCGTGGGGCGTAAACCTAACACACTCTGTTAATGATACAGATCCTCGGATAAGAAGGACAGATGAATTGAAATGCGGTAAGGACGAAGACGTTTTTAAGAGGAAATAAAAACAAAGTCTTTACACTTTACGCGGTGACTGACTGAGCAATACGTCTTTATTTCTCAGCATTGAGAAACAATCTTAATTACCATTTTTTTAATGTGTCACTTGATTTGTCTTTACATTTGTTTAAAATATGCCAGTGACCTCTTTACACAAGCGCTACTATTGATGGCTTGTATAACTGGTTTATTGCCTTGAAATTCGTTCCGATCCCCTCAGTAGCTGATGATTGAAGTTGTTCTCACAAATGTAATACCTTTTGTTCCTCCTTGCCGTTGGTGGTGAGACTAGCAAGTGAACTTAGGTATTCCATCAAACAGTGATTGTTTGAGATAGTGATGCATATTCTCGCTTCAAGTAAAGTATACATCACCATCTCTACAGTTGGCCCTTATACATGGATAACTCTAAGGCGAGGCTGCGGCGGCACTGTGGATTAACAAAATGTTTAAAAAGTCATGTAAATGTATGGTCAGATGCCGCGCTAGACGGAAACACGAACGAAACTTACGTTACGATCTAAACTCTTTCATCAGGGACAACGAATACAATAAATTAGAGCTAGCGGCTCATAGAACGAAGGAATCAATACATGAAACAATGAATTAGATACAAAAAGGAGTACAAATTCCACACCATTATAGCATATAACATGTTGTCTCAGGTTCCTCAATTGTGGGCACTGTCAGAAGGCAGATAGCAAATAGGAGAAACAAGACAGCCGAAGGGACAATGGCTAAAAGAGCGTGAGATGTAGGAGAAGGCCGGATAAGCCGATAGCGGCCAAACAGAAATGGCCAAATGGTTATATCGGTACACGTGACGTCTCGAACTGGATAATAAGAAGACATGCAGATGGAGGCGGGGAGAAGACATGCAGATGGAGGCAGGGAGAAGACATGCAGATGTAGGCAAGGAGAAGACATGCAGGTGGAGGCAGGGAGAAGACATGCAGATGTAGGCAAGGAGAAGACATGCAGGTGGAGGCAGGGAGAAGACATGCAGATGTAGGCAAGGAGAAGACATGCAGGTGGAGGCAAGGAGAAGACATGCAGATGGAGGCAGGGAGAAGACATGCAGATGGAGGCAGGGAGAAGACATGCAGATGGAGGCGGGGAGAAGACATGCAGATGGAGGCGGGGAGAAGACATGCAGATGTAGGCAAGGAGAAGACATGCAGGTGGAGGCAGGGAGAAGACATGCAGATGTAGGCAAGGAGAAAACATGCAGGTGGAGGCAGGGAGAAGACATGCAGATGGAAGCAGGGAGAAGACATGCAGATGGAGGCAGGGAGAAGACATGCAGATGGAGGCGGGGAGAAGACATGCAGATGGAGGCGGGGAGAAGACATGCAGATGGAGGCGGGGAGAAGACATGCAGATGGAAGCAGGGAGAAGACATGCAGATGGAGGCGGGGAGAAGACATGCAGATGGAAGCAGGGAGAAGACATGCAGATGGAGGCAGGGAGAAGACATGCAGATGGAGGCGGGGAGAAGACATGCAGATGGAGGCGGGGAGAAGACATACAGATGGGGAACATGAAGAAGAAGATGCGGACTAGGTAAAGGTATAGGAAATGTTGATGCCATGCAGTTGAAGGCGCCCATACGGAGGTCAGATTATTCTCAAATGAGAATCGATGACGATCGTCAGACGAGCAAGAGACGATGTCTGGACACTGACATCAGCTTTTCACCAGTGTCTAGGACCATTGAAGTGGTTGGCGATTGGGGAACCAGTGTGGTAATTAATGTGTTACCGGAAGCACACACGTTGGTTTAGACCAGTCTCCTCGATGTATGTCATTACTACACTGACGACAAATGATGGAATAAATGAGGACTTTACAGTGAAACCCTCTTTGATGGCGAAAATCTACGTTCTGGAAGGTAGTCGAGGGTGTTTGAATAATAAAAGGACAAGTAACACAGATGTGTTCTTAACTTAACTTAACTTAACTTAACGTCCTTATACTGGTTTAGAAGACTATGCAGAGTCTATATACAACCAGTTTTTTTCACATCACCTTGCTCTAAAAGCTATGCGCATCCAATTTATTGCTCCAATTTCTTGCACGATATGGTGCCAAGATGGCTAGTATGTATGCAGCTGCTAACCAGGACATTCCTCAAATTGTTGTCACGTTTGTGGGCGACAACGGGAGAATCTAGAAATACCACGAGGTTGCTAGGACCAGAAGTAAGGATGGAGAAATGGCGGAATAAAATATCCAGAACAGGGGCACAGTGAGAATTGTACAGGGGCGCAGTGAGGATCGGACAGGGGCGCAGTGAGGATCGGACAGGGGCGCAGTGAGGATCGGACAGGGGCGCAGTGAGGATCGGACAGGGGCGCAGTGAGGATCGGACAGGGGCACAGTGAGGATCGGACAGGGGTGCAGTGAGGATCGGACAGGGGCGCAGTGAGGAACGGACAGGGGCGCAGTGAGGATTGGACAGGGGCGCAGTGAGGATCGCACAGGGGCGCAGTGAGGATCGCACAGGGGCGCAGTGAGGATAGTAGGTTAGAACACATTTTACATAGGCAGGAGAAGGACTATGAGAAGGAGGGAGTGCGGAAGATAGGGAGAACCCAGAGGAATGCAGAGGAGAGATTAATCTCAGGGTATAGAGGAAGAAGTCAAGCTTCTCATGGGCCTTGAGAAGGAAGTCATCACCGTCTTGACAGAGGTCACCGTCTTGACAGAGGTCACCGTCTTGACAGAGGTTACCGTCTTGACAGAGGTGTCGGATGCGGAGGAGCTGGAAGAAACGAAGTGAGTCACGACAGGATTTTTAATGAGAATAAGTGTACAGGAAGTAGCTGTGGTAATAGTACGTTTGTAATAGACATTGTGAGTGAGACCAAAAGGACAGATAGAGGCAATAATGACAAGACAGTCAACAGAAGTGAGGGAGATATTAGATGTGAAATGGATAGAGCGGTGGAGGTCATTTGCAAAGGCATGCTGAATTCAGATGCACTGGGCCGACAGGAACAAAATAAAAACCACAGTGCAACGCACACCGCCTTTGGGGAATTGAGAAATAAGGCATAGACACCACCAAAAAACAAAATTAAAGATTTGCAAAGTTAGTGAAGCTATCTAGATCAGCATCAGGCAGGTCAGTTATGCTGAAGCCATCGTCTATGTATCCGTAGTCCATCATACAGACTGATGCTAATGTCAAATAAGGTATTCCAAGTGTCCCATGACAAGACAAGTGTAAATGGGGCACATTTCGAGAATTATAGCCAGGCCGCTGACCTGGTCAAAGAGCTGGCCATTTAACTCAAATGTGTTAAAAATCAGAACGAATTCAGACAGACGGATGATGGCAGATGTGAAGGGTTAACTCTCTGGTCGATGAAGACGTCAATGGCTAATAAGTACCTATACAAGAAGCATATATTCGAGCTTTTGTAGTGGCGGTTTCAAAGCAGTGGTTTTTACGTGAAGAGGTTGCTGATAGTTTGTCCATCACAAGTGTTGAAGACCACTCTCTTTGTTCAGCCGTATGGACAGTCGTATCTCTTGCTGTGTCCATGATGTTCGTCCATCACAAGTGATGAAGACCACTCTCTTTGTTCAGCCGTGTGGACAGTCGTATCTCTTGCTGTGTCCATGATGTTCGTCCATCACAAGTGATGAAGACCACTCTCTTTGTTCAGCCGTGTGGACAGTCGTATCTCTTGCTGTGTCCATGATGTTCGTCCATCACAAGTGATGAAGACCACTCTCTTTGTTCAGCCGTGTGGACAGTCGTATCTCTTGCCGTGTCCGCTGAAATGGGTGACTTGCGCGGAGATTTGGATTAAAGTGAGGAAGAAACTGCGCCTTTTGTCAACCTCACTCACAGAGCCTAAGCTACCTTTTGCCAGTGGCAAGACATTCATCGAGACGACTGGAGATAGCATAGGATGCAGATTTTGCCTCAGGGTTACCACCGAAGCCTTTCCGTAAACATGTAAGGCATCTAACGCAGTTTGTCGTGCCTTTTCGATAACCACAAGAGGTCGTATGGACAACACTCAGCGTGTGAGTGAGTCTGGCATCTCTCCCCAGCTGTATTCAGTTCATCATAGTAGCATCTAAGATTCCCACACGCCAAATCGTGAAGGTGAACCGGCAGAACTAACCCGTGAGATACGACACTGGTATAACTAGTTTAAGAGTAGGGCCATTCAGCCGGCGTCCAGACCAGGATAAACGGATGGAAGAAATCACAAAAAAAGGACAAATAACAAGTTCAGACGGAAAACAACTCTACGTATCCGTGAACACAAGTGTAAGTCGTCGACTAGTGTGAATTCCAGGCAAATCCGTGGTCTGGCGGCATCCATAATGAACTAAAACAGTAAAGAAATGTAGACTCGCAGCCAGTTACGGCGCCATCTTTGCCAGATTTTACAATTGAGGGGTTGCCAGGCCCATGCAAAACCCTCTTTATTAGTGCGAGGGCAACAGTAGATCTATTATCGTCAACGCGTAAAGGAAGGGGAAGGGCGAGGCAAGGTAGCGAGGTGGATATTGGCACTGTTTACACACCAAACGGGCATGTGTTCGAAGTCATGAGCAGGCAAGGTTGGGCCATTATGTTTCATAAGCCCATTAATCTGGCAATCGGGTGCACTAGGTCATAAAGTCCTAAACACGGTACAAGACACTTTGCTTTAATAAAAAAACTCAAATACCATTCGTCTGTGTCAGATATTGAAAGAAAAGAATTATTTCATATCACCACCTATGGGACTGTCTGGTACGCAGTTACTTCCTTACATCTAACCAGCAAGTAGGTATATATCGTATACGTTCTAATAAGTTATCGCTTTCCTTTCACGCAGACGTGTAACAAGTGCATATTTATATTTGTTATATGGTATACATGGTTGGGCTCTCAAATCTGTCACGTACAGTAAAAATTGGCTAGACAATTGACGGACACAAATGTGTGTATAGCTGTGGTTAGTTTATTCTTTAGTTTAGTTGCCTTCGCGTCGTAGGACTGCAACTGTCAATCACTATTCGATTTTGGACAGTCGTCTTTAACTTAACTTTATTAAACTGGTATAGAAGGCTCTACAGAGTCTGTTTTCAACCGGTTTATTCCACTCCACCAATACCAAAAATAACTTTGAGCATCAAATCTATTTTTGATACATTAACTGACCCTGCCTCCGCCACATACTGCGGCAATGCATTCCACGCATTCCCCACTCCAACTAAAAGAATATTTCCTAATATTTAATCTGGACTTGTTTTTAAACAATTTGAAGCTGTGCCCTCTTAATTGGTGATTGTGTTCATGTCTTCATGATTACTTTAGACAAGCAGTTACCTAGTTGGTGATTGTGTTCATGTCTTCATGATTACTTTAGACAAGCAGTTACCTAGTTGGTGATTGTGTTCATGTCTTCATGATTACTTTAGACACGCAGTTACCTAGTTAGTGATTGTGTTCATGTCTTCTTATGTCTCCTGGCAAGCAGTTTTTAATTGGTGTTCAACCAGAAGAATGTATGAATAGTTCTTAGACAGCTGATGTGAAAAGACGATAGTTTTGACTTTACATTTATTTTTCTGTTTTCTCCAATACTTTGTACCATATAGGAGCAGAGAAAGTATACATTGTTTGTATATTCTTTGTTTGGTGTTTACTATGTTCTGCGAAGTCTCTCAAACGCTATAGGTCGAAAGGTAATAAAGCAACGGAAATATAATAAAGCTAAAATGAAATAGAAATAATCTACATAGCGATGAGAAAACAACAAAAGAAAGAAAAAGGCACAATTCACTAAACTACAGGAAAGGTACAGAGAGCAGTATTGGCAGCTAAACAAAAAAGTACGGTCTCTCAAACTCGTGCATGCAAAAGGATGATCTTGGATGGCCTTGCAAGAGGGATTGAAAAGGCAGCACTAAGGAAGAAAAGAAGTCCATCAAGCAAGTTAACAAAATCCATATGTGAAAAACGAGAGGCAAACATCATTTGATTAGTGAAAGATAAACATGGACACCTTCTCACAACAGAGCAGGGACATAAACAAGGTGAGGCGTACATTTAAGAGAAACAATAACAATCCACTCGAAACACAACAAAACATTCCTTGGTCCGGAACAGATCTAGATGTAAACACAGACATTCTCCGAAGGGAAGCAATTATCACAGCCATCAAGGGACTAAAGAAGGGAAAGTTGCCATGTTATGACAGCTAGAAGGCAGAACCTTTAAAAACGGACCCTGAATTCTCAGCAGAGACTCTAACGTAGGCACGATAACATCGCAGGATATCCGTAACGCTGCTTATATTGCTTATATTAATTGCCTACGTGAGTTATGCCAGGTAAAACAACTGTATTAGAATAACAAATCATACGAATTTCAGTTACATTTAAATTATTTACATTGTAACTCAATGATTGTAAGGGGGAGAGGAAGATCACCTCTCTTCTCTCTCTTCTCACCTCACTCTGTTTCATTTGACTCTGTCCTACAGTCACACCCTTGCACAACTTTCACACGCGCCCTCGTGGTAAAGCCCTTCCATAGCACTTTGGTTGGGCTAGCTTCTGAGGGTGCACAAACCTAGCATAGGTACATACAGATGCACACATGCATCCAAGCACTGGTTTATGCGTCCTGATATCGCCCAATTGACTACGGTCTGGGGTGGAAAATGGCGCGCCTCCGCCAGTAGAAACTAGTGAGGCAAACATCTAAGCAAAAAAAAAAAAAAGGGGGAGAGGGAACAAAATTGCTGAGGAGGCTCACCCCGTGAGCCACTCTTCCCATTCTCTCTTCTCTCACCTCACTCTGTTTCATTTGACTCTGTCGTACAGTCACACCCTTGCACAACTTTCACACGCGCCCTCATGGTAAGGCCCTTACATTGCAATTTTGTTGGGCTAGCTTCTGAGGGCGCACAAACCTAGCATAGGTACATACAGATGCACACATGCATCCAAGCACTGGTTTATGCGTCCTGATATCGCCCAATGGACTACGGTCTGGGGTGGAAAATGGCGCGCCTCCGCCAGTAGAAACTAGTCACACAAAAAAAAATAAGGGGGAGAGGAGGCTCACCCCGTGGGCCACTCTTCCCCTTCTCTCTCTTCTCACCTCACTCTGTTTCATTTGACTCTGTCCTACAGTCACATTCTTGCACAACTTCCAAGCCCTTCCATTGCACTTTGGTTGGGCTAGCTTCTGACGGCGCACAAACCTAGCATAGGTACATACAGATGCATCCAAGCACTGGTTTATGCGTCCTGATATCGCCCAAAAAATGGCGCGCCTTCGCCAGTAAAAACTAGTGAGGCAAACATCTAAGCAAAAAAAAAAAAAAAAAAAAAAATGATTGTAAGGACTTTATGAAGCATGTTGTTGCTGTGGTTCAAAGCTTCTACTGCTGAGTTAACTCTTGACGATGTTGCTTTGGTATCAAGTTACAGTAGCTCTTCTTACATCCTAAGATGTATTTACGAAGGTTCCCCAGGGCTGTAGTGCAACACTCACCACTATGGGGATTGCAGTATCGGTCCCTACGTCGTTGGCCAGACGGATATCACACAGCCTGTTTTAAGTTGCACAAACGTGGACATGATACTGTATCTTGATCAGTATATTTCCTCTGTCTGTAATTACTCATCACTCCTTGAATATGTTATTTGAAAAGTATAGCTTTAGAATGTCTGGGTGAAGAAATCTGGCACACATAGTATTAATTGAAGTCTATACTATTAGACTATTCGATTGATCTATTCTATTTGTCTATTCGATTCGTCTGTTTTATTATTCTATTCTATTAGTCTATTCCATGAGCTTATTCGATTTGTCAATTATATTAGCCTTTTCGATTCGTCTATTATATAGGTCAATTCTGTTATCTCCAAGTGAAGCATATGACCACCACCACTACAGCTGACACTTCTACGGGGACCATGTATTAGAACATTTGCATTGAAAGTTGCGATTGAAAATTGTTTTATATGATTAGGTTGATAGCTCCACCCACAACCCTCCTTAGTCCCCTTTTACGACATGATCTGAATGTTATGGTGGTCCTACTCATTTCAACCAGATTACCACTCAGGTAACAACACCTCTTTTTTCACCTTTTAAGACATGCTTTGAATATTTTAGTGGGCATATTCTTTTCAGTCCTGGTGCCACTTAGGTGACTAAAGAATGAACATACGTGTATCCGTTAGCAAGAAGGCATGGATAGCGTAATAAGAGAGAAAGATGGAGAACACTGGCACAGGTCATGAGAATGAGTCCGGACATGCCACAAAAATATCACTTACGTGGACACCTGGGAATAAGAGAAACAAAGGTAGACCAAGAACTACTTGGAGACGCAAGATGGAGGAAGAGATGTGCTGCGCATCTCTGGCGCGGACCACTGCTCGGAAGGTTGCCCAAGACAAAAAGTTCTTCTGTAAGCTTCATGTGCCATAGGGCGTTAAGAGAATTAGATATCTGTTAGAGGTTGGATTTAATCAGAAACACAGATCTGTGACAGACAACACGGCGCCAAAATAACATAACTATAAATTAAGCAGAACATAATAAGATGAATTGGTCTCATGTCTACCAGCGTCCAGTGTGAAATATGTGTGATGCTGATTTCATGTCTACCAATGCCCAGCGTTGAAATATGTGTGAGGCTAGCACCAAGCTCTGAAACAAGTACTTAAAAAAAGGATAAAAGGGCACTAGAAGCATCTGAGATATTGTAAACAGCAGGATACAAAGAATGAGCTGAACATAATCAAGATCAGAAGCGCTTAAGCAAGTGCTTTAGGACATATAGACACCTATCGGCAACTAATTAAACATATACACAATGTTATACTTCTTCTTCTTCTTCGTACGCAGTCAGACAGTAACCATTATTTTTTCGAAAAAAGCGGCGGTCATCCTGAGGCTGTCGCCACTGCCATAAAGCTTGTCTTGCAGTTCCACTGGTGATGGCCACATCTGCGCTCTCTGATCCTCGTATGTCGGGCAGTTCTGCAGCAGATGGTCAGCGGTCATTTTACCAGTACCGCGCGGGCATTCGTGGGTACACCCTATCTTCAATTTGTTGAATAGGTGGTACCTCAGTCTATTGTGGCCAGTGCGAAGTCTGAAGACAACGACCTGCTCTCTTCGGTTCAACTGGTAATAGGCATCGTTTTTGGTGTAACCAGTATGTTCGGTTTCCCATTTGGTCATGTATCTGGCTTTGATAAGCCGTTTTGACTCTTCGTACGCATACTAGTATCTGTTTGTGGTAGTCTTGCACCTTCTTTTGCCAGTTTGTCTGCCTCCTCGTTGCCTTGGATGTTGCAGTGTGATGGTACCCACTGTACCACTACCCTTTTTGGTGCGGACTGCTGGCACAGTTTGCAGAATGCTGCTCTTAAGTCATTAAGCTCCGTATTTTTCTGGCTTTTTAGCGCTGTGACTACGGCGAGAGCATCTGTAAGCAGGACTACATGGCTTTCATTTTCACTGTGTGTCACCATTTCTTCCACTGCCGCCCTCAGTGCCTCTGCCTCCGCTCTGAAATTGCTTGTGTACTTACCAGTAGCGAATGACAGTGTTACTTTTCTGCCATTTGGTAGGTTCAGGAATGCTCCTGCCCCTCCGTTCTGTGTAGTATTTGTTACAGAACCGTCGGTGTATGCATGGGTCCAGTCCATGCTTGGGTAGCTTTTCGTTATGAAGCTTAGGGTAGTATCTCTCCTTTCTTTTTCAGTCTGACAGTTTTTGTTTCCAATACCTGGTATATTTTCTACCACCTCTGGAAATATATCCTGCCTCCAGGTAGGTTTTCGTACAGTAGTGATGGGTTTTGGTGTTGTTAGTGCGTTTATGGGATCTTCGTGCATCTTTGCTTTGGCTATTTCTGCAAAGTTTCTCCGCTTTAGTTTCCCATTTCCCAAATTGTTTAGTCTCTGGTGCATTGGATGGTCGGTCAGTCTTCGGAGTTTCTCTGACTGCAGCTGGGCTCTGCAGTCTCTTCTATCGGTCATGGATTGCAGTTTTGTAATCTTTTCAAGTTCTACAATTGGCGTTGACTTCATGCCACCTGTTATAATTCTCATGGCTTGGTTTTGAAGTTTGCTAACTTTATCGAAGTTCGCCTTCGCTGCTGTTGTCCATGCCGCAATGCCATACTCGAAAACTGGTCTCACTCTTCCAGTGTACAGTTTCTTTAGTATGCCTTCGTCTGCTCCCCAGCTTGTGCCAGCAAGTTTCCTCATGATTGCCATTCTTTCTCTGGCTCTCATTCGGTTTCTCTCAATCTGACTTTTCCATGTCATGCGCCGATCAAATGTGACTCCCAGATAGGTTGGGTTGTCGTTTGTCTGCAGGAATTTGCCATTTAGACTTAATTTGGTATTTTGGGGTTTTAATGAAAGCGACAATATTGTGCATGTGGTTTTCTCCTCGTTTATTCTGACCAGCCATGAGTTCGCCCACTCTTCCAGCGATGTTAGGGCCGTCTGCATCCGATTTCTTGCTATGGTGAGATTCTTTTCAGATCGTCTGCAAACATTGAGCTATGAACTCTTCTTGGTATATTCTCTGTAATGTCGTTTATATACACCAGGAAGAGTGTGGGTGACAGTACTCCCCCTTGGGGTACTCCCTGCTCGAGTGTCACCTTTTTGCTCATCTGCCCTTGTACTTGGACTCTGGCCGTTCTTTGTTTGAGGTAGTGGTTGATCCACTTGTACATTTTCTCACAAACATCACTTCTTCTTAGCTTGACTCTAAGTCCATCTTTCCAGACTTTGTCAAATGCCTTTTCCAGATCCACCCAAACAGCTACTGTGTGTTTCTGTGCCTGGTAGGCATCTTCTATCTCCTGGGCTATGAGGATGACCTGGTCCTCAGTGGATCTGTGCTGTCTAAAGCCGGCTTTCTGTGGAATTAGTATTCGTTTTTCTTCCAGATGCCACATCAGTCTGGTGTTTATCATCCGTTCCATCAGCTTGCCGACACAGCTCAGTAGGCTGATGGGCCTGTATCTATTTGGATCTGTTTTATCCTTTCCTGTTTTTGGTACTGGTACCAGTATTGCGTCTTTCCATGCCTGGGGTACAATTCCCCTTTTCCAGCTTTGGTTTAGGACCGATAGCAGTTTCTTCTTCGCTGTTTGGCCCAGCCCCATCAGCATTTCGTTTGTTATCCCGTCTTTTCCGGGAGATTTCCTTTTCTTTAATGTTTTCATAGCCTCTTCCATTTCGCGCATTGTTAATTTGGCCATCATGTGCTCTTCAGGTGCCGTATTCATGTTATCGTGCCCCTTTAGCTCTTCGCTAATGTCTGTATGCTTATCTGCAGGGACCTCGATGTGGTTTGCTCTGGCATAGTGATCGACAAAGGCGTTTGCGGCTTTCTTAACTGTGATCAAGTTCTCGCCCCGCTTGATGGTAATTTGTTTATTTGACGGGGTTTCGTCGTTCATGGCTCTGACTAGCTTCCATAGCTTGTTCCCGTCTTTGTCCAGGTTTAGGCTTTCCGTTTTATTTTTCCAGCTTTCTCTTGCTGTTTGCTTAAGAGTGTGTTTGTATTTCGCCGTGGCGGCTTTGAGGGCGATGTTTGCCTCCATGGATTTTTCTCGCTCTGCCATGTTCCTAGCATTTGTTACTGCATCTTCCACTTTCTGCAACTCGTCATTCCAGTAGGGCTTATAGTTTTTCCTAGCTCCTCTTGGGATGGTTTCAGGGGCGGCTTGCATTATTGCCTTGCTTAGGCTTTCCACCATGGGCTTCATTTTGGTGTTTCGTGTGTTGATGGTTTCACACAGCCCACCTGTCAGGATTGCAAATCTGTCCCAGTAGGCTCGTTTGTAATTCCAACGTGGGAGCGGTTTTGTTTCCTGTGGGCCTACTTCCATGTCAATGGTTAGCCTGATCGGCCTGTGGTCGCTACCTGCCAGTTGGTTTAGCACCTGGCGGTCTATTTTATAGTGTATGTCCTGTGTGGAGAAGGCCAAATCTGGAGTCGAGGTGGTAGGCCATGTTCTTGAATAGAAGCTAGGGCTATCCTCCGGCCTATTGATTAGGGAGAGATTTGCATCTATCTCCCAATCTTCCACTTCGTCACCTCTGCTTTCTGTGTCAGAGTATCCCCATCTCTCCGAGTGGCTGTTGAAATCTCCAACTACTATGCAGTTGGAGTCTCTGACCTCCATACTCGAGAGCGATAGGTCTCTATTTGGTGGTCCGTACAGATTGAAAATGCGGAGCTTCGTCTCTTGAGCCATTATGTCAACTCCTACAATTTCTGCTTGTCCTGTGTGATTGACAGATACCGCGCTACTCGGTATGCAGTTTCTGGTCAGTATCAGGACCCCTCCTTTGTGGCCTTCTCTATCTAGACGGAAGGTCTGGTATCCTCTGATTGAGAATTTATGATTATTGTTGAGGTGCGTTTCCTCAGTGTTATACGACTGTCATGACTTTGCCACAATATGGAACATGGAGGTCTACTATTGAAAATACTGGATGACGAAATTCAGAGTGGAAGAACAAGAGGTTGTCCAAGAAACAAATAGATTATTCAGGCGAGCAAGACAATTGAAGTGCAGACTTAAACTGAGCTGTATAAGTCTGTATAGAACAGAGGACAGTGGCGTGACATGGTTAGACGACTTCAATTCGAGTCTCCAAACTAACAGAGGACAATGGATGGCATGATTATTCGACTTTAACTCCAGTTTCCAAACTGACTAACAGAGGTTAGTGGCGTGACATGATCAGAAAACTCGAACACGTCTACAGATTAACAGAGTTTAGTGGCGTGACATGATCAGACGACTTGAACACGTCTTCAGACTAACAGAGGTTAGTGGCGTGACATGATCAGACGATTCGAACACGTCTACAGATTAACAGAGTTTAGTGGCGTGACATGATCAGACGACTCGAACACGTCTTCAGACTAACAGAGGCTAGTGGCATGACATGATCAGATGATTTCTCCCGATTGACTAATCTGGTGATGATGAGTTATCGTTTATTATGTGTGGAAATAGAGGATGCTTACCAAGAGAAAAAGCATACAGTAGCGGTTTGGGTGGATCTAGAAAAGGCATTTGACAAGATGTGGAAAGAGGGACTTAAAGTCAAGCTACAAATAAGTGAAGTATCTAGAAAAATGTACAGATGGATCAGCCACTACCTCGAAAACAGAACAGCCAGAGTTCAAGTACAAAGGCAGATGAGCAAAAAGGTGACACTGGAGCAAGGAGTACCCCAAGGGAGAGTACTGTCACCCACACTGGAGTATACAAACAACATCATAGAGAATATACCAAGAAGAGTCCACAGCTCCATGTTTGCAGACGAACTGGCTATGTGGATTTCTGAAAAAAATCTCACCGTAGCAAACAATCGGATGCAGCAGGCCCTAACATCGATGGAGGACTAGGCGAAATCATGGCTGGTCAAAATAAGAAAAGAAAAAACAACATGTGCGATATTCTCGCTTTCAAATAAACCACAGAACACCAACATAAGTCTTAACGGCAAATATATGCGGCCAAATGACAACCCAAACTACTTGGGAGTCACATTTGATCGCCCATGACATGGAAAAGTCAGATCGAGAAAAAGCGAATGAGAGCCAGACAAAGAATGACAATCATAAGGAAACTTGCTGGCACAAGCTGAGGAGCAGACGAAAGAATACTAAAGAAACTGTTTACTGGAAGAGTGAGACCAGTTCTCGAGTATGGCAGGATAGAGGGACAGGGGTATTCCTGAGCCTAACAAATGGTAGAAAAATAACACTGTCAGTGGCAACTGGAAAATTCTCAAGCAATTTCAGAGCGGAGGCAGAGGCACTGAAGGCTGCAGTAAAAGCAATGCTGACAGGTGAAAGCAATGAAAGCCAAATAGTCCTGTTTACAGATGTCCTGGCCGTAGTTACAGCACTAAAAAGCCAGGAAAAAAACAGAACTTAATGATTTAAGAGCAGTACTCTGTCATCTATGCCAGCAGTCCGCATCAAAAAGAGTAGTGATACAGTGGGTTCCATCCCACTGTAACATCCAAGGCAACGAGGAGGCAGACAGACTGGCAAAAGAAGGTGCAAGACTACCACAACCAGATTCTAGTGTGACCTACGAAGAGTCAAAAAGGCTTATTAGGACCAGATACATGGCCAAAGGGGAAACAGAACATAATGGCTACACAAAAAAATGATGCCTATTACCAGTTGAACAGAAGAGAGCAGGTCGTGGTCTTTAGACTCCGCACAGGCCACAACAGACTGAGGTACCACCTATTCAATAAACTGAAGATAGGGGGCACTGACGAATGCACCTGTGGTACAGGGAAAATGACCGCTGAACATCTGCTGCAAAACTGCCCGAAATATAAGGACCAGAGAAAGCACATGTGGCCATCACCAGTGGCAACACTAGACAAGCTCTATGGCAGTGTCGACAGCCTCAGGATGACAGCAGCTTTCTTCGAACAAATACAGGTTGACGTCTGACAGTGTATGAAATAGAAGAAGTTTATTATGTGTGAGATTGTTCTAAAAAAATAACAAAAATATTCTATCTATATTGTCCACTTATGTCGTTACAACCTTCTGAAGAGGTGTGACCTCCTTTGTTTCATACTAATTTTTTAGTAGGTGAAAAAACACTGGTGACTTGCCAGGTCAATCACAGCATCTGTTAGCATCTGGAATATATATATTTTTGGGACTGGTGGAAGTGGACGCGTAAATTAGAGCAAGGTAGACCCGAAGTCTGTCATGCGCCATCTAAGCCGCTGCGCTAACCACATAACCAAGATCTGATTTTACAGCCACACAGTGTCCTTTTTGAGACATATTCTCTGTGGAGTGAATATCTCTAGAATAATTTGAATAGAATTTTAACTTGAATTTTGCCCGAGCATCGACCGTTAGCTCTACTCTTTTCGATTCCCAACTGCTAAAGTATTATTAACGTGTGCATCACTGCACACGAGTGTCTGACCTTACTACTCAAAGATCAGGGGATATATTTACCGAATGATCCACGTGAAACAATCCCGGTCTCCACCGTGATTTGAACCCGCGACCTCCAGCACGCGAGGCAAACACCTTACCTCGGGACTACATTTAAACCATTTCAGGTATGTCTCTTTGGGGCCACCTGTTGCCTGCAGGATTATCTATTTCATTTGTTTATTTATTTCCATTTGGAGAAAAAAAAATCTTTACTAAATTATATCGAAAACAATTATGTCATGCTTGTATTTTCTAAATGGTTCCTGTTGAGTAGTTTCTGCGGTCGACCAAGCCTCAACAATTGAGTGCCAGAACAAGTCTGAGAAGTAAAGGCTGTCGGTGGGATGCTAACCACATCAACCCAAGTTGGTCAGAAAAGTATTAGTCTAATAACATATCCCCAATATATCACGTGACGTATGAACGGAATTTTCTTTTTTTATTCGTACATATAAAATGTACCGGCAGAAGTCAGCTTCCAAAATGACGTGATTTCTGTGACAGGCTATTCATGACCGCGTCAGGTGCACCAAGTAGTGACCCCAGAACTCACCCCGTTTTGGAACTTCCTACTCTCCTTATACACTTACTGAAGTGAAAGGTTTGCATCACTGTACTGGACCTTCATTTGCCGATGAATTTATATAGGTTTCACCCCTTTGCTGCTTAAAAAAAAAAGCGGAAAATAGAACGCTGCTCCTCCTTAGTGGATGTCAATTGTGGGACGCCATATTTTAACTGCAATTCTGACGTCATGTTGTTCGTCTGCACCGTGACGGAACGTGCGGGACACTCTTGACATATTTAGCAACCTTATTAACAAGTTACAATACAAAGGCATGGTTTTACCAATTCATTTCCCACTTTTAAAGGTTTCAATTGAAGCCTCCTCGTACATCAGATGATGCTTTGACTGTCGCTTGTATAGCTGTATTTGATCATTTATGTTAGTGCTTTACAACCTTATTATACCACTTTATAACTTTCGTGAATATAAATTTTTTTACCGCCCACTAAAATCTAAATTGAAGAAAACTTCTCGATCGTCCACTGAGTCTGCATTTTTAATGTTTTTAAACATCATGTTTAATCATCATGTTTAATCATCATGTAGCATGTTTTTTGCAGAGCGTCGCTCCCATAACAGCCCATCTAATAGAAACTCGATCTCTTGCCAAATCTCCAGCCTGCTCTAGAGTCATGCCAAAGCATTCTTTTAACATCTTGGTGCAATCGCCTTTGTGGTTTGACTCTGCCTCTCTTGCCCGCCCCATACCTTCCATTACTGTTCCCCCAAATACCGTAGTGTCTTTTGAATTAATGAACCAGTTCTCCTCTATGCCCAACTCTTGTCGAACGTCTGTATTCTCCGTTTTTCGGACCACAGTATTCGGAGGATCTTTCTATAACATTTCGACTCGAACGACTCCATTCTCTTCCTTGAAGTGTTGGATAACTGTCCATGTTTCACAACCATATGCTGCTACGGGAAAAAAACACAGGTTGCCAAATGGTTCACTTTTACTGTTATTGTGTCACAGTTTCCTCAGGTTGTGTTTTAATAAAGAATATAATGGTTCTGCTACCGGCCACCTGATAGCTAAATTCGCCCAGGTTGAATAGCACTGATCTACGTCTTAGTCATCCAACATTGAAGTTCATCTTGCGTCATTCCTACATCGTGGCAATGTCATGGGGAAAACGTTCATCGTGTTCATGACTAACTTTGAAGACAGACAATTTTAAATGGAGAAGGTGGATCTTGCAGCAAAGTTTGTGATACAGAGACAACATGTCCTCAACTTATTCATTGTAGTTTTCTACCTCAACATTCCTGAGGGCGTTAGATGAGACTTTACGAAACCAAACCCAACCTTCTTTTTTTGCTATTACATGCAGCGTGTCTAATATCTCGTCCCCTTGAACTTACAAAAATTCCCTGTCTAATTTTCAGTTCGTTGAGTCCAGGGGATTTGTCAGCGAATTACTTGAATGCTTAACTTAACTGAACTTAACTTAACGTCTTTATACTGGTTTAGAAAACTCTGCAGAGTCTGTATACAACCAGTTTCATTTACATTACATTGCTCTAAAAGCTATACGCGTCTAATTTATTCTTAGATGCATTAATTGTCCCTGCCTCCACTACCTCCTGTGGCAATGCATTCCAAACATTCACCACCCTCTAACTAAAAAATATTTCCTAACATCTAATCTGGATCTTTCTTTAGTTAATTTGTAGCGATGCCCACTTGTTATTGTGAGTGGTTGTATTTTGAAAAAACTTGTTATAGTCTAATTTATCTGTTCCTCTGATCATCTTAAAAACCTGTATTAAGTCACCTAGAATTCTTCTCTTTTCTAAACACTGTAGGCCGGGTTTTCTTAGTCTTTCCTCATAACTGTAATTCTGGAAAACTACTATCAGATTTGTCGCTCTTATTTGTATTCCTTCCAGCATGTTTATATCCACTCTATGATAAAGACTTCACACCTGTACACAGTACTCCAATCTAGCTCGAACTAATGCTTTATTCAGTTTGACTATTACTTCCCTGCTCCTATGTTTAATATTTCTTTTTATCATAGCTAACATTGCATTTGCCTTTTCACTGTTACATGAACTTGCTCATTCACTTTACCTGTATGATCTATTATAACCCGTGGGTCCCTTTCTTTATCTATCTATCTAATATTGTTCTCTATGCTCTTGCGTGGGAGCAGCTAGACCATTCTGTAATTATGTTCTGTATTGAATCTACCCATATGGATGACTGTACATTTATCTACATTAAACTCCATTTGCCAGCTTACAGACCATTCTTGAATTTGATCTAAGTCCGACCTCAATATATCCACTTCTGATTTAGATGAGACACTACTGCGTAGTTTTGTGTCATAGGCAAATTTTGCAATCATGGATCCCATATCAATGCCCAAATCGTTTTTATATATCAAGAACAAAATTGGTCCATAAGCCGAGCCCTGTGGCACACCACTTTTCAATTCATACCACTCAGAGTACTCCTTATTTATGCCCACCCTCTGCCTTCTTCTCGTTAAACAATTTTCAATCCATTTGGCAACTTCCCCACCTATTCCATGGGATTTTAATTTTCGAAATAATCTTTCATGAGGTACTCTATCAAATGCCTTTGCAAAAATCTAGATAAATAACATCCACTGGCTCCCCTTTATCTATCATTTTAGTAACCTCCTCCATGAATTCTAATAGATTTGTTAAGTACGATCTCCCTCTAGTAAACCCATGCTGACTATTTCTGATTAGATTTAGATTAGATCTGATTAGATTAGAACGTGTCTAAATGCATTACAATGTTTTCTTTGATTATTGACTCTAACAATTTACAGACTATGCTCGTTAAACTCACCGGTCTTTAATTTGCTGGATCAGATTTTTTGCCTTTTTTGAATAAGGGGATCACCCCTGCATCTTTCCAATCCCATGGAACAATCTCTTTTGCAAGTGATTGAGAACATAATATAGCCAATAATTTTGCTAGTTGGTCTCAAATTTCAAACAGCAATTTTAGATGAATATCATTTTGGCCTGGACATTTATCCACTTTCAACCCCTGCAATTTCTTAAAAAAAACTATTTCCTCTGTAATACAGATTGATCTTAATCCCGCTGTATCCATGTCTCTTTGAAAGATATCTATAGGCTCTGGGATCTTGGAGCAGTCCTCTTTTGTGTATACTGTGCCAAAGTACTGATTGAGTAGATTAGATGCCTCATTACTCTCACTTATTATTTTTCCTCTGCTGTCTATGAGAGGGCCTACTTTGTCTTTCGTTCTTTGTTTATTTCTGACATAAGAGAAGAAGCTTTTACTATCAGTCTTGATCCTCTGAGCAAGTTTTTTTTCGAAGTTTATTTTTGCTGTTTTATTTACTTTCTGAGCTTATGTTCTGCTTGTCCAAATATTTCAAAATATGTTTCTTTTGATTTTCCTGCCTCTATATATTTTGTCCATGCTTTATTTTTAGCTCTTCTACATATAACTACAAATCTAGTTATCCACTTTTTACGCTTGGGGTTTACCTCCCTAAATGGAACACATTCCTCTTTTAGCTTTTGTAGAACTGTTTAAAACTCTCCCACTCTTGTTCAACATCTGTTCCTCCGACAAAATCTTTACAGATTATGTAGCTCGCTGCCTCTTTCAACTTCTTAACATCTGCCTTGAAGTAGTCATATGTTCGTGTGTTTTATGTTTACTTCTTTTCCTGCAATAAGATCCCAATGGATAATTTGATTGTCACTTGAGCCAAACATTTCCCCAATAGTAACGTTTTCAATCATATTTTCGTCTGCAGTAAAAACTAAGTTGAGTGTGTTTTTGCCTCAGGTGACTGCTACTCCATGTTGAATTTAAAAAAAATTGTTAGTTATGCACATAACAAAAGGTTTTGACTCTACAAGTGGTTCTGCCATATCGCATTCTATTTCTGGACAGTTGAAATTCCCCATTAATAATAATTTCCCTTCACTTGCCTTTGCTATGCTACAAATTAGCTCCTCATCTTCCTCTTTTTTGACTTGATGAACATCTATAGCACACTCCAATCACTGTAATTTGTTTCACCCCCACTTTCTATTTCTCCCCATACACTTTCATTTTTGTTACCACATGATAAATCATCTTTGATCGTAATATTAACATAATTTATACAGTATAATAAAACGTCACCTCCCTTAGCCTCGTCTCCAATTATCTTTCCTTAACATTGCATATCCCTCTATGATTAGGCTGATTCAGTACGGGGGTATGTCTTAAACTAAGTTTTTCATCACAACGAGTTTGATGTGTATTTAGTCATGTATATACTTGACTACTTAACTGAGTGGTTTACATATTCAACTGTATTGTTCTCCAATACATAAGCCGAGCGACACATTTTATTTCGTGAACAGGACAATGAAGATTGACTTTTATTCATTTCAAAGTCAATCTACGTGTTGCCCAGTTTTATTGGAACTTGAGATTTACAGTACATGGGTGACTGCAGATAATTTCGCGCCCCTAAAATGGCGTCACTCTGTGATTCAGTACCACTTGACTCTCTTCTGGGCCATTCCTGTCTATTACTACACGCTCTACGTTTTCCTTAGTTGTTGTTTGCAAATGAACCAATTCTTGGAATTTACTCATGGTAAGTTTATCCCTCTTGACAATGTTTGCTTTTTTAGCTAGTTTTTTTTAATTTTACATTCCGGAGCTTACTGAAGAAAGCTGATCTGGATTCATCTGGCTGAAATGCAATGCGAAGTTTCTCAGAATGCTGAACACTATTTGATTCACTGTGTCGATTCCTACCACGTTGGCCTGGTTGTTGCAATATGGCCTGTTTTCATGAGCACGACGAAGTCGTGGGGTGGGAAATTGGTCTACAGCATTTTCCTCCGTACATCTACTGCTTACTTGCTTACTTAGTCGCTCCTCTTCTACCATGAGGTGTAGAGTCTTCTACCGTGAGGTATAGAGGTTTGCCACGGAGAACGCCATACTGTTCTTTTCGCCGACGTTCACCTGGCCTCTTTCCAATCCAGCGCCCCCCCCCCCCCCCCTTAGGGACTGTCGTATGTTGTGTTCCCAACGTACTTTGGGACGTCCTGGGGGTATGCGTCCTTGACTTTTTGCATCCAATGACCGCCTTGATATCAGATTTTCTTCCATTCTACAGACAGGGATAAAAACCACTGCAGTTTGGACTGCTCCACTCGCATATGCTGGAGTTGAGCTTCCAGATTGCTTCGTGTTGTACATCTACTGCTACAAGATCGAATACTGTTTCCTGTTGTAGCCATTGTCTGGTTCTCCAATAACAACAAATAACAGCCTGTCCATGCATCTAATAATAATCTTACTGCTATTTTTGCTACAACGTCCTCTGTAGAAAGAACATCTTTTGCTACCTCTGTCAGTGCTTACGGCAATGATAGCTATAAATAGGTTTACCGGGAATCCCAAAACTTACATCCATCCTGATGAACTTCGTTACTTGGAATACACGAATGTTCTCATCTTCAAATACATAAATGGAAAAATTGCTTATAAAACCGACTTCTATGCACTTGAGCGTATCCATATGTGTTCAGTCGTTTTCCTTGCCTAAAGTGCCAGCCACAGCAAGAATTTCGTGGCTTCTATGGCCGATCAAAAACATTTCCCTTGACTTTATCAGGTACCCATTTACAGCTGGATCGACTGAAAGAAGCGGTCATACCATGAAAAGAAAAATATAGGCTCGGTCTGTTAAGCTTATCGTGGTGTGATTTGAACCTGGTAAGCTGGGATTGTAAACCAAGCTCTCAACCCCAAGGCCATACTCTCTCCTTCTCCAATACTACTCATAATAAGTTAAAGGTAACGTTCAAATTACAAATGAGTTGGGTTAAAAAATAATTGTTTAAATTATTCAAACAACTGCTCATATTATCAACAAGGATGATATTCTTCAGCCTCTTGCACTCCCATCACTTCAAGCTGTGAGGTATGGTGACTTCCTCCAGCAGCAACATGTCACCAAGATGGACTGGCCAGATTACTCACCTGATCTCAATCCTATTGAGCGTCAGTCGAACGTCTTGGGACGATCAGCAAGAGCTCTAACCATCCACCAGCTGGTGACCTGGACAAATTGTTTTAAAACCTTCTGCATGAGTTGCAAGCAATCGCACATCCCCCTATCAGAAGGTTGATGTTATCCGTGAGATATAACTGCCGAGTATGTATCAGTGTCCGTGAAGGTCACATACGCCATTGACTTTTAACCAGCAATTTCAAAATGAAATTCACAGTCTGATGTATAAATAAATTACTGAAGCAAATTTGAGCAGAGTTTCAGAAAGAAGGCGTGATAAATTAACCAGCAATTTCCAAATGAATTTCACAGTCTGATGTATAAATAAATTACTGAAGCAAATTTGAGCAGAGTTTCAGAAAGAAGGCGTGATAAATTAAACAGCAATTTCTCCAACACAGGTTCGATCTTCTTCATGAATGTCCAAATGATTGATCAACAATTTGATTGAATATAATAGACTTCTCATTTATTGATTTCTTCTACGGTGAGATTGTGTAGGTGACCCTTAACTTCTTTTGAGTCGTTTATATTTGTTTAAAAAACGATTATTTCAGCATTCTATATTCCCATTGATGGAATCCGTACTGTCACTGCGAAGTGTACAGGCTAAGCTTTCATTTCTCTCCTGATTAGGAGACAGAACTTGCAATATCAATATTTTGAACCAATGTTACTATGGTCAAGATGCAAGTACCCCAACGGCTTCACCATCTCGTCTTTATTTAAAGTCAGCTGTCATGCCACTATTGTTCGCATGCTGCAATGAAATACAAGCCTGGTTTAGAACTGAACGAAAGGTTGATTTCCAAAAAATTATATTTGCGAAACATGGGAACCAATTTTTCTGGTAAAGACAAGTGGAAAGTTTGGGAGGTATTAAACTGCATCGTTCAATAAAAATACGTATTCTGTTCTGACCGTGTCGGTGGGTCTTTATTATGTTTCAATTGTTAGCGCACAATGTTTTAATAATTTGCGTCAATCTGCATAGATATGCTAACTATTCGTATAAACTGCATGTTAATTTTATTTAGAACAGATTACTTCAACTTTACACGCTAGAAAAAGACAAGCGACTTCATGTTTAAATGAGGTTTGGATTTGGAGTGCAATAATTTAATAAACAGCAACAACCATTATTAAATCGAAAAAAAGTTCAATCGACATCAACAAGGCTGTGTCTCTGTGGGTACACCATCTTGTTGTGGTAATCTTCAGTTTTCACACCTTCATTGTTGTTATAGAACTATTTTATTTATTTCTTTAAATATTTAAATCTGTTATTTATATTTTGATTGGCACTTTTTATGTTCCAACAACAGATGATAACTGTTACGTGACGTAAAAAAAAATTGGTCGACGCCCAGTACTCACTTTCCGTGCACAGATCACTTATCTTATGCGTTAATTAATCTCATCTCACGTTGTTACTTTCATCATCATCATCATCATCATCTCTCTCTCGTTTTGTATCTCTCTCTTTATGCTCTATCCTTCGTTCCATTCTCATTACATCGTGCCTGCCTACATATCTTTTAGTTCCCTCCACCCCCCCCCCCCCCCAATCCCGTCTTTTCTTTCTCTTCTGGATCAATGTCAGCACTAGACGGGTAATGCCAGAAGTTGATCCTTTTTTAATGATCAACACTTCATCGCTTACGTGGGGTCATATTGGCACATTATACGTAGCATAAGACACACAACGCCCCCTAGTTTATGATGCTCGTCTACCTCATCCACAATTAGTGGACCCTGTTAATCCAAGTAATCCAGCTGAAGGTTGGGGTCTTAAGCTCTAGACGGAAGCTAGATGGGACAGAAGACGAAGTTCATGCAAACTCTTGTTTTTCTGTGCCAGTTGGTGCACCAAGAAGGTGTTAAAACAGCGATATTGGTCCAAAACTCTGACTGGATAATCACAGTATCACTCAACTCTTGCTCTGTATGAGTATGTACACCATTAGATAAATCTCGCAACGGGCTCGCCTTGTACAACTTCACCAGGCAGGAGCAGCGTCGGACGCTTGGACAAAACTGAATGAAGCTAATATAAGCTCCAAGCAACAGTCGGGTTCATCAAGGGAACTCGTCTTGAGGGTTTAAACATCAAAGAGGCGATACCAAGAATTCAAACAAGCGGGTCGCTTTATTTATCGGTAAGTTTTATCTCATTCTGGGTTACAAGAAAGCTCTAGAAATAATCTACAACACGAATAAAGGATTAAGACATCAATCTACAACACATAATACTTGTACAAGAATAAAGGATTAAGACATCAATCTACAACACATAATACTTGTACAAGAATAAAGGATTAAGACATCAATCTACAACACATAATAATTGTACAAGAATAAAGGATTGAGACAACAATCTTATTTTCAGGTTATCAGAAACAGAAGTTGAAGCTATTTACGACGCGCAGTATAAGGAACAGTAGAAGTTGAAGCTATTTACGACGCGCAGTATAAGGAACAGTAGAAGTTGAAGCTATTTACGACGCGCAGTATAAGGAACAGTAGAAGTTTTCATTATCGGGAAACGAACCTGTAGCAGAGGCAGAGTAGATCGTGTGTGACAATTCCAGGTCCCTGTACAGCATGCAGGTTTATGGCAGAGGAGATTGGTCTGGCCACTGTTGCCTGAATTGTAGATAACGGGGCGTAGTTGTGCCTGACCGGACTAGCGTTTCAGTTCCCCCTGGTCAGTATGTTGTGCCTGACCGGACTAGCGTCTCAGTTCCTCTGGTCCGTATGTTGTGCCTGGCTTGACTAGCGTCTCAGTTCCCCCTGGTCAGCATGTTCTGCCTGGCTTGACTAGCCTCTAATTTCCCCCTGGTCAGTATGTTGTGCCTGGCTTGATTAGCGTTTCAGTTCCCCCTGGTCAGTATGTTGTGTCTGACCGGAATAGCGTCTCAGTTCCCCCTGGTCAGTATGTTGTGCCTGGCCGGACTAGCGTCCCAGTTCCCCCTGGTCAGTATGTTGTGCCTGACCGGACTAGCGTCTCAGTTCCCTTGGTCAGTATGTTGTGCCTGGCTTGACTAGCGTCTCAGTTTCCCTGATCACTATGTTGCGCCTGGCCGGACTAGCATCTCAGTTCCACTGGTCAGTATGTTGTGCCTGGCTTGACTAGCGTCTCAGTTCCCTCTGGTCAGTATGTTGTACCTGGCCGGACTAGCGTCTCAGTTCCCCCTGGTCAGTATGTTGTGCCTGGCCGGACTAGCGTCTCAGTTCCACTGGTCAGTATGTTGTGCCTGGCTTGACTAGCGTCTCAGTTCCCCTGGTCAGTATGTTGTATCTGACCGGACTAGCGTCTCAGTTCCCCCTGGTCAGTATGTTGTGCCTGACCGGACTAGCGTCTCAGTTCCCTTGGTCAGTATGTTGTGCCTGGCTTGACTAGCGTCTCAGTTTCCCTGATCACTATGTTGCGCCTGGCCGGACTAGCATCTCAGTTCCACTGGTCAGTATGTTGTGCCTGGCTTGACTAGCGTCTCAGTTCCCTCTGGTCAGTATGTTGTACCTGGCCGGACTAGCGTCTCAGTTCCCCCTGGTCAGTATGTTGTGCCTGGCCGGACTAGCGTCTCAGTTCCACTGGTCAGTATGTTGTGCCTGGCTTGACTAGCGTCTCAGTTCCCCTGGTCAGTATGTTGTATCTGACCGGACTAGCGTCTCAGTTCCCCCTGGTCAGTATGTTGTGCCTGGCCGGACTAGCGTCTCAGTTCCACTGGTCAGTATGTTGTGCCTGGCTTGACTAGCGTCTTAGTTCCCCCTGGTCAGTATGTTGTGCCTGACCGGACTAGCGTCTCAGTTCCACTGGTCAGTATGTTGTGCCTGGCTTGACTAGCGTCTCAGTTCCCCCTGGTCAGTATGTTGTGTCTGGTTTGACTAGCGTCTCAGTTCCTCCTGGTCAGTATGTTGTGCCTGGCTTGACTAGCGTCTCAGTTCCACTGGTCAGTATATTGTGCCTGGCTGAATAGCGTCTCAGTTCCACTGGTCAGTATGTTGTGCCTGGCTTGACTAGCGTCTCAGTTCCCCTGGTCAGTATGTTGTGCCTGATCGGACTAGCGTCTCAGTTCTCTGCGCCGTAATGTTAGATGTGTTAGTCCTTTGATGAGTTGTTTTTAGTCCACAATGTTTTTGACACTAGAAATATATGGTATTCTTGGTTTTGATGTCACTAAACGATTCATGAATGGCCTGTAATGTATTATATTTCTACTTTCTCTTTTCCTTTTGTTCAGGTCAAGTAAACGTCATCCGTTGACGTTTGCTGCAGTAAGGAATTTTATACTAGGTTTTTGATCAGCGTAGTGGTGAGCGACGCGAAGATGAAGCCAAGCATAGTACAACCGTCTGGAGGAACCGGTCCAGCTTTGTCAGCACGCTCATGATGTGAGAAAATCTACTGCAACCGACCACTTCTCGTACTTTTTAGGACGCACAAAATAGCAGACTTACTCATTGTGAGCATTCAACAACAACAATACTAGGTGTTTGCTATTCTTAGATTTGATGATCCGTTACCTTCCACGGCATTTTGGCTTCGCTAACTGTAACAGTGAACTATTTATTTACAATGTTAACTTGGGCGTGTCGCGATTAAATCTCAATCACTACAAGAGATAAGCGCACTACCTGCTCTGTCTTCTACAATCCTCTATTTACTGTTTTATAAATGACTTGATCATACTGAAGGGACTTGATCATACTGAAGGGACTTGATCATACTGAAGGGACTTGATCTTAGTGAAGGGACTTGATCTTAGTGAAAGGACTTGATCTTAGTGAAGGGACTTGATCTTAGTGAAGGGACTTGATCTTAGTGAAGGGACTTGATCTTAGTGAAGGGACTTGATCTTAGTGAAGGGACTTGATCTTAGTGAAGGGACTTGATCTTAGTGAATGGACTTGATCGTAGTGAATGGACTTGATCTTAGTGAAGGGACTTGATCTTAGTGAAGGGACTTGATCTTAGTGAATGGACTTGATCTTAGTGAATGGACTTGATCATACTGAAGGGACTTGATCTTAGTGAATGGACTTGATCTTAGTGAAGGGACTTGATCTTAGTGAAGGGACTTGATCTTAGTGAAGGGACTTGATCTTAGTGAAGGGACTTGATCTTAGTGAAGGGACTTGATCTTAGTGAAGGGACTTGATCTTAGTGAAGGGACTTGATCTTAGTGAAGGGACTTGATCTTAGTGAATGGACTTGATCGTAGTGAATGGACTTGATCTTAGTGAAGGGACTTGATCTTAGTGAAGGGACTTGATCTTAGTGAATGGACTTGATCTTAGTGAATGGACTTGATCATACTGAAGGGACTTGATCTTAGTGAATGGACTTGATCTTAGTGAAGGGACTTGATCTTAGTGAAGGGACTTGATCTTAGTGAAGGGACTTGATCTTACTGAAGGGACTTGATCTTAGTGAATGGACTTGATCTTAGTGAATGGACTTGATCATACTGAAGGGACTTGATTTTAGTGAATGGACTTGATCTTAGTGAAGGGACTTGATCTTAGTGAAGGGACTTGATCTTAGTGAAGGGACTTGATCTTACTGAAGGGACTTGATCTTAGTGAATGGACTTGATCTTAGTGAAGGGACTTGATCTTAGTGAATGGACTTGATCTTAGTGAAGGGACGATCTTAGTGAAGGGACTTGATCTTACTGAAGGGACTTGATCTTAGTGAATGGATTTGATCTTAGTGAAGGGACTTGATCTTAGTGAATGGACTTGATCTTAGTGAAGGGACTTGATCTTACTGAAGGGACTTGATCTTAGTGAATGGACTTGATCTTAGTGAAGGGACTTGATCTTAGTGAATGGACTTGATCTTAGTGAAGGGACTTGATCTTAGTGAATGGACTTGATCTTAGTGAAGGGACTTGATCTTACTGAAGGGACTTGATCTTAGTGAATGGACTTGATCTTAGTGAAGGGACTTGATCTTAGTGAATGGACTTGATCTTAGTGAAGGGACTTGATCTTAGTGAAGGGACTTGATCTTAGTGAAGGGACTTGATCTTAGTGAAGGGACTTGATCTTACTGAATGGATTTGATCTTAGTGAAGGGACTTGATCTTAGTGAATGGACTTGATCTTAGTGAAGGGACTTGATCTTAGTGAATGGACTTGATCTTAGTGAAGGGACTTGATCTTACTGAAGGGACTTGATCTTAGTGAATGGACTTGATCTTAGTGAAGGGACTTGATCTTAGTGAAGGGACTTGATCTTAGTGAAGGGACTTGATCTTAGTGAAGGGACTTGATCTTACTGAATGGATTTGATCTTAGTGAAGGGACTTGATCTTAGTGAATGGACTTGATCTTACTGAAGGGACTTGATCTTAGTGAATGGACTTGATCTTAGTGAAGGGACTTGATCTTAGTGAATGGACTTGATCTTAGTGAAGGGACTTGATCTTACTGAAGGGACTTGATCTTAGTGAATGGACTTGATCTTAGTGAAGGGACTTGATCTTAGTGAATGGACTTGATCTTAGTGAAGGGACTTGATCTTACTGAAGGGACTTGATCTTAGTGAATGGACTTGATCTTAGTGAAGGGACTTGATCTTACTGAAGGGACTTGATCTTAGTGAATGGACTTGATCTTAGTGAAGGGACTTGATCTTAGTGAATGGACTTGATCTTAGTGAAGGGACTTGATCTTAGTGAATGGACTTGATCTTAGTGAAGGGACTTGATCTTACTGAAGGGACTTGATCTTAGTGAATGGACTTGATCTTAGTGAAGGGACTTGATCTTAGTGAATGGACTTGATCTTAGTGAAGGGACTTGATCTTAGTGAAGGGACTTGATCTTAGTGAAGGGACTTGATCTTAGTGAAGGGACTTGATCTTACTGAATGGATTTGATCTTAGTGAAGGGACTTGATCTTAGTGAATGGACTTGATCTTAGTGAAGGGACTTGATCTTAGTGAATGGACTTGATCTTAGTGAAGGGACTTGATCTTACTGAAGGGACTTGATCTTAGTGAATGGACTTGATCTTAGTGAAGGGACTTGATCTTAGTGAAGGGACTTGATCTTAGTGAAGGGACTTGATCTTAGTGAAGGGACTTGATCTTACTGAATGGATTTGATCTTAGTGAAGGGACTTGATCTTAGTGAATGGACTTGATCTTACTGAAGGGACTTGATCTTAGTGAATGGACTTGATCTTAGTGAAGGGACTTGATCTTAGTGAATGGACTTGATCTTAGTGAAGGGACTTGATCTTACTGAAGGGACTTGATCTTAGTGAATGGACTTGATCTTAGTGAAGGGACTTGATCTTAGTGAATGGAGTTGATCTTAGTGAAGGGACTTGATCTTACTGAAGGGACTTGATCTTAGTGAATGGACTTGATCTTAGTGAAGGGACTTGATCTTAGTGAATGGACTTGATCTTAGTGAAGGGACTTGATCTTAGTGAATGGACTTGATCTTAGTGAAGGGACTTGATCTTACTGAAGGGACTTGATCTTAGTGAATGGACTTGATCTTAGTGAAGGGACTTGATCTTAGTGAATGGACTTGATCTTAGTGAAGGGACTTGATCTTAGTGAAGGGACTTGATCTTAGTGAAGGGACTTGATCTTAGTGAAGGGACTTGATCTTACTGAATGGATTTGATCTTAGTGAAGGGACTTGATCTTAGTGAAGGGACTTGATCTTAGTGAAGGGACTTGATCTTAGTGAATGGACTTGATCGTAGTGAATGGACTTGATCTTAGTGAAGGGACTTGATCTTAGTGAAGGGACTTGATCTTAGTGAATGGACTTGATCTTAGTGAATGGACTTGATCATACTGAAGGGACTTGATCTTAGTGAATGGACTTGATCTTAGTGAAGGGACTTGATCTTAGTGAAGGGACTTGATCTTAGTGAAGGGACTTGATCTTAGTGAAGGGACTTGATCTTAGTGAAGGGACTTGATCTTAGTGAAGGGACTTGATCTTAGTGAAGGGACTTGATCTTAGTGAAGGGACTTGATCTTAGTGAATGGACTTGATCGTAGTGAATGGACTTGATCTTAGTGAAGGGACTTGATCTTAGTGAAGGGACTTGATCTTAGTGAATGGACTTGATCTTAGTGAATGGACTTGATCATACTGAAGGGACTTGATCTTAGTGAATGGACTTGATCTTAGTGAAGGGACTTGATCTTAGTGAAGGGACTTGATCTTAGTGAAGGGACTTGATCTTACTGAAGGGACTTGATCTTAGTGAATGGACTTGATCTTAGTGAATGGACTTGATCATACTGAAGGGACTTGATTTTAGTGAATGGACTTGATCTTAGTGAAGGGACTTGATCTTAGTGAAGGGACTTGATCTTAGTGAAGGGACTTGATCTTACTGAAGGGACTTGATCTTAGTGAATGGACTTGATCTTAGTGAAGGGACTTGATCTTAGTGAATGGACTTGATCTTAGTGAAGGGACGATCTTAGTGAAGGGACTTGATCTTACTGAAGGGACTTGATCTTAGTGAATGGATTTGATCTTAGTGAAGGGACTTGATCTTAGTGAATGGACTTGATCTTAGTGAAGGGACGATCTTAGTGAATGGACTTGATCTTAGTGAAGGGACTTGATCTTAGTGAAGGGACTTGATCTTACTGAAGGGACTTGATCTTACTGAATGGATTTGATCTTAGTGAAGGGACTTGATCTTAGTGAATGGACTTGATCTTAGTGAAGGGACGATCTTAGTGAATGGACTTGATCTTAGTGAAGGGACTTGATCTTAGTGAAGGGACTTGATCTTACTGAAGGGACTTGATCTTACTGAATGGATTTGATCTTAGTGAAGGGACTTGATCTTAGTGAATGGACTTGATCTTAGTGAATGGACTTGATCTTAGTGAAGGGACTTGATCTTACTGAAGGGACTTGATCTTAGTGAATGGACTTGATCTTAGTGAAGGGACTTGATCTTAGTGAATGGACTTGATCTTAGTGAAGGGACTTGATCTTACTGAAGGGACTTGATCTTAGTGAATGGACTTGATCTTAGTGAAGGGACTTGATCTTAGTGAATGGACTTGATCTTAGTGAAGGGACTTGATCTTAGTGAAGGGACTTGATCTTAGTGAAGGGACTTGATCTTAGTGAAGGGACTTGATCTTACTGAATGGATTTGATCTTAGTGAAGGGACTTGATCTTAGTGAATGGACTTGATCTTACTGAAGGGACTTGATCTTAGTGAATGGACTTGATCTTAGTGAAGGGACTTGATCTTAGTGAATGGACTTGATCTTAGTGAAGGGACTTGATCTTACTGAAGGGACTTGATCTTAGTGAATGGACTTGATCTTAGTGAAGGGACTTGATCTTAGTGAATGGACTTGATCTTAGTGAAGGGACTTGATCTTACTGAAGGGACTTGATCTTAGTGAATGGACTTGATCTTAGTGAAGGGACTTGATCTTAGTGAATGGACTTGATCTTAGTGAAGGGACTTGATCTTAGTGAATGGACTTGATCTTAGTGAAGGGACTTGATCTTACTGAAGGGACTTGATCTTAGTGAATGGACTTGATCTTAGTGAAGGGACTTGATCTTAGTGAATGGACTTGATCTTAGTGAAGGGACTTGATCTTAGTGAAGGGACTTGATCTTAGTGAAGGGACTTGATCTTAGTGAAGGGACTTGATCTTACTGAATGGATTTGATCTTAGTGAAGGGACTTGATCTTAGTGAATGGACTTGATCTTAGTGAAGGGACTTGATCTTAGTGAATGGACTTGATCTTAGTGAAGGGACTTGATCTTACTGAAGGGACTTGATCTTAGTGAATGGACTTGATCTTAGTGAAGGGACTTGATCTTAGTGAAGGGACTTGATCTTAGTGAAGGGACTTGATCTTAGTGAAGGGACTTGATCTTACTGAATGGATTTGATCTTAGTGAAGGGACTTGATCTTAGTGAATGGACTTGATCTTACTGAAGGGACTTGATCTTAGTGAATGGACTTGATCTTAGTGAAGGGACTTGATCTTAGTGAATGGACTTGATCTTAGTGAAGGGACTTGATCTTACTGAAGGGACTTGATCTTAGTGAATGGACTTGATCTTAGTGAAGGGACTTGATCTTAGTGAATGGAGTTGATCTTAGTGAAGGGACTTGATCTTACTGAAGGGACTTGATCTTAGTGAATGGACTTGATCTTAGTGAAGGGACTTGATCTTAGTGAATGGACTTGATCTTAGTGAAGGGACTTGATCTTAGTGAATGGACTTGATCTTAGTGAAGGGACTTGATCTTACTGAAGGGACTTGATCTTAGTGAATGGACTTGATCTTAGTGAAGGGACTTGATCTTAGTGAATGGACTTGATCTTAGTGAAGGGACTTGATCTTAGTGAAGGGACTTGATCTTAGTGAAGGGACTTGATCTTAGTGAAGGGACTTGATCTTACTGAATGGATTTGATCTTAGTGAAGGGACTTGATCTTAGTGAATGGACTTGATCTTAGTGAAGGGACTTGATCTTAGTGAATGGACTTGATCTTAGTGAAGGGACTTGATCTTAGTGAAGGGACTTGATCTTAGTGAAGGGACTTGATCTTAGTGAATGGACTTGATCTTAGTGAAGGGACTTGATCTTAGTGAATGGACTTGATCTTAGTGAAGGGACTTGATCTTAGTGAAGGGACGATCTTACTGAAGGGACTTGATCTTACTGAAGAGACTTGATCTTAGTGAAGGGACTTGATCTTACTGAATGGACTTGATCTTACTGAATGGACTTGATCTTACTGAATGGACTTGATCTTAGTGAAGGGACTTGATCTTAGTGTGGGTACTTGATCGTAGTGAATGGACTTGATCTTAGTGAATGGACTTGATCTTAGTGAATGGACTTAATCTTACTGAATGGACTTCTTCTTCTTCTTCTGCGTACACAGTCAGACAGTAACCATTATTTTTTCGAAAAAAGCAGCGGTCATCCTGAGACTCTCGCCACTACCATAGAGCTTGTCTTGCAGTTCCACTGGCAATGGCCACATCTGCTCTCTCTGATCCCCGTATGTCGGGCAGTTCTGCAGCAGATGTTCAGTGGTCATTTTACCAGTACTGCACGGGCATTCGTCGGTACACCCTATCTTCAATTTGTTGAATAGGTGGTACCTCAGTCTATTGTGGCCAGTGCGAAGTCTGAAGACAACGACCTGCTCTCTTCGGTTCAACTGGTAATAGGCATCGTTTTTGGTGTAACCAGTATGTTCGGTTTCCCATTTGTTCATGTACCTGGCTTTGATAAGCCGTTTTGACTCTTCGTACGTCATACTGGTATCTGTTTGTGGTAGCCTTGCACCTTCTTTTGCCAGTCTGTCTGCCTCCTCGTTGCCTTGGATGTTGCAGTGTGACGGAACCCACTGTACCACTACCCTTTTTGGTGCGGACAGCTGGCACAGTTTGCAGAGTGCTGCTCTTAAGTCATTAAGCTCAGTGTTTTTCTGGCTTTTTAGCGCTGTGACTACGGCGAGAGCATCTGTCAGCAAGACTATGTGGCTCTCATTTTCACTGTGTGTTGCCATTTCCTCCACTGCCGCCCTCAGTGCCTCTGCCTCCGCTCTGAAATTGCTTGTGTACTTACCAGTAGCGAATGACAGTGTTATTTTTCTGCCATTTGGTAGGTTCAGGAATGCTCCTGCCCCTCCGTTCTGTGTAGTGTTTGTTACAGAACCGTCGGTGTATGCATGGGTCCAGTCCATGCTTGGGTAGCTTTTCGTTATGAAGCTTAGGGTAGTGTCTCTCCTTTCTTTTTCGGTCTGGCAGTTTTTGTTTGCAATACCTGGTATATTTTCTACCACCTCTGGAAATATATCCTGCCTCCAAGTAGGTTTTCGTACAGTAGTGATGGGTTTTGGTGTTGTTAGTGCGTTTATGGGATCTTCGTGCATCTTGCCTTTGGCTATTTCTGCAAAGTTTCTCCGCTTTAGTTTCCCAGTTCCCAAATTGTTTAGCCTCTGGTACATTGGATGGTCCGTCAGTCTTCGGAGTTTCTCTGACTGCAGCTGGGCTCTGCAGTCTCTTCTGTCGGTCATGGATTGCAGTTTTGTAATCTTTTCAAGTTCTACAATTGGCGTTGACTTCATGCCACCTGTTATAATTCTCATGGCTTGGTTTTGAAGTTTGTTAACTTTATCGAAGTTCGCCTTCGCTGCTGTTGTCCATGCCGCGATGCCATACTCGAGAACTGGTCTCACTCTTCCAGTGTACAGTTTCTTTAGTATGCCTTCGTCTGCTCCCCAGCTTGTGCCAGCAAGTTTCCTCATGATCGCCATTCTTTCTCTGGCTTTCATTCGGTTTCTCTCAATCTGACTTTTCCATGTCATGCGCCGATCAAATGTGACTCCCAGATAGGTTGGGTTGTCGTTTGGCTGCAGGATTTTGCCATTTAGGCTTAATTTGGTACTTTGGGGTTTTAATGAGAGCCATCTTCCCACAAACATCACTTCTTCTTAGCTTGACTCTAAGTCCATCCTTCCAGACTTTGTCAAATGCCTTTTCCAGATCCACCCAGACAGCTACTGTGTGTTTCTGTGCCTGGTAGGCATCTTCTATCTCCTGGGCTATGAGGATGACCTGGTCCTCAGTGGATCTGTGCTGTCTAAAGCCGGCTTGCTGTGGAATTAGTATTCGTTTTTCTTCCAGATGCCACATCAGTCTGGTGTTTATCATCCGTTCCATCAGCTTGCCGACACAGCTCAGTAGGCTTATGGGCCTGTATCCATTCGGATCTGTTTTGTCCTTTCCTGTTTTTGGTACTGGTACCAGTATTGCATCTTTCCATGCCTGGGGTACAATACCCCTTTTCCAGCTTTGGTTCAGGACTGATAGTAGTTTTTTCTTCGCTGTTTGGCCCAGCCCCATCAGCATTTCGTTTGTTATCCCGTCTTTTCCGGGAGATTTCCTTCTCTTTAGTGTTCTCATAGCCTCTTCCATTTACTGAATGGACTTAATCTTACTGAATAGACTTAATCTTACTGAAGGTTATTGATCTTACTGAATGGACTTAATCTTACTGAAGGTACTTGATCGTAGTGAAGGGACTTGATCTGACTGAAGAGACTTGATCTTACTGAAGGTACGATCTTACTCAAGGGACTAAATCTTACAGAATGGACTTGATCTTAGTGAAGGAACTTGATCTTAGTGAAGGTACTTGATCATAGTGAAGGGACTTGATCTTACTGAAGGGACTTGATCTTAGTGAAGGGACTTGATCTTACTGAATGGACAATCTTACTGAAGGTACTTGATCTTAGTGAAGGGACTTTATCTTACTGAAGAGACTTGTTCTTACTGAATGGACTTGATCTTACTAAAGGAACGATCTTACTGAAGGGACTTGATCTTACTAAATGGACTTGATGTTACTGAATGAACTTGATCTTACTGTAGGAACTTGATGTTACTGTAGGGACTTGATCTTACTGGTGACTTAATCTTACTAAAGGGGCGATCTTACTGAATGGACGATCATACTGAATGGACTTGATCTTACTGAATGGACTTGATATTACTGAATGGACTTGATCTTACTGAATGGACTTGATCTTACTGAATGGACTTGATCTTACTGAATGGACTTGATGTTACTGTAGGAACTTGATCTTACTGAAGGAATTTGCTCTTTCCCATCACGAATTTAGTAGCGGTTTTACTAAGACATGCTACTAAGGTAACTACTGCCTGTTGTTGCTGTTCTTGTGGTTCATGATGCTGTTGTTGTTAATGCCACTTGAAAGTGAGTAAGGTAATCTTGACGAATTTCTTTGGTGGAAGGTTACAATGGCTCTTCTCACATCCCGAGGAGAATTTGAGAAGTGCCATGGTCTTCCTGGCAGTAGTGCAATGCTATTCTTTTCAGTAAGGTCACGAATTTGGAGATCACAGTACCCATCTCCACTTCGTTAGCCAGACTGACATAAAACAGATGGTTTCCAGAGAGAACTGCTCGGAAGTAAGGTTGCGTTTTGAATACTGTGTTTCACATGACATTGACATAGTCTGATCATAATATTTCACCTGCTCCTGGTATAGTCTGATCATAATGTTTCCCCTGCTCCTAACATAGTCTGATCATAATGTTTCCCCTGCTCCTAACATAGTCTGATCATAATGTTTCCCCTGCTCCTAACATAGTCTGATCATAATGTTTCACCTTACCCTGACTAATAAAGTCTGATCAATATTATTCACCTGGCCATGACTAACATAGTCTGATCAGCATGTTTCAATTGACCCTGAATAATATAGTCTGATCAATATTATTCACCTGACCCTGACTATCATAGTCTGATGAGCATGTTCGCCTACCGCTGCCTATCATAGTCTGATCAGCATGTTCACCTACCCCCGCCTATCATAGTCTGATCAGTTCTACTGCTTCTAAGGCATGTACTAATGTTCCTAAACTTGCTATAGCTACAGGTACCAAAGTAAATGTAACTGCAGCTGTTAATGCTAATAATAATAATGTGATAGCCAGTGTATGCATACCAGTACACGTATGTACCTGTTTTGACATAAGGATGTGAGTCAATGACAATGACTACAACACTAAAAAAAGCCAGATACAATCCTTCTAAATTAGGTATTTGAAAAATGTGGTCCAAGTGACTAGATCCGTAACCAGACACAACATCACGATCTCGAGCCCCAACCCCTTCAGACCAGAGTGGAGCAGTTTGGCCATATCTGTAGAAAATAGTGAGGACCGGGCACCACAAAAAAAATCATAGAAGGCCAAGAGCATCCCCTCCACCACGCCCCTCCCCCCTGTTCCCTACCCCACCCCGCCCTACCGGGACGTCCCAAAGTACGCTGCGAGGACAGCATATTACAGTCCCTTAGAGACGGGGTACTGGACTGGGACCGGATCAGGAGAAGGTGGGTAGAACAGTATGGCAACCTCTCTGGCAGACTTCTATTCCGCGGGTTAGAAGAGGGGTGGCAGTAAGTGATAACGACTCAAATAAAGATAAAGATGAGCACACATTCATCTAACAACAGTTTTGAAAAATCAAGGGTGACCGGAAAACCTGGAGACAGCAAAGAAGATCATCGACAAGAAACACCAAGGAAGATGAAGACGAGAGATTTTAGATAACATGATAAGCTAGTTGGAAGAAAAAAAATGTATGTGCTAAAATATTCAAAGGTTTAGTATTTGGAGAGGCAATCAATCGGCAGCGCCACGAGGTGACTGTAGCAGATGGAACTGGGTTTTGCTCTCCCGACTCTCTGATGCCACACCTTGACTATACACCGCTACAGTCTAAAAATCTATCACTAAACAAAACTTCAATAAACTAACTAAGGACAATATTTTAAAACAATATAAAACAAATTCTTTAATACTATACGTTACAACTCTTCCACTCTTCTACCACAAACAAACTCCTACACGCTAATGTCTAATGGTTACTTAACTTAAATCACTCACTACCGCTAAACCTAAAACTATTGTTCACAGTCTTCTTTCCGTACTTGGCCTGCCGTAACGTGAATCCGAATTATGGCGTATTGACGCCGATGGTTAATTCGTGGTTTAAACCCAACCCAGGTAAACGTCCTTGGATCAGTTCCTTAGCGACGACTGTCGATCTGTGTGGTGGATGTCGAAAGACTAGGCTACTGCTGTGAATCTACGATGGCTACAAACTTGGCAAGGTAGCCACGTGTCAAACTGCAGCGTGTTTGACCATACGTGTTAAACAAAGACAGGCTGACCCACGTGGTAACATGGCGCGGGTCGACCACGTGTCAAATTGTAAAGTTTTTTCTCACCCGATCTAGATCTAGGAAGCCTGTTCTTTCCTATAGCGGTTAGCTATGACTGATCTAGACTGCTTCTATGAGATCTCTACGATGACTATAAAATTGAAAGGTCCCCCACGTGACTGACGCTGGTTAAAATGTTAACCTGTTAAATTCTATGTAATTACTCACAACTAAAAATCAGGAATGCTTTCCTTCTGTAAACTGGGACTCTTTCAATGCGACGTTTACTCTTCTCTGACTGAATCGACTCTCAAAATGAGTCCCTCTCTGAATCGTCTTTCTGGAAATGCTCCTCTTCAAATGTATCTTTGGAAATGCGTCGTTCACTATCGAAATCTCTCTTGAAATGTATGACTCTTAAAGGCTCTCTCTCTCTCTCTCTTTATCTCCCTCTCTCTCTCTCTCTCTCTCTCTCTCTCTCTCTCTCTCTCTGAAAATATCGTTCAATATGTCGGGCTCCCGGCCCTCCTCGGCTTTTATAATCCTCCGGACTATTTTCTCTGCCGGTGCTACTTTCAAAATGGTGTCATGTGCGCCGATATTAATCCGCGACACTGTCGTAGATTTCGCTGACGGTGAGTGGTCGATCCTGTGGAAAGTCCACCTCTAAATTAAAAAGAAAATATAATTACGCCTTCCGCGTATTTCTAGACAAAATAAGCTGTCAATAGCGAGACAAGATTTGTCTGCCAAGACTAAATCAGTCATACATCTCATAAAGTCTGAGAAAATAAAGGTTTGGAAACTCTTTTCTTTTCCCAACATCTATAACTTGCTTTAAACTTTCTTATCTCCCATACATACCATGCAAAAAGGAAATCCTTGGCAAAACATAAAAGAATTTGCATAACAACATACATGAAAACATATATATATATATATATATATATATATATATATATATATATATATATATATATATATATATATATATACATATATATATACCAAAATGTGAACTTTTCTAGGTAAAATCTTTCAACATGTACATAATAACTACCTATGCTGTACCAATAGCGGTCTTATAATATAACCAATGAGGCAAAATTCCTTCTCAGGTTAACGCATATATGCCAGTAGACATCACCCATGCTTCTCTATTACTACTTCTAAGGCTATCGCCTGCTTAGATCGCCCACCATGAGGCAAATCCTTTACCTGGTAGTCTCCCTAATCTTCAAGTCCCATGAGGTATACTTCCGTCCCATGAACTATAACAACCCTGGGGCAAATCCTTTCTCAGGTCTCCCTAATCTTCAAGTCCCATGAGGTATACTTCCGTCCCATGAACTATAACAACCCTGGGGCAAATCCCTTCTCAGGTCTCCCTAATCTTCAAGTCCATGACGTATTCTCGTCCCATGAACTGTAACAACTCTGAGGTAAATCCCCTCTCGGGTCTACCTACTCTTCAAGTCCCATGAGGTATACTTCCGTCCCATGAACTATAACAACCTTGAGACAAATCCCTTCTCAGGTCTCCCTAATCTTCAAGTCATATGAGGTATACTTCCGTCCCATGAACTATAACAACCCTGGGGCAAATCCCTTCTCAGGTCTCCCTAATCTTCAAGTCCCATGACGTATTCTCGTCCCATGAACTGTAACAACTCTGAGGTAAATCCCCTCTCGGGTCTACCTACTCTTCAAGTCCCATGAGATATACTTCCGTCCCATGAACTATAACAACCCTGAGACAAATCCCTTCTCAGGTCTCCCTAATCTTCAAGTCACATGAGGTATACTTCCGTCCCATGAACTATAACAACTCTGAGGTAAATCCCCTCTCGGGTCTACCTACTCTTCAAGTCCCATGAGGTATACTTCCGTCCCATGAACTATAACAATCCTGAGACAAATCCCTTCTCTGGTCTCCCTTATCTTCAAGTCACATGAGGTATACTTCCGTCCCATGAACTATAACAACCCTGGGGCAAATCCCTTCTCAGGTCTCCCTAATCTTCAAGTCCCATGACGTATTCTCGTCCCATGAACTGTAACAACTCTGAGGTAAATAATTTCTCAGGTCTATAAAGTCTTTAAGTTCCATGAGGTATCCCTCCGTCCCATGAACTGTAACAACCCTGAGGCAAATCCCTTCTCAGGTCTATCTAGTCTTTAAGTCCCATGAGGTATCCCTCCGTCCCATGAATTGTAACTACCCTGAGGCAAATCCCTTCTCATGTCTCCCTAATCTTCAAGTCCCATGAGGTATCCCTCCGTCCCATGAACTGTAACAACCATGAGGCAAATCCCTTCTCAGGTCTATATAGTCTTCAAGTCCCATGAGGTATCCCTCCGTCCCATGAACTGTAACAACCCTGAGACAAATCCCTTCTCAGGTCTCCCTATGACATATGATGATGATGTTCCTAAAAACTTTAATTAATTAATGTATTTATTTATTTTGTTATTACTTGATTAGGGGCGACGACGCTAGTTCAGTCAGGCCCAAAATTCTGAACAGGACGCCCCATCAGGGTCAATACACTGACCAAGACCACAATCTCTCTTCTATGCAGTGTTCCCTGAAATTTTCAAGCCAGCCTGGCTGACGAGATGCGGATCGATATGATCCCCGTAGTAATGAGTCCCACGCAGATGAAGCCAAGCATAGCACAACCCCCCCCCACTCCACCACAACACCCCTTCTTCCCCCCCTCCTCCCCCCCCCCCCCCGAGGACCGTGGTTCACCTTCATTAGCGTCCTCGGGATGTAAGAAAAGCTACTACAACCCGCAACTTAACGTCTTTTTCAGGGCACATACAAAAGTAAACTTACTTATTGTGGTCATTAAACAACAACAATTTGGGTCATTATTTCTGAACATCACAAGCGTTAATGGAAAGGAAGGTCCTTCTCGTGATGTCATCTTTTATTTATTTTTTTCAGTCATACGAGTTGTTGTTATAAGCTTGATCGTTACTTGGACCTTTTCTTTAGCTCCGTACAATCTTTAGCTAGAGTTGAATCGTTGGGCATGGTATCTTCCTTAAGTGGCCATACAGGTGACAGTTCTGTAACACGTGATCAGTAGTGTGTTTGTTTAGTCTAGTTCTGGGTACTTGCATCTTAGTTCATCCCAAGCAAAAGATATATTTATTGTTAGCACCGAATTTGATGTAGTGACGTCACAGAATAGTCAATTTTAAACTGCTGGGAGTTTCAAATATTCTGCGAGAATAGACGAGAATTTATGTTTTTGCTGCCGCTTTATTCCTTCCGTCTTAGCAATTGATTTCTTGAATCTGTCAACGTTGGTCCGTGATAAGGAAAGAAGCATCCAGTTTCTGCAGGAGCATGGCTTCATCCATGCTGTAAGACGATGTAATAACAATCATGTTACATAACCATAACCATAACCCTAACCAAACTCTAACCCTAAAACTAACCATAACCCTAACCTAACCCTAAGCCTAACCTTAAACATAACCTTCCTAAAACTGAAAAAAATAACCATCTTTTCTTCACTTATGTCTTTATCTAAGTCTACTTATTTACTTAAAATCGTACGTTATGGGACATTTCATTTCGGGCTAAGAGGAGAACTGGTCGATATCATTTTGTCCTCACTTACTTATTTAACATAAAATGATATCGACGTTCTCCTTAGGAGACCCTATAGAAAGTTGTTCAGGACAATTGAAGGTTGTGAGATACTGTAGGGGCGTTTTGATGGACAATGGAAGGCGACTCCTGACGTTCGACAGCGAGCAAAATCTGGTCATAGCATCCGAACGTGTTCAACACGAGCGCCTACAGGCATACACAAGGAATGACAGATCCATAATCTAGAATGCCGTAGTGGGAATAAGTTTGGACGAGAAATCAGAAGCGACCACTTCCTCGAGAGAGATAAAGTGAACAATCTAAGTTGTTGATCTAATTAATAGTTTTCCATCACAAGTGATGAAGACCACTCTCTTTGTTCAGCCGTGTGGACAGTCGTATCTCTTGCTGTGTCCGCTGAAATGGGTGACTTGCGCGGTGATTTGGATTAAAGTATGGAAGAAACTGCGCCTTTTGTCAACCTCACTCACAGAGCCTAAGCTACCCTTTGCCAGTGGCAAGACATTCATCGAGACGACTGGAGATAGCATAGGATGCAGATTTTGCCTCAGGGTTACCACGGAAGCCTTTCCGTAAACACGTAAGTTGTAACCCGCAGGGTAGAAAGGTAGACTAACGCAGTTTGTCGTGCCTTGTTGATAACCACAAGAGGTCGTATGGACAACACTCAGCGTGTGAGTGATTCTGGCATCTCTCCCCAGCTGTATTCAGCTCATCATAGTAGCATCTAAAATTCCCACACGCCATATTCGTGAAGGTGAACCGGCAGAACTAACCCGTGAAATACGACACAGGTATAAGCGTAGCGCCATTCAGCCGGCGTCCAGACCAGGATAAACGGATGGAAGAAATCACACAAAAAGAACGAAATAACAAGTCCAGACGGAAAACAACTCCACGTTTCCGTGAACACAAGTGTAAGTCGTCGACTAGTGTGAATTCCAGGCAAATCCGTTGTCTGGCGGCATCCATAATGATCCAAAACAGTAGAGAAATGTAGACTCGCAGCCAGTTATGACGCCATCTTTGCTAGATTGTTGATCTAACACCATTCCATAAGAAACTAACCAGCAGGAAAGGAGAAATACGAATGAAGACTGACACACTCAAATAGTCAGAAGTTAGGATCAGATAGCTGGAACTTCTAACGACAGCATTAGCAGTGAAGAATAATAATTGGGTGTTCTAGAAACCACGTGATTCAAGATCAAGGACATTCTTTAAGTAGCTGGAACAGAGGACTCTGGTGACATAATAACCAGGAAGCATAGAAAAAGGACACACAGGTGAACAGAAGACGTTACAAATAATAAAAGAGGAAAAGAAAACGACACGGAAGTAATACTTAGACATCAAGAATACAGCAGGAAAAAATGGAAAAATAAAAAGATATGTAAAAGAAACAGGTGCTCTTTGGCAAGACGGATATCCTGAGATGAGTTTAGAGAATCTGGGATTAATGTTAGAGAAAACCAGAAACTGTTCTACATATCTATGACGAACATAAGGTGAATTCTGGGATTAAGAGTAGAGAAACCATAAATTGTTCTAGAAAAATATGACGAACATAAGAAGAAAATCTGGAATTAATTATATAAAAAACCCAGAAACTTCCTCTTTTTCTTTTGCGTTAGTTCTCAATCTCCCGCCACCAATCCCTGAACAGGGCTTTGCAAGTAGCAGGATGTAGTCCAGAGAACGGAATGCGTTGTGTCGTTGCTTACAGTTAGACTGAACCAGAAACTGTTCTACAGAACTTTGATGAACATAAGAACGAAATAAGAGTACCCTCTCAAATTTGCGAAATACAAACCAGGTGTCTTGCTAACTGCCCAAATAGAAAGGATGGACAGATTGGAGGAACATTTCTCACAGCTCTTTCGTACGGAGGAAGACAAACCCTAGAAATGACAAACTCTAGAAATGACATACTGGTCAGACTTTTAGTAAGGGTCAGGTAAAACATACTGATCAAACTGTTAGTAGGGGTCAGATGAAACATACTGATCAAACTGTTAATAGGGTCAGGTGAAACATACTGATCAAACTGTTAGTAGGGGTCAGATGAAACATACTGATCAAACTGTTAATAGGGTCAGGTGAAACAAACTGATCAGAATTTTAATAGGGCCAGGTGAAACATACTGATCAGACTGTTAGTAGGGGTCAGGTGAAACATACTGATCAAACTGTTAATAGGGTCAGGTGAAACAAACTGATCAGAATTTTAATAGGGCCAGGTGAAACATACTGATCAGACTGTTAGTAGGGGTCAGGTGAAACATACTGATCAAACTGTTAATAGGGTCAGGTGAAACAAACTGATCAGAATTTTAATAGGGCCAGGTGAAACATACTGATCAGACTGTTAGTAGGGGTCAGGTGAAACATACTGATCAAACTGTTAATAGGGTCAGGTGAAACAAACTGATCAGAATTTTAATAGGGCCAGGTGAAACATACTGATCAGACTGTTAGTAGGGGTCAGGTGAAACATACTGATCAAACTGTTAATAGGGTCAGGTGAAACAAACTGATCAGAATTTTAATAGGGCCAGGTGAAACATACTGATCAGACTGTTAGTAGGGGTCAGGTGAAACATACTGATCAAACTGTTAATAGGGTCAGGTGAAACAAACTGATCAGAATTTTAATAGGGCCAGGTGAAACATACTGATCAGACTGTTAGTAGGGGTCAGGTGAAACATACTGATCAAACTGTTAATAGGGTCAGGTGAAACAAACTGATCAGAATTTTAATAGGGCCAGGTGAAACATACTGATCAGACTGTTAGTAGGGGTCAGGTGAAACATACTGATCAAACTGTTAATAGGGTCAGGTGAAACAAACTGATCAGAATTTTAATAGGGCCAGGTGAAACATACTGATCAGACTGTTAGTAGGGGTCAGGTGAAACATACTGATCAAACTGTTAATAGGGTCAGGTGAAACAAACTGATCAGAATTTTAATAGGGCCAGGTGAAACATACTGATCAGACTGTTAATAGGGTCAGGTGAAACAAACTGATCAGAATTTTAATAGGGCCAGGTGAAACATACTGATCAGACTGTTAGTAGGGGTCAGGTGAAACATACTGATCGAATTATGTTAGTCAAGGTCAGGTAAAACATTCTGATCAGATTATGTGTGTCAGGGTAAGGTCAAACATAGTGATCAAAACCCCATCTCCCTTAGAGGCAGTTCTCTTTGAGAACTTGCTGAAGAGGTGGGGGATCGGCATTGTAATCCACATTGCTGTGAGATTATTGAAGAGGGTTGCGTTGCAATACGGATAGGAGAACTCCTACCCATTTTCTCAAATACACCTCGAGGCTTGAGGAGAACCACTGTAACATCCCACCAACGATAGCCCTCAGGAGTATCTAACTCAATACGAGTTACGTTATAGCAACAATAATCGATGCTGACCACGCCACGAAAGCCGTTGTCCAAGATTATTATTCAATCAATTATGTCCTGTCATGACAAGAGCCTATGCTATCCTGACTTAAAAAATAAAACCTGATAAATTGTTGTTTTGTGTTTGCTAATTATATCCCATTCGTCCACACTAAGAAAATGGGAGCGGCAATGGCCTTCCAGGACTTAGTTCAAGGAAAGTTTTTTGTATGAAAAGGAAAATCCTTATTTGACTGACGACTTGACCTCATATACATTATCATTGACTGTCTTTTGGGAGGGATATATTTGAATTTACCTTGCAGGTACGTAGTGCAGAGGTGCGCAGCTGATGGGTCGTGACCTCATTTGGAATTCCCTGAGGGCATACATATGAAAGCGAAACGTTTCTCAACAGGATCAAGACCAAACACTGATCTCAGCTAGAAGAATGATATTAGGTATGTGCAAGGTACGGCACGCGACCTCATTATGCTCTTGTCCTAGTATTATCCGGCCCGGGAGAACTTTCCAAATTTTACTGCATCTTGGCCATCAGCCACAGACGGGCTGTTACGGTTTTTTTAATAATCACTAGAAAATTAAAAATTACGAGACGCTAGTCATAAAAATCGGGAATGAAATTAATTTTTAAAATAATGAATAATGAGTTCATTTTAATTTTCATGAATCACACATTTGTGTGTGTCATGTTGACCTGAGTTCCCACAGCTGTTTGTTTGACTGTAAACCTGTGAATTGTTTCATGAATCACACATTTGTGTGTGTTATGTGATGACTAAGATAATATGTCATTTTTATCGACAGAGTCAAGCAAGTTGACGTTGGTTGAGGTGATGTAGACATGGCAACAAAACGGGCATCCAAAATCTTTAAACGAAAAGTAGCGTCGTTCACAAATTTCACTATTTCACTTATTTCACTTTTAAAGTTTATATGTTATTTTATTATATTTAACTATATTGAACTACTGTGTCATATTAAAGTTAATTAAATTAGTTTTATTTTGTGATAATTGTGTCAGCATTCTAAATTAATTAGATGACATCATTAAAGAAGAGGTCAGAGTGCAGTAATTGTCGTGTATTTCACAAACAGTGGACCGACCATTAATTTTACTTGTTAAATAAATAGCAATTTGTTTAAATTTAAAAATAACATCATATGGTAGAGACCCGATGGATTACATCCTTAACATTCGAAATATTTGTAACAGTGTTATGTATTAGAGAAAAGTAGGTAACAGGACCACCGACCAGGAAAATGATAGGAAAAACAACAGCTTATTCTCGCAAAGTTAGGAAGGGCTAGATTCAAGGCAACGCTATTGTCAGATTTAAGTGCAGTCGAGAAGGTGAGAGGCAACGTTGACATATACGCGCCATCCATGTCTTAGAACAGTTGTTCTCAGATTGTTTAATAAAATTAATTTTATAATGACCATGACTTTCCCCACAACTGCATAACTGTGCTACATATTGTTCAGTTTAAGTACCATCTCCACACCAAAGTATAGATGCAATGAATCTTCAACATTATCTGTCTCTTGCCTTGATGGTGCAATATGTAAGTCTTTCCGTGTCGATCCTTAAATTTTGCTCTACCCCCCCCCCCCCCCCCTTTCGCTATTAGAGTAGTTAAGATCATCATCATGTAGCTAATCCTCTGCAGAAAGTCGTTTCCATCACAGCCCGTCTGAAAGAAACTCGATCTCTTGCCAAATCTCCAGCCTGCTCCAGAGTCGTACCCAAGTATTCCTTGACATCTTGGTGTCATCGGATTCTAGGTCTGATTCGGCCTCTCTTTCCCGGCACCGTGCCTACAATTACCGTTCTCTCGAGACTGTTGTTTCTTTTGATGTGGCCAAAATATTTCCATTTTCTGTTCATGATGGAATTTATGAACCAGTTCTCTTCTATGCCCAACGTTTTTGTCGAATGTCTGCATTCTTATTTTTTTCGGTTCACGATTTTCTGACGACTTTCCTATAACATATCGGACTTTATATAATTCATCTTCTCTACTTGTGAGCATTAATCGAGAACGAATGATCTCCGCTTATCTCTACTACGAGCTGACCTCTTTTGTTCTGCCTATTAGACAACAGCTGCACTGGCCTCGGCTTCCATCATTATTGTTTTCTCTTTTTATCTTTCATTCTTGTCTTTCTTGGGGATTATAAAACAGCGCACGTTTGGTTATGTTATCAGATTCCTTTGATAAGGTATGTCCTGCCAGTTCTCACTATGTCTCCCCAATCTCCAGAAGTGGTTGTTGTTTTTTGCGATAAACTATTGAGGCCATATCACTTTTCTCAATCTTTAGCTGTATGTGTTGTTGTTTGAGATAAACCATTGGGGCCATATTACTTTTAAGTTTTCAACCCTGTACGAATAAAAATTAACAATGGTTCCACCAGAAGGATTCATATGTTAAGATGTCTTGTTCAGCTCGGCCTATGACGCTACAGTCTTGGCCTCCTGATCCCCCTGGTCCAGCGTGTAATTAAAGCAGCGATAGACCACTGGTTTTTCAAGGTAAAGACTCGGGGATAGAATGAGAAACGGAGATAGTAGGAGACAAGTAGGTACAACACCAGTGCTAGGTGTCATCAAGATACAGCAAACGAAATGGTCCGGTCACTTGACACGTCACACATCAGATAGTATTTCTTATAAAGTAATTATATTCATATACAGTGAATAAAAAGCCAGCTGCCGACCACGGACAAGTTGGATAGCAAAAATAACAGAACCAGTAAACTCCCCTTGTACGATGCGCATACTACCTCTTCATAACCTGGCGCTGAAAGGCAAAAACATGACCAAAAAAAAAAAAGCGAAAAGAAGACTGGGTTTAGCTCCCGCTTTCGATGTGCTCAAGTCGACCCAGCTGTAAATGGATACGTGGCTGACGGCCAGGAAAAGATGGGCACCGAAGAAGTGAACTGGCAATCCCACTTTATATGTTAACTGTGGTTTAATATACTGAAGTCTCTAACACTTCATTCCTGGTCTGCGGTTAAATCTGTTTTGGGCATGGCTTGAAGAAAAGCGCTCGTCTGCTCATTTGTGACGAGTAAAAGTTGTTGCTTGACGAGTAAAAGAAATCAGTGTTTAATTGTTAATTAATCGTTACTACATAACGACTCACGCGCGATTATTAATGATATTACGGTTTGAATATATTGTACATAAGCTAGTTTATGATGGTGAATCTAAGTGGACCTCCACTACCACAATTTAAATTTACTAAAGCAATCGATAAATGGTACTTCAGTGCTAAAACTACCAAGCATGTTCAATGACACAACCGCCATGCCCTTGACAGCAGTGTATTTTATCTTAAGAAAAATTGGCTAATACTGTGTAAGTAATACAGTATATTTTGGTTTGGCACGCATTGCTATTTAGAAATAAAGGTGAATTAGTGTCTTGTTTAAATTTGTTAACATAAATGACGTGACTGTAGTCCTACCATGCTGACTGGTGGTATTTTGACTGACTGGTGAGCCACCCTAAAAAATGTTCAAGCCCTGGCTATGGGAGTGCCTTTACTATTTTTACTGTTGGTACCCACTGATCTTCACATTGTGTTTATTTGTTATCTCTCCTGCTGACTTCCCCTTAGAGTTATTTCCCCATTGTTCATTTCTAAAAATGTAGTATACTCGACAAAGATCGTGATCTATCATGAAACGCCTGCCGCAAACCACCGCCGTCATAGTAGATATACATCCTTGAAAACTTAAATCGTGATTTAGAGAAATATAATAAATGTTTCAACAACATGTATGTGTCTTATTTTATTGCTTTTTTTATGTTGTTCTTTGTAGGTTTAAAAAAACAAAACTGGCACCAGTTGAAGAAGTAAGGCATTGAGACACTGTTAAAGGTAGTCACCGGGGGGGGGGGGGGGGGGGGGGACCTACCCTACCTCCTAACAAGCGCGTCAGCAGGGTTGCGGATTGTTCAAAGGCCTCATAATTTGGAGGTTAGCTGCGAATAAATAAGCAGCCGTTGATAAAAACGGATCGGCAGGCATGGTGGATGTAAGGAGGCAGCCCCTCCCCCATGCAAAGACATAACATGCTAATCACTTGTTTGTCTTAAAAAACGATTGCAGGTCAAAACATAGAAAAAACAGAAAACGGAACATGGAATGTAAGAAGTATAAACTTAAAAGAACATAAACTAATAGAGGACATGAATATAGCAAAATAAACAGTCCTGGCACTTACAGAAACAAAGAAAAAGGGACAGGGCATTCTGGACCATGGCGGCAACATGTTATACTACAGTGGAGTTCCCATGAGTGAACGAGCGAGCTAGGGCAGGGGTTGGCTGTATAGTGAATAGTAACAACAAAGCAAACATTAAAGGATGGAAGTTCATTTCAGAACGACTGATGGTTCTAAGTCTACAAGAGGAGGATAGTCAAATGGATATCGTCACTGTGTATGCACCAAACAAAGATGAGAGCACTGACATAAAAGATGAATTTTATGAGCTCCTTCAAAGGACCATTGACGATTGCCATAATGAAATACTTCTCCTTGGAGACTTCAACGCAAGAGTTGGAAACGACTATTCTAGATGGGATGGAGTGATCGGTAGGAATGGAGAAGATGTCTTAAATGACAATGGAAAACGACTGCTGAGATTCTGCAGAGAACAAAACCTTGTTATTACAAATATAAGGTTTCCACACAAGCGTATCCATGCCAACACAAGATGCGAGCCAGCAAGAAATGAAAGATCCATAATTGACTATGCGATAGTGAGGAAAACTGATTTCAAGTATGTAAAGGATGCTAGAGTGTTCAGAGGACCAGAGATAGGAAGCCACCACTACCCAGTTAAAATAAAGAGAGAAATTGAAAAACGCTCTCCAGCCAGGCAACACCCACCAGCAAGCAGGAAACATAACACACAAGGAGAAAGTAAAATTAAGACACAAACTACGAGAACCAGATGTTAAGAGGAGATACCAAGGGCTCATAACAACAGCAATAGGAAGGATAGAGGAATCTGAAGAAGATATGGAATGCTCTGGATAAAATTCAAAGATATCCTCAAACAGGCTGCAGTAGAGGCATGCGGTCAAACCAAAGAAGGGTTGAAGAGAAAGAGTACACCAGGGTGGACAGAAGAAGTGAAAAGAATCATACGAGAAAAAAAAAGGCATGGAAGCAATACCTAGGGGCTAGGAATACAAAAGAACAAACAAAGAAATATAAAGAATATGTAAATTTTAGAACAGAAGCAAAGAAGACGGTGCTCAAGGCCAAACAGAAATCCTGGAACGAATTTGGAGAGAAACTAGAAAATAATGCTGGAGAAAACCAGAAGCTGTTCTACAGGGCCTTAAAGAACATGAGGAAGGAAAAGGAATGCCCCCTGAAATTTGTTAAAGATAAACAAGGTGCGCTGTTGACTGCCCCAGAAGAGGTAATGAACAGATGGAAAGAATATTTCTCAGATCTCCTTGGAGTGGAGGAAAACCAAGCTCTGGAAGTAACAGTCCCAATTCAAGAAGAGGGAGCCATGGAGGGAAACGATAATATCACAATGGAAGAACTAAAGGCAGAATTGTAGAAAATTAAGATTGGTAAAGCAGCAGGACATGATGGTATAACACCAGAAATGGTTAAATACATGGGAGCGGCAGGAGAGATGCTATTCATGAAGATTCTCAAGGCAGCTTGGCGCCACAAGAAGATACCAAGAGATTTGGAGGTTGCAATAATAATAATACCAATATTTAAAAAGGGTGACAATCGATAATGTGAAAATATCAGAGGTATTTCCCTTCTCAGTGTTCCGGGGAAAGTCTACTCTAGGATTCTAGAGCGGCGATTAAGAGGTCTAGCAGAGCCAAATATGGATGAAACTCAATGTGGGTTTAGGGAAAACAGAAGTACTCAAGACCATATCTTTACACTCAGAGAGCTAAGTGAAAAGGCTCTTGAATATGATAAAGAGACGCATGTCTGCTTTTTGGATTTGGAGAAAGCATTTGATAAAGTTCCTTGGGACAAACTCTAGGAGTGCCTGACAAGGAAGAACATCCCAGGACCCCTGATCTCTGTCATACAGAGTTTCTATAAAACATGCAGAAATTATGTGCGGACATTAAATCAAAAGTCAGGAGAGTTCAAGACCACAAGCGGAGTAAGACAAGGTGACATTCTATCACCGTACCTTTTTATACTCCTCATGGGTGAAGTCATCAAAGCCTGCAAGGAACGGACAAAAAAGTATGAAGTAGGGTACTGGAAGTTGAGACTAAGTTAGATATCGGAACTAGCGTTTGCAGATGACGTGGTCCTGATCACGAAATCCGAAGCACTTCTCTAGATCAACTTGCAGGTCTGGGAAGAAGAGTTGAAGAAGAGAGGGATGCACATCAGCAACTCCAAAACAAAAACCATGGTGATCGCCAGAGATGAGAAGACATCAGATAACCCTGGGAACACGAGCACTGGAGCAGGTCAGAAATTTTAAATATCTAGGAGTGGTAATAGACAGCAGGGGAGGAATCAAAGAGGAGTTAACTGCATCAAGGGCAGAAGCAGTTAGACTTTTCCATGCAATAAACAGAGGTTTCCTCAGTAAAAGAGAAATAAGCAGGAAAACAAAGATGGATGTATACAGCTCGACCTATGTACCTGTCCTGACATATGGATATGAGTCATAGGCAATGACTACAGCCCAATAAAGACAATTACAAACTTCAGAAATGAGGTACCTAAGAAAGGCGATTCAGGTGACGAAAAGGGACAAGTTCCGTAACCAAACAATACGTAGCAATCTTGAAGTTCAACTCCTACAGACACGAGGGGAGCAGTCCCAACTACAGTGGTTTGGCCATGTCTGTAGAATGGAAGAAGATCGTATACCAAAGCGGTCATGTGAGATACAAAGTCAAGGACGCAGACCCCAAGGATGTCCCAAAATACGTTGGGAAGACAAGATACGACAGTACCTAAGTGATAGAGGGCTGGATTGGAAAGAGGCCAGGAAAAAGACGACGGATAGAGCAGTGTGGCGTTCTCTCTGGCAAACCTGTACACCTCACGGTAGAAGAGGAGCGACTAAGTAAGTAAGTAAAGGTAGTCCCATAGCAAACAATGCTGTCCGGGGTGAAGTATAAGGTGCTTCATTGACATGTTACTAAAATGACATACTGTCAGTCTTGAGGTCAAAAGAATTGGTGGTTTTGAGCGTTGGAAGCCAGTAGAACGGTAGAATACAACTGTCCGTGCTTCTCAACTAATAATGAGTTGCACACACTTTTTGATGACGTTCGTAATTCTGCGACACCACATCAAGCAATGAAGAAAAGTCTACAGCTTGCAATACGGGTAGAGGAGAATAACGTCTGGTCAGGCAAAACATACTGATCGGACAATATTAGTCATTGTCAAGGGAAATATATAGGCCAAAACATCCATCTCACTTTCACGCAGTTCTCCATGGAAAGAGGCTGTTTCGTGGCACCATGTCCAACAAGGTGGGAAATCAACGTGACCCTCGTTTAAGCGATACGGGGATGAAGCCAAGCATAGGACAACCGTCTTCATCAACATGATCGCTTGGTGAGAAAAGATACTGCAACCCGTCACTTAACGTCATTTTCCTGACGCACACAATAGTAAAATTTATCAATGCTGTCCCTCAACAACAATAACAACAGCAACACTACATTAAATACACGATGATCTCTTTTCTTTACAGCCAATCAACGACCAAACGACAGTGGAGACTTGATCAAATCTTCCAAGATCATTAAGTGTTTAGCATGTAAAGTATACGTTCAATTTAAGCCTTTTGGGCCTAAATATTTCTCTGAAATATGTATTATACGTTTTTCTATTAATTTCCAATTTTACAGTATTTCAGCTGTTTTGTAAATGATAGTTTGTGCTCTGTTATGTGTATTTGTAACATTTCTTTACCTTTTAACTGAATTTGTAAAACGACCGCTGCTTAGTTGAAAAAAATGTATAATGGGTCTTTCTTCTTTTTCTTTTTTGTCGTTCGTTCGCAATCTCCCACTACCAAACCCTGAAAGGGCTTAAGTAGCAGAATGTAGTCCAGAGAACGGAATGCGTTGTGTCGTAGTTTGCAGCTTGGCTGCGATATTTGCACCTTTCGGTCCAAACACATCCGACTTCAGCAAGCATTTTTTGAGTACCGGGTTAGCATTCCCTCTTCGATCCCTTCTCTTTAGCCAGTCTGCCCTGCTGCAGCCTGTTATCCAGGATTACCGCGTGGAGGTGTAGAAGAGTCTTGGCAGCTATGGTTCACTGGCACTGACGCTAGCAGTCAGCTATGGGTCGCTGACCACTGCAGCTCATGCGCTGCTCAGCATCTTGATCCGGTATAATGGGCCTGATGTATCCCAGTTAAGTGGAATCACTGGGGTGGAGGCTAACGTCTGGTCAGGCAAAATATACTGGTCAGACATGTTAATCAGGGTCAGGCAAAATATACTGATCAGACATGTTAGTCAGGGTCAGGCAAAATATACTGGCCAAAACCCTCACCTCGGCTTCCTCGTAGCTCTCCTTGGAAACGGGGTGTTTTCATGACAGTCGGGCTAACGAGGTGAAGGATCGACATGATCTCCGTAGTAGTGAGCGACACGCAGATGAAGCCAAGCATAGCACAACCGCCTGGAGAATCCATGCCCACCTCCATCAGAACGCCCGGAATGTGAGGATAGCTACTGCAATCCGTCATTGAACGTCCTTTTAAGGGCGCACACAAGAATAAACCAACTCGTTGTGGACATTCGCAAACAAGTGGAATCATTACAGATGGGTCTAAGTGTTTTTTGTCTGTGTGACTTCTGGAAGGTGTCTGTGTGCCACTGTGACGAAAATAAAACCATTGTGACATTAACAGCACGTGGTAGGAGGTGACGAACAGTCTGGTCTAATCTCCATAGGACAGAAGACTTTCTAACTCATGGGGTTTGCACAGATCTGCCATTGAACATGGCAAAACACTGTTGAATGAGAAGTCGTCTTCTGTGTTTGAAAACAATGCCCTAGAGATAATAGCAAACAAAACACGCAGACATCAAATAGTGAATAAAGCGATGTCTGTGTTTATGTGTATGTGTTTGTGTGTTTATGTGTGCGTAGTGTGTGTGTGTGTGTGTGTGGTGTAGTGTGTGGTGCGTGTGTGTGGGTAGTGTGTGTTTGTGTGTGGGTGGTGTGTGTTTGTGTTTATGTGTGTGTGTTGTGTGTAATGAGTACGTATGGTTTGGGTGTGTTGTGCATGTGTGTGATGTGTAAGTATGTGTGTTTATGTGAGCAGCAAAGATGGCGCCCTACCGGCTGCAGGTCTACATTGCTCTGGTTTTTCAGGACATTATGGGTGCCGACAGACTACTGAATTGCCTGAAATTCATACTAGTCGACGACTTACACTTGTGTTCACGGAAGCGTGTCGTTGTTTTCCATTTCGACTGGTTAATTCGTTGTTTTTGTTTTTTGTGTTTTTATGTTAGTGTTTTCTTCCCTTCGATTATCTTGGCCTGGAAATCGATTACATTAATTAGCACTAAGCTTAAACGTGACGCATTTTCAGGGTCTAGTTCAAACGGCTGAACTTAACCAGACTGGCTTCTTTCGCCCTAGCTGCATTTAACGTCTGTTTTGGTGAGACTGTATAATTTAGACACGACTGTAATTTACTAGAACACTTCCAGGGAGAGATACCAAATAAACCACTAACACCATACGAGCTCTTACGGTAATTGGAAAGGCACGACACACAAGGATAAATGTCATCCCCTCTCCGCTGACTTGTGGGATATCTGTTTACAGGAAAGGCTTCGGGAGTAAACCCTAAGAAAATATCTGCATCATGTGCTTTCCACAGTCGTCTCGATAAAATCTTGCCACTGGCCAAATCTAGCTCAGAACCAGAGAGTGAAGTTGACAAGGCGTGGTTTCTTCACTTACTTTAATCCAAATCACAGCGCAAGTCACCCATTTCAGCGGTCACAGCAAGAGAAAAGATTGTCCACACAGCTGAACAAAGAGAGTGGTTTTCATTACATGTGATGGACGAACATCATCATCATGTGTGTGGTGTGTATTGTGTTGTGTGAAGTGTGCGTGTGTACAGCTGTATGTGGTTTGTGTTTGTTTATGTATGTGGTGGGGTGTGTGTGTGTGTGTGAACGTGTTGTTTGAATGTGTGTTGTGTTTGTGTATGTTGTCTGTGCGTGGTTTCTTTGTGTGGTGTGTGCTGCGTGCATGTGTTGTGTGTGTGCGAGTTTATGTGTGGTGTATTTGTGATTGGTGTACTACGTGTGTGTGCGTGAAGTATGTGTAGTATATGTGTGTTGTGTGGTGTGTATATGTTTTATGTGGGTGCTGCATGTGGGGTATGTGTTGTGCTGCATATGTTACGTGTGATTTGTTTTGGGTTTGTGTGGTGTGTGTTTGGTATGCTGGTGTATGTTAGGTGTATGGTGTGTGTGTATGTGGTGAGTGGTGTGTTTGATGTGTGTAATGCATTTATGTGTACGTGTGGTGTGGTGTGTGTAGGATGTGTGGTGTAGGTGTTTATGTGTGTTGTATATTTGTTTATATGCATGTATGGTATGTGTGTGTTTATGTGTGTGGTATGTAAATGATGTGTGCGTGTGATTTGTGTGTGTGTGTGGTATCCGTGTGTGGGTTGTATGTGTTGTCTGTGCGTGATGTGTGTGATTGGCATAATGTTTGTATGTGTGGTGTGTGTGTGTGTGTGCACTTGTGTAGTGTATGTGTGGTTATTGTGGGAGATGGATGTAGTGTGTGTGTATTTTTTTTGTGTGATGTATGTGTTTGGCTTAGTATGTGTTTGGTGCGGGTGTAGTGTGTGAATGTGGTGTGGCGTGTGCGTATATGTGTGTGGTGTGTTGTGTGTATGTGTGTGTGGTGGTGTGTGGTGTGAAAGAGAGCTAATGAATACCACAACAACAACTACTGTTAGTTGGCGCCTATACCTATTTCATGCTAGTGTTGTTTCTCTTACAACTTGTTTCATAAACCCACTTTGCCAAAACTGCTTTAGTTTACTTTTGATAGCAAATAAGAATTAATGTTAATTCTCTCTGTTGACTTTATACCCACATCAGCGAAAACGCACTTTCTGAAAAATTATATAGAAAACCCATCTCATAATCCAACCAGCCTCACCCCTCTTCACCACCCCCACCGCTTGAAACTGCGTGAGAGGATCCGTTAAGAAATGTCGGCACAAAAAATGAGCACAAATCCTCAGTTACAACGTGAAAGAACCATTAAATACACTTGATGAAGACTAAAGAGAACACCATGAGCGGACTGTCTCATACCAACTGGCGGGGAAGATGTGATGGGTGCTGGGTTCGATCCCCATCACAGCACTTACGGTTACCCCGAGGAAACAAACCCTTAGAAAATGCAGGAGGAAGCAGACCCTTACATAAAATACATGCCGAAATCGGATGCACTGGACAGACAGGTGCAAAATAAAAACATAGTGCAACGCACACCGCCTTGTGGAATAGAGAAAAAAGGCGAAGGAAAAGAAAAAAAGGATACCAACAGTCAGGATATTTTTTCACACAATCAATGCGCATCCTCACAATGTCAAATACGTCATCGGGATCAAGATGCTGCAGTGGTCAGCGACCCATAGCTGACTGTTAGCGTCAGGGCCAGCGAACCATAGCTGCCAAGACCCTTCTACACCTCCACGCGGTGATCCTGGATAACAGGCTGCAGTAGGGCAGACTGGCTAAGGAGAAGGAATCGAAGAGAGAATGCTAACCCGGTACTCAAAAAATGCTTGCTGAAGTCGGATGTGTTGGACCGAAAGGTGCAAATATCGCAGCCAAGCTGTAAACTACGACACAACGCATTCCGTTCTTTGGACTACATTCTGCTACTTAAGCCCTTTCAGGGTTTGGTAGTGGGAGATTGAGAACGAACGAAGAAGAAGAAGAAAATACGTCATCATTTAATCATAAATACTCTGTGGTTGGCAGCGCGATCTTTGTCACAGGGAAGAGAAACTTCTACTAAACAGCTCCTGCAAACTTTGAGACTTAATTGAAATGTCAGTGTCCTTCCACGAGAAGCTGTACGCAAGTGTACGGAGCCTCAACTCGACTGCTGTCTTCGTTATTCACTGAAGTCGAGGTTGAAAACGAACAAACGAAGAAGAAGAAAAAAAAGAAGAAGAAGAAGAAGAAGAAGAAGAAGAAGAAGAAGAAGAAGAAGAAGAAGAAGAAGAAGAAGAAGAATTGAAATATTACACAATCTTCATTTCACTGTATTCACTTCACCACACATCACCAAGTTCGCACCAATTTTTCGTTTGTTATAAACATTTTCCTCTGCAGATATACCATCATCATCGTCAGCTTTTTACTTCCTCGTCACCTAAAATGTAAATTTCAGCCATCTTTCTTTTTTATCGCCACAGTCAGAGATAGGTCTGCTGTTCATACTTCCTCTTCGACTTGTTACATCCGGGTTTATATTGCCCATTAGATGTCATTTCGTACCATATTTGGTTATTCAGTGTGGTTCTGGTTTTTCTCTTAGTAAATGTTACTTTTTACAATTATGTCTGATTTATGTCGTTAATAATTAATGCAGACAGTTCTTTCACAGTATTGCTCCTTTTTATGACCATCTTGCATGAAAGACACAAAAGAGACGTTTTTTAGCGACTGTGGGGAGAGGGGCTTTCTCCCGAACTCTGATTTATGCAATGATTTCCATTTCGGTCAAAGAGCCTAAATTTTCTTTCCCATAAGAAAGTTTCATAGACCTGTGTTAGATAGTTGAAAGTATATTGATTATTTTAATGCTGGAATTGATTATTTTAATGCTGAAATTGATTATTTTAATGCTGGAATGGATTATTTTAATGCTGGAATTGATTATGTTAATGCTGGAATTGATTATTTTAATGCTGGAATTGATTATTTTAATGCTAGAATGGATTATTTTAATGCTGGAATTGATTATGTTAATGCTGGAATTGATTATTTTAATGCTGGAATGGATTATTTTAATGCTGGAACTAATTATTTAAATGCTGGAATTCACGTCCTGGTTTATCCTTCCACCTTGGTCAATGTTGTGTCTAAATATGCAAAAATGTGTACTTCTTGAATTTGTTATCTTGTTGTTGCGTAATGCCCACAATTAGTAAGTTTACTCTTTTGTGCGCCCTGAAAAGGGCGTTATATTGCGTGTTGTAGTAGCTTTCCTCACATCCCCAGTGTGCTGATGAAGGTGTATAGGGGTCCTCTAGGCGGTAGTTATATGATTGGCTTACTACTACGGTGATCACGTCGATCCACATCTCATCTGCTAAACTGTCTTAACTTAGAAGACCCTGCAGAGTCTATATACAACCAGTTTCAATTACATCACCATACTCTAAAAGCTTTTCGCATACAATTTATCCTTAAATGCATTAACTGTCCCTGCCTCCACTACCTCCCTTGGTAATGCATTCTAAGCATTCATTACTCTCTGACTAAAAAAATATTTCCGAATATCTAATCTGGACCTCTCTTTAGTCAACTTGTAGCTATGCCCTCTTGTTCTTGTGGGTGGCTGTATTTTTAAAAAAAACTGATTGTAGTCTAATTTATCCATTCCTCTGATCATCTTATAAACCTGTATTAAGTCACCACGAATTCTTCTCTCTTCTAGACACTGTATGCAGGTTTTTTTTAGTCTTTCCTCATAAATGTAATTCTGGAATCCCACTATCATCTTTGTCGCTCTTTTTTGTATTCTTTCCAGCATGTTTATATCCACTCTATGATAAGGACTCCACACCTGTACACAGTACTCCATTCTAGGTCTAACTAAAGCTTTATACAGTTTGACTATCACTTCCTTGCTCCTATGTTTAATATTTCTTTTTATCATACCTAACATTGCATTTGCCTTTTTCACTGCTACTTTAACTTGCTCACTCACCTTACATGTATGATCTATTATAACCCCTAGGTCCCTTTCCTTATATATCTTTCAACTATTGTTCTCTCCCATTCTGAAATTATGTTCCATATTGGATCTACCCATGTGGATGACTGTACATATATCTACATTAAACTCCATTTGCCAGCTTACAGACCATTGTCGAATTTTATCTAAATCCGACCACAATATATCCACTTCCGCCTTAGATGAGACACTACTGCATAGTTTTGTGTCATCAGCAAATTTTGCAATCATGGATCCCATATCAATGTCCAAATTATTTATGTACATCAAGAACAAAATTGATCCCAAAACCGAGCCCTGTGGCACACCACTTTTCACTTCACACCACTCAGAGTACTCCTTATTTATGCCCACCTTCTGTCTTCTTCCCGTTAACAAATTTTCAATCCATTTGGCAACTTCCCCACCTATTCCATGTGATTTTAACTTTCGAAATAATCTTTGATGATGTACTCTATCAAAGGCCTTTGCAAAATCTAGATAAATAACGTCCACTGGCTCCCCTTTATCTATGATTTTAGTAACGTCCTCCATGAATTCTAATAGATTTGTTAAGCATGATCTCCCTCTAGTAAACCCATGCTGACTATTTCTAACTAGATTAAATTTGTCTAAATGTATTACAATGATTTCTTTGATTATTGACTCTAACAATTTACAGACTATGCTCGTTAAACTCACCGGTCTATAATTCGCTGGATCTGATTTTTTGCCTTTTTTTAATAAAGGGATCACTCCTGCATCTTTCCAATCCCGTGGAACAATCCCTTTTGTAAGTGATTGAGAACATAATATAGCCAATGGTTTTGCTAGTTGGTCTCTAATTTCATACAGCAATTTTGGGTGAATACCATCTTGACCTGGACATTTATTCACTTTCAACCCCTCCAATTTTTTAACAACCATTTCCTCTGTAATACAGATTGATCTTAATCCCGCTGTATCCATGTCTCTGAAAAATATCTACAGGCTCTGGGATCTTGGAGCAGTCCTCTTTTGTGTAGAATGTGCCAAAGTACTGATTGAGTTGATTAGCTGCCTCCCTATTCTCACTTATTATTTTCCCTGTACTGTCTATGAGAGGGCCAGCTTTGTCTTTTGTTCTTTGTTTATTTCTAACATAAGGGAAGAAGCTTTCACTATCAGTCTTGATACTCTGAGCAAGTTTTTTTTCGAAGTTTATTTTTTTGGTTTATTCGATTTCTGAGATAAGCTCTGCTTGTCCACATATATTAAATATGTTTCTGTTGATTTACCTGCCTCTCTCTCTCTCTCTCTCTCTCTCTCTATATATATATATATATATATATATATATATATATATATATATATATATATATATAAATATATATATATATATGTATATCTTGAAAGCATCCTATTTCCAGAGAACGCTACACGGAAGAGAGACAGTGGTCTTGGTCAGTAATTGTGGCTGACCCTGATTCGAGGTCCTTTATCAGTAAGCTAACCGGACTAGTGTCTCAGTTCCCCATCTTGCCAGGATATTTTTGTCCATAATTTATTCTCATTTTCTTCGTTCATTTGCTGCCTCTCCTGTCAGCATGTTTGTACTTTTTCTGAGCACATATTATTTATGTAAAAAGGGCAAAGATCATCTCTAACATTAAAGTTCCATAATTTAGTAGCAGCCAGAATCTTTGGGCTAACAATATTATATTACTAAAATAACAAAACACAACACAATGGACGGGAGTATATCATTTTAAAAAGATATCACAGTTATGGGTTAATTTCTTTCATACGTTTAAGCAAAATCAAAATATGAATTCTTTCCGTCATGTCACTTGTGTTTCTTATGGTAATTTTCCAAATTTCGAAATATGTAGACCAACTTCTCAAAGAGTATATTTCACCCCTGGTTAAATAACCTTTATGTCCATCAGAAAGATCTTGATTATATCTTCGACAAATGATCTTTTTCTTTTGAAAACAGTCGTTAGTAAACTGATGTCACTAGTTGCAGCCACACTTTCTGAGTTAATTCTTTTGTAGTGGGTTACTGTGGCTCTTCTTACATCCAGAGGTGTACTTAAGAAAGATGTCGGGTATCCACATGATTGGGGTGTAATCCGAGGTTCCTCAGTACGCTTACCAGTATGAACATCACAGTACCAATGCCACCTTGCTGGCCAGACTGCTGTACACAGACTGTTATCAGAAGCACGACTGAAATCACGAGGATTGGTCTTGATCAATGCGTTTCACCTTACCCTGATTACTCTTCGCTTCCACCTTGATCCGTATGTTTCCCCTGACGCTGATTACTCTTCGCTTTCACCTTGATCAATTGGTGTCACCTGACGATGATTACTCTTCGCTTCCTATCTTGAAGAGTATGTTTCACCTGATCCTGATTATTCTTTGCTCCCATCGTGATCAGTATGTTTCACCTAGCCCTGTTTACTCCTTGATCCCACCTTTATCAGTATGTTTCACCTGACCCACCTAGCCCTGTTTACTCTTTGATCCCACCTTGATCAGTATGTTTCACCTGACCCTGACTACTCTCTGATCCCACCTTTATCAGTATGTTTCACCTGACCCACCTAGCCCTGTTTACTCTTTGATCCCACCTTGATCAGTATGTTTCACCTGACCCTGACTACTCTCTGATCCCACCTTGATCAGTATGTTTCACCTGACCCTGACTACTCTCTGATCCCACTTTGATCAGTATGTTTCACCTAGCCCTGTTTACTCTTTGATCCCACCTTGATCAGTATGTTTCACCTGACCCACCTAGCCCTGTTTACTCTTTGATCCCACCTTGATCAGTATGTTTCACCTGACCCTGACTACTCTCTGATCCCACTTTGATCAGTATGTTTCACCTGACCCTGATTACTCTTCGCTTTCACCTTGATCAGTATTTTTTACCTGACCCTGATTACTCTTCGCTTCCACCTTGATCAGTATGTTTCACCTGACACTGATTACTCTTCGCTCCCCATCAATTAACAAATAACTTGGAAACTACTATACTGCGTATTTGGTAAAGCATTAATCAACTGATAAACTCGTTCTATTAAATAACATAAAGAAAACCAAGCTGTTTAAATTAAGACCTTAAGTAAAGAGCTAATCTTGCTGGGACATAAGGCACTGGAGAGCTGAACACCTTCACATATTTGGGCAGCATCATTGATACTTCCGAAAGTACATAGACGGTTAGAATTAGAAAGGCAAGGAAAGCATCCCTATTACTGAATAATATATGGAAAAACAGGGAAATAGAGACTAATACCAAGTTAAGATTGTTTCATTTCAATGTCAAGTCAGTGCTCCTGTACGGAGCTGAAACTTGGAGAACGATAAAGACTGCAAAGTAAACGTCCGTTGTTCATCAATAAATGTCTACTGAAGGTAATGGGTATAGGATGGCAAGGTTAGGAATGAAAATCTGTGGGAAAGGAGGCCATAACAATCAGGGGATCAACAGATTAAACGAAGGAAATTGGGTTGAATAAGAAACACGATATGGAAATCAAACATTAAACGTGGCCAGACAGACCCTGACATTGAATCAAAAAGGGAAGAGGAAGAAAGGTAGACAAGATACATCTGGAGAAGAGACTGAAAATGAATCTCGGTCACTGGACCTCAATTGGAGATAGGCAGAAAGGGAAGTCAAAGACAGAACTTGCAGGATGAGGGTTGTCAGTGTTTAATGACCCGAAATGAGCGACGGACATTGATGATGATGATGATGAGGATGATGATGATGATGATGATGATGATGATGATGATGATAATGAACTCGTCTTGTGCAACTTTGCAAGTGCGAGAGTTTCTCTGCTTCCAGACAACGGATTTCCATCCCATCTACCAATGTACTGTTTTCACATGGACTGCAGAATCTAGACTGTCGTTATGCTACATCTTTCAATAATGAGTTCCACATTAACAAATAACTTCTTCTGCTTGTCCAAAGCCAAAATAAAACAAAATGAAACTTCTATTCTTGCTTCTACCACCATGCTGTAGTCTTCTTCTTCTTCTTCTTCGTTTTCTTCTTCTTCTTCTTCTTCTTCTTCTTCTTCTTCTTCTTCTTCTTCTTCTTCTTCGTACGCTGTCAAACGTCAACGTGTATTTTTTCGAAAAAAGCAGCGGTCATCCTGAGGCTGTCTACACTGCCATAGAGCTTGTCTAGTGTTGCCACTGGTGATGGCCACATGTGCTTTCTCTGGTTCTCGTATGTTTTGCAGCAGATGTTCAGCGGTCATTTTCCCGGTACCACAAGTGCATTCGTCAGTGCCACCTATCTTCAGTTTATTGAATAGGTGGTACCTCAGTCTGTTGTGGCCTGTGCGGAGTAATGGGCATCGTTTTTTGTGTAGCCAGTATGTTCTGTTTCCCATTTGGTCATGTATCTGGCCCTAATAAGCCTTTTGGACTCTTCGTACGTCACACTAGAATCTGGTTGTGATAGTCTTGGACCTTCTTTTGCCAGTCTGTCTGCGTCCTCGTTGCCTTGGATGTTACAGTGGGATGGAACCCACTGTACCACTACTCTTTTTGGTGCGGATTGCTGGCATAGTTGACAGAGTACTGCTCTTAAATCATTAAGTTCAGTACGTTTCTGGATGTTTAGTGCTGTGACTACGGCCAGGGCATCTGTAAACAGGACTATCTGGCTTTCACTGCTTTCGCCTGTCAGCATTGCTTCTACCGCAGCCCTCGGTGCCTCTATCTCCGCTCTGAAATTGCTTGAGAATTTTCCAGTTGCCACTGACAGTGTTATTTTTCTACCGTTTGGTACGCTCAGGAATACCCCTGCCCCTCCGTTTTGTGTTGTGTTTGTTACAGAACCGTCGGTGTATGCATGGGTCCATTCCAATCTTGGGTAGTTTTCCGTTATGTACCTCAGGGTTATGTCTCTTCTTTCTTTTTCAGTCTGGCTGTTCTTGTTTCCAATACCTGGTATAGGTATATTTTCTACCACCTCCAGAATGATATGCTGCTTCCAGGTAGGTTTGCGTACAGTAGGGATGGGCTTTGGTATTGTTACGGTGTTGATAGGGTTTTCGCTCATCTTTGCTTTTGCTATTTCTGCAAAGTTTCTCCGCTTTAGATGCTGAATTCAAGCGTTGACTTATGAGCATTATGTTTCTCTGAACGAAGACGAAATTTGTAGGACATTTTGAAAGTAGATTCATGCACGTCCCTGCAGATTTGAGGCTTCTGTGTTATCTGTAGCTATCACTTTTGAATCTTCATGAGAAAAAAACGATAGTGATATGACAACAGGTCTGGTTAATGATGTTACAATGATCGCTTTGATTGCCTAGCTTGAGCCTAGTTACGCCAGGGTGAATCCCCGTTAGCAAAGAAGGCGGCCATATCTACCTGTCGTAAACGCATGTCGTAAACGGTGACTAAATATGGTTGTGCAGCAATATTGTGCGAAACCAAGTGATACTGAAGCTGCAACCGTTATTTCACACAAAAAAGTACTTAGGTGATTCTTTCATGTAAGAGGCAACTGTTTTTGTTGACCACAGTTTCACAAGACCCATAAGGGGCCAGAGATCCAGCAACTCATAGCTGGCTGCTTGCAGCAGGGTCAGCGAACCACAACTGATCAAGACTCTATTCCACCCGCAAGTGGCGGCCTGGGCACAGACTCCAGCGATACAGCCTTGACTAAGAGATTTAGGAATCAAAGCGGAAAGACAAACACGCTTTAAAGAATTCCGTACTTTAATTTGGATGTGTCGGGTCGAATGGCGCAGAAATCGCAGTCTAACTGTTAACTAAAACATGGTAACAAACGTCCTTTTCAAGACAAAAGGTGAAGAAGAAGACGATAAGGCGCCTACATGGGAAAAGCAGTACATGCTATGACCGAGCCGTATTGCATTTACTGACTATAACTCTTTATTTAAGTTTGCCGGATGCGCCACTTGACAAAATGTCTATCACATGACCTAGTGCCTTGTTTGTCTCATTGTCCGGGTGGACAATATATTTACATAAATTAGGATAAACATTTTTTTTTAAATTCGCAAATAAACATTTCAAATATACAGGAAGTTAAAAATAGTTCTGACTGCCACGACAAATCATTCGTACTGTCCTTCAGGATTTTAATATAATGTAACGAGCAAGGAAAACCATTTCAATGTTTCAAGCACGGGACATTTATCATTATCAAGTAATGGTTTTTTTTCCTCTCGGGGACACGATCGCCCATTGTGGCTTTAATAACATCAATACGTGGTAATGTATACCGGTTTGTGTCTGCCGTAGATATACGTGCACATCCGCGTTGGTTTCTTCCTAGAAGTATATGTAAAGTAAACATAAGAGCCGGATCAAGCATACGACTAGTGCCTGGGCTGCCTATATAAAGAGCTCTCTCTGTCTGTCAGTCACCAAGTTCCAGCAACGCAATCAACCCCAGCTCCTAGACGAAGTAACAGGTAGCTGAGACGCAGAACAAAGTAAACCGAAATCTTCAACAGTACAGTCGAACTTCAAATTAGAAATCTGTGAAGCTATTGGTAAGAAGCCATGATTACTATTTCTCATAAACGTCATCTTAAATGTCTTGTTCCAACAGGAACATAGAGCCATCAGCGCAGTTGGTCTCCTAGCTTGTGCAAGTTTGTGCAAAATCATGTACGTACTCTTGGTGCTGGGGTTTATGTAACACTGTCTTGTCAAAGACGAGGTTACTAAACACATATACAACACGTATGTGCGTGTTAATGATACTTGGTTTAACCTTATTTTGGTGAAGATGCAATCTTTCTTGTGGGTTTTATAAGTTCGTGTGAGCCATGTAAAATAGTCGTCATCCAGATCTATCCTCTTGTGCAACGCTAAAACAGCTCTGACCTGAAAATGTGTGGACTAGGAGAAGACTACAGAACTGATGATCTAGGACAGTGCACTACAGAACTGATGATCTAGGACAGTGCACAACAGAACTGATGATCTAGGACAGTGCACTACAGAACTGATGATCTAGGACAGTGCACTACAGAACTGATGATCTAGGACAGTGAGCTGCCATACAATCTAGGGTGCCTTACAATTAATGCAATTATTTGTGTAAGGACTAGGAGAATAAATATCAAACAGGAAAATGGGCGAAGTAATCGGTTTTCGTAGGAGAATCCTAAATTTGTCTTCGTTCATTTTGACAATTTACAAGCTTCGTGTTTTTCAGGATTTAGTTTATATTTTTCCTCTCTAAATATGGAAATCCCGAGAATATGTAAAGTTTATTGGAAAACCAAAACATTGAAAATCTGTAAAGTTTATTGGATAACCAAAACATTGATAATCTGTAAAGTGTATTGGATAACCAAAACATTGAGAATCTATACAGTTTATTAGATAACCAAAAAATTGAGAATCTGAAATATTGGTTTTCTTTTTAATTGAAGAGTCAGTTAAATTAATTTTTGTTAAACAAAATCAACACATTTGAAAGTCGCGTGCAAGGCATGACGAATTTACCGAGCTTTGGTTACAGATGTATGCGTTAGCAGAAGTTCATTCGTTGACAGCCTACTGCAATGGGCTGGATTTGTTGTTGTTAGAATAACTAGTTATCTAGCTATTCTTTTTCTGAGACATGTTCAATTATTTATAAGACGACCATGTTGAGAGTATTTCTTGTAAAATCTATACGTAGTCACAAAAAGTCTTTTTAAATTTTGTTTTTAAAAACCCAGGTATTCAGAAAATCCTCGGTAAAGAGGCGTGAACTTTGAAAAACTCATAAGAATATTCTGAACTGACAAAAATATAAACACATTTATCGGCACTTTTTACTATGTGGACCATTTGTTTCTGTTATAATAAACGTACATTGTAAATGTCATTTCATATGAACGTGTGTCAAGTGATTTAATTGATAATCGTTATTTCAGTAAGACATTAGACAGTTTTTTCAATGGGTCTTATTTTGTGTTCTATTTTAGCGTCATAATCTCAGAAACTGTCCACTTTTTAAAAATGAAAACGACATTAGAGGCTTTGAGAAAGAAGATACATTTAAACCAAAATGAAGGATCAAAATGTGAGGTGTTGGCCAGAATAGCACAGACAATAGCGGCGCTAGCACGGCTTAACAAAATCTGGCAAGATAAACGGTTAGTACTACGCACGAAAATCAGATTAATGCTTACACTGGTCCTGTCAATATTCCTCTATGCGTGTGAGACATGGACAGTTACAACTGATCTTCAACGAAGGATACAGGCCTTGGAGATGAGATGTTTCCGAAGATTTTTAAACGTCACGTACAAAGATCGAGTTACAAACGAGGAAATACGAGATAGAATTACAACAGCAAAAGGGCCTTTCGAAGACTTCTGGCAACTGTCAAAAGAAGGAAACTCACTTGGTACGGTCACATATCGAGATCAAATGGTCTTGCAAACACAATCCTCCACGGGAAGGTGCATGGCAGACGACGAAGAGGCCGGCCCAAAAAGAGATGGGAGGACAACATAAAAGAATGGACCAGTCTCCGACCAGAAGAGTCACAGGCAGCGGCATCTGACAGAGAGTGATGGCGTGGAGTTGTGAGGATGTCTTCACGTGTGCCCCAAAGACCTCACCGGTTACGGGATGACCTGACCTGACCTGACCTGAAGAATTCCTAACATAATCATCAATGCATAAAATTGTCTGGATATTTATTTCCTTTAGACATTTAAAAAGGATTAATGAAATTTTCACTTGTCTTTGTTTATCTGTTGTCTAATTCATTACAGTTGTTTGACCCAATTTGTTGTTATAACCGACATTTTGGGTTTTTGTGTATGACAAGGAGAAGAATAACCCCACTGCCCCACAAAGAGCATGTCGTAAAAAGCGACTAACTGTCAAATGGCATAACACCGGCCATGGTTAGGTGGTTTGTTTAGAACAGCATAGATGGCGCCTAATAGGCTGCGGGTCTACTTTGCTCTAGTGTTTAAGTCTATCAAAGATGGATTCGCGCATCAGTTAACCACCCTTCGCGGCACTTACCCTAACACAGCGGAGTAATACGCTGCTCGAGCAGGAAATCCTCCTCCGGGCTACATCCAGATCACACCAGAGCTGGGACCTGCACAGGGGCATCCACCGCTGTAGAAGTACAGGTCCACTAAGACTAAGACCCACATTTTGAACAAGGAAGTATAGATAAATATGTAATTTTATCGCTACTACTTGTAAATGTGTTTTTAAAACTGTTTTCGTCCAATAATTCTTAATGATATTCTGGAAATTGTTTCTTATCTATTCTATCTGCAGAAAATGAGCTATAGTGTAAGTGTAGCCAAGATGAGGAAGATAGGTGTCTCCTGCCTGCAAGACACACTTCGAAACCTGTACAATGTACACGTCAAGCTCATATGCGCCAAGCGGCGATTTAAGTCGAACTCAGAGCTGCCCACATATGTCATTACTACGATCTCGGAAGTTTGCGATAAAATCAAAGAAAGGCTCAGCTACATCTTTGACGATGAGGAAGATCCCCACTTCAAGATTTTTGTAAATCTGGGTAAAAATATCGTACACGCGACCACTGGCAGTTGTGTGGTGTGCAACTTGAAGAAAGTTTACGAAGAGAGTTGGGCAGTGATTAAAGAATGGGAGGTTGAAGATGCTCTTTTTGTCGGGCTGATTCCAAAAGCCCGCGAATCCAGTTATTTCTCTGTTGACAGCGATGACCTTAATCAGAAGTCGTATGTTATCTGGGAGAAAGAAACCCTCAAGGACGATTTCATCGGGGCTGTCAGTCGTATGCTCAGGTTGCAAAGGGACGAACGTCGGCAGCCCACACCTGACGAGTACACAGCTCTACATCTGGCTTACATGGAGATCCATAGCGGGCAGTGGGGTAGGCATGAGCAGATTCGAGGGTTGGGTACACCCGGATTTCGACCCCACACTCAAACCTACATGTCCTTGACTGACCCAGGTGAAGGCCATGTCATGGGCACGACCAGATACACAGAGTGGATGGAAGGCGCTATTGTTCACGTTGAGCATCTGGAGCGACCAAACCATTTGGACAGACAACATATCGAGTCTTACAGGGTACCCTCAGTTCTGGACTTTTCCAGAGTTCGTTTACACGTTGGGTCAACAGCACCTACTACATACTTTCTAGGCAGAGCTGTCAAGGATTCTGGGAACTTTGAGGATGATTTTCTCAAGATTGTTCACATCACAGCCGCTGCAGCAAGCGCTGCCTTTTTCATGGGTGCAGCTGAATGTAAAATCGCAATGGAAGGCTTGTCCACTTCTCAAGCTCTACGCTACATGCATGGCCTGAGAGCTCAAGTTCAGCGTTCAAGAAAGCAATACCTGTCCGCTGCTTGGAATCTGAATCAAGATATGATCAACGATTTCGAGGTGTCAGAACCAGTCATTCTGACGGAGCGAATGGACATTGCCATGAAAGCAATCATGATTACTTCTGTCGGTGGCTTCGATAAGGTCACGTGGGATGGAGCCAGCGACACATATCCATCCAAGTGTATCATGTACCAGTTGACATTTGAGGAAGCACTTAGGATTGTCCACGAGGCGCATCTGAAAGGTTTGGTCACCTACTTCTCAGCTGGTTTCAAGTTCAACGAAATAAAACACGCAGTGTATGCTGGTGTTGATGGTATCGGCATAGGCGGAGCCCAGGTCCTACGATTCATGGACAGTGAGACGGGAATGCATGGACCATACACAGAAGAGAACATCCCAATCATCCTGAAGAGCAGAGACGACGCTGCCGCTTCTCTCCGCGGCAGAGGAGTCGAGTTGTTGGTTCGCCTAGACATCATGTTCTACGAAGGCTCCATCTCTCGCCCCCAAGAGTACCTGCGTCAGAAATTGTTCAAGGCCCTCTTGAAAATCGAGGAAGAAGACATCATGGAATTGATGGACCAGTTAACATATGTAAGAAATCTTCCTCGGGAGGGCAACACGCCCTACTTATACAGAGCCAAGCGTATCGTGGAGGCTGAAAGTCCAATGCTGAAAGACTTCTGCTCACAGGAAGAGTGGGACAACTTCGTCAAGGTGCTACGCTGTCTCATTGTGGCCCGAGATGAGCGATCTCTCTTGGAAGAATACGACAGCGACCCTTGGCTATCGATCCGCCAGCGATACAGGCTCAGTCAGTGTCCTAGAGACGCACGAGTCTGCTATGTTCGCCAGACATCTTTCAACATTCCCTACAGATGTTAACACTAAATTGACAATCGCTAATTTTCTTTATGAGTATGCAAAACAAATGATAAATAAGCAATACCACATACATATACTTTACCTATATCATTCCCAAGCTATGAACATATCTTACAGTTTAATGTACAGATCATACGGCACAACAAATATCTCACTATTTGAGTGCCCTCATATCAGATGAGTGTATTGTGTGTTTATGAATATCATTTTGTGAAAGATACGAAACTAATCAAATATTACCGGCTCCTTTGATACGAAACTAACCAAATATTGCCGCTTACTTTATCCGAAACTAACCAAATATTGGCGCACACTTGATCAGAAACTAACAAAATATTACCGACTCGCTTGAATCCCCTTCGATCCCAATAAAACAAAGAACACGAGTGTACTGGTACCATAAAAGGGGAGTCAGCCGCATTGCAAACACTGCTGTTGGGGATGAACAAGATCTCGGGTTTTTTTTTTATATAGTTGAATGACAAGTTCTCTTTATCGCAACTGTAAGTTGGGTACAAATTTACTGTTGGTCATACTGGAGCGTCTCAAAACCGGAAACAGAACTTTAACATTTTGCCGCGAGAGACAAGCACTTTAAACATTCTGCCACTGAGACGCTTAATATGTACGGGTTTTAAATACATACTTTACGGACGTTTCACAGTGGCGGACACAAATGGAATCCCGCTTGGTTATGGTCCTTTCCACCATTTATCAAAGTGGTTACAAATGAGGCCATTAGTTTTCCTCCACGTATTTATGATAATGGCCCCTGGATCTATGTTATCCGGTTGTTAGAAGCATGGTTGGGTTTTTTTTAATGTTGTATATTTAATTTATCTTTTACTAATATAGATGTACATGTTTATACATTGTGAACATTGCTTAAAGATGTCAGCTTTTCTATGTATTTTAAACCAGTTCTTCATATGATAATTATGTTTATAACATACTTGAAATGAATATGTCCTTGTTTGATTTCCTTCCTCAATTTTTCTACATAAAAATGACATTTAAAAAATGATAATATACATCTATTTCAATTATTTTTGTGAAATTTCAGATTTGTAAATGTGATTTATGTTTGTAAGTTATATGCATGTGTTTTTTTAACACATCCAATAAACAAAATTAAAATGTACGTTTTATTGTATTGGTGTCATCGACAATTCTGTCTGTTCTGTTGAGTGAGATCGCATGCTTTCATATTTTGTTTCAGTCTTGCTCAAGCAAGACACAAGGAATGAGATGATAGTAGTCAGTGACTCTCAGTTGCCTGTTTGCGCTTAGGTCAATTGAACCATAGTTGTCCAAGATCCCATTCTGTCTCCAAATGGGGGCCATGGAAACAGGTTGTTTGCCAATCCTAAAAATATGACATACTGAAATACGGACGTGTCGGACCGAAAGCACATGTATCGCAGTCTCGCTGTAAACTATAACCCAACGTAACAATACGTCCTTTTTTGGGACGAGCAAAGACGCAGCAGAAGATATTATTTCAGTCCCGTCTGCTGAGATTAGACTTATTGTCGGCGTATGGGGACGATATGTGTACTTCCCCCACTTCAGCTGATAGACAATGTCAGATTATTATCCAATCGTATACCGACAAAAGAAGTAGCATTTGACAACAACCAGTGTCCTTCCACGAGAAGTTGAACGGAAGTACAGATGTCTGAGCCTCAAGTCGACTGCTGTCTTTGTTAGAGTCATTAAAGTCGAAGTACGAAGACGAATGAGGAAGAATAAGATTACTATCGATTGATAATGTCTGATAATATCTGGGGTAGGTCTCTCGCTGCCGCGATTGACTCTCTTCCAGTATTCGTACAAAGATCTCAGTCCCGCCATACGGAGCGATAGCACGGGCTTGCCGAAAACGCTCGCCCGCCTCTCCCCGGCCATGTAGCGGGATGAAATTTGTGGTGTCGTACCGGTGGCTTAGGTGCATTACTGTGGCCCGTATCGAGAAACTTTGACAGTCAGTGGTGATTTTTCAAAGGCTTATAGCAGACCTCGACAGTTCGTCTCGCTGGTGGTCAGATTTTCGCAAAGAGCGTGTGACCGGCAAATGGAAAGCAGGAATCCTGACTAAAGGCCCTGTTCTCGCCCGACCAACGCCGGGGCCGTTGGGATCGGTTCTGCACAGAGCGCTGCCATCCCTCCCCGAGCGAGCCCGGTCGGTCGGGCGTCTGGTGTGTACGGGCCCCTGTCAGGCGGTCCTAGGTCGACGGAGTGAGGGACGGAACAACCTCCGTCCGTCAGTCGGTCCCTGTGGCCGTCCTAGTAAGGCTTTTTACACATCCTTCCTCCGCCGACCGGTGTGTGTGGTTCGTACGTCTCAGACAGATATCTGGTTGATCCTGCCAGTAGTCATATGCTTGTCTCAAGGATTAAGCCATGCATGTCTAAGTTCACACTGTCTCACGGTGAAACCGCGAATGGCTCATTAAATCAGTCGAGGTTCTTTAGATGACACGATCCTACTTGGATAACTGTGGCAATTCTAGAGCTAATACATGCTTACCAAGCTCCGACCCTCACGGAAAGAGCGCTTTTATTAGTTCAAAACGAATCGTCGTTTCCCCTCGCGGTGACTCTGGATAACTTTGTGCTGATCGCATGGCCTCATGTGCCGGCGACGCATCTTTCAAATGTCTGCCCTATCAAATGTCGATGGTACGTGACATGCCTACCATGTTTGTAACGGGTAACGGGGAATCAGGGTTCGATTCCGGAGAGGGAGCATGAGAAACGGCTACCACATCCAAGGAAGGCAGCAGGCGCGCAACTTACCCACTCCCGGCACGTGGAGGTAGTGACGAAAAATAACAATACGGGACTCTTTCGAGGCCCCGTAATTGGAATGAGTACACTTCAAACCCTTTAACGAGGATCTTTTGGAGGGCAAGTCTGGTGCCAGCAGCCGCGGTAATTCCAGCCCCAATAGCGTATATTAGAATTGTTGCAGTTAAAAAGCTCGTAGTTGGATCTCAGGTGCAGGCGGGCGGTCCGGCTCGCGCTGGTTCACTGCCCGTTGTCTCCTGCCCTACCGTCTGCCGGCTCTCTCCCGCGGGTGCTCTTCGCTGAGCATACGGGTGGCCGGCGCGTTTACTTTGAAAAAATTAGAGTGTTTAAAGCAGGCCTCGGCTGCCTGAATAATGGTGCATGGAATAATAGAATATCACCTCGGTTCTATTTTGTTGGTTTTCGGAACTGGAGGTAATAATTAACAGGGACAAACGGGGTATTCGTATTGCGGCATTTGATGTGAAATTCTTGGATCGCCGCAAGACGAGCTACTGCGAAAGCATTTGTCAAGAATGTTTTCATTAATCAAGAACGAAAGTCAGAGGCTCGAAAACGATCAGATACCGTCGTAGTTCTGACCATAAACGATGCCGACTAGCGATCCGCAGGAGTTGCTTCGATGACTCTGCGGGCAGCTTCCGGGAAACCAAAGTGTTTGGGTTCCGGGGGAAGTATGGTTGCAAAGCTGAAACTTAAAGGAATTGACGGAAGGGCACCACCAAGAGTGGAGCCTGCGGCTTAATTTGACTCAACACGGCCAACACTGAAATGATTGACAGGCCGAGAGCACTTTCGTAGGGTCCAATATGGAACGGGTGCTGGATTTAGACCCTCTTAAATCTGGGGCTAAGCTCTCTGTGGCTCGATTGGCCTGCATCCAGTGTTCGATATAGGAATTGACGGAAGGGCATCACCAGGAGTGGAGCCTGCGGCTTAAATTGACTCAACACGCCAATACTGTAGAATGATTGACAAATCGAGAGCACTTTCGTTGAGTCTAATAGTGAACGTGTGCTGGTATTAGACCCACGGAAGACAGGTCAGTTTGTTAACCTCCTAATGAAAGAGCGTCTGCTACGGTAATCTTGTTTAACCCGACGGAAATCACAGGTTCCAGACTCCTGGTCATTGACAAACTAAAAAAAGCTCTCTATTGATTCATCCGGCGAAATAGTGAACGGGTGCTGGTAATAGACCCTGGGAAGACAGGTCAGTTTTACCCTACTAGTGACAGGGCGTTGCTACGGTAATCCTGCTCAATTCGAGAGGAGCCGCAGACATCTGGTTCACGTACTAGGCTGATAAGCCAATGGCGCGAGGCTACCTTGCGAGGGATTACGGCCGAACGCCTCTAAGCCGGAATTCCGCCCAAAATCTCAGCACCACTGCGATGAGAGGCTTCGATATGGTTGGGACCTGGGGATCGCGCTTCAGCCCCACCCGGTCGAGCCGCAGAAAGAGGTCTCTGTCGTCCGCCGATCAAAGCGAGCGGGTAGCTGCTCGATATTCACCCCATACGGCGATGAGGTGCGAAACCACCAACAGAAGACTTAGTTCACTGCAGATGTGCCGAGAAAATAAAGGGAGCAAAGAGATACCCCACTCACATGCATATGCTACGTTTCTGGCAGGACGTGACGATCCTGGGATACAGACACACTGGATTGCCTCTCTTCCGGGTTAGTACAAACCAGTACATAGTCCATATCATATATCATATCTCATATATCATCACCGCACCCTATAGACACGAGTAGTGAAGACTCGTCAGTCCTATAAGACAACTTCAATAAGAAAGACAATTCTGATCACAAACAACTGCTGCCTTGCAGATAGGCTGGGGACAGCCAAAGGCTAAGGAGGGCATCCCTACAGAAACGCCTGTTGAAATCGGATGCACTGGGTCACAAGCTTAAACAAACAGTGCAACGTAAATCGCAGAATGATGACAGTACAACCGATCAGAAAAAAGTATCCTGTGGAGTCCCGCCAGGCAGCGAGAGTGCCGGGCCCCGCGCCTCGAAGGGGCCCCCCCTTGACTACTGGTGGTCACCCACCCATGTGTTGTGGAGTCGATGCACATGGATATGGGGCAACATCTATTGACCAAACACACAAGACCCTCAAAATACTACAGTGGAATGCGGAGGGAGTCATTAACAAAAAGCTTTCCCTAACACATCACTTGCATGAAGGTAAGATTGACGTGGCATGTATCCAAGAAACGCACCTCAACAACAACCATTAATTCTCAATCAGAGGATACCAGACCTTCCGTCTGGATAGAGAAGGTCACAAAGGAGGGGTTCTGATACTGACCCGAAACTGCATACCGAGTAGCGCGGTATCTGTCAATCACACCGGACAAGCAGAAATTGTAGGAGTTGATATAATGGCTCAAGAGACGAAGATCCGCATCTTCAATCTGTACGGACCACCAAATAAAGACCTGTCGCTCTCGAGTATGGAAGTAAAAGACTCCAACTGCATAATGGTTGGAGACTTCAACAGCCACTCGGAGAGATGGGGATACTCGGACACAGACAGCAGAGGTGACGAAGTGGAAGATTGGGAGATAGACACAAATCTCTATCTAATCAATAGGCCGGAGGATAGCCCTAGCTTCTATTCTAGAACATGGCATACCACCTCTACTCCAGACTTGGCCTTTTCCACAGTTGCTAAACCAATTGGCAGGTAGCGACCACATGCCAATTAGGCTAGAAGTTGATATGGAAGTAGGCCCACAGGAAACAAAACCGCTCCCACGTTGGAATTACAAACGAGCCGACTGGGACAGATTTGCAAGCCTGATAGATGGGCTGTGTGAAACCATCAACACACGAAACAACAAAATGAAGCCCATGGTGGAAAGCCTAATCAAGAAATCGGATGCAGCAGGTCCTAACATCGCTGGAAGAGTGGGCGAAGAAAAAACGACATGTACAATATTCTCGCTATCAAACAAACCCCAAAACACCAAATTAAGTCTGAACGGCAAATACCTGCAGCCAAACGACAACCCAAACTACCTGGGAGTCACATTTGATCGGCGCATGACATGGAAAAGTCAGATCGAGAGAAACTGAATGAGAGCCAGAAAAAGAATGGCAATCAAGAGGAAACTGGTTGGCACAAGCTGGGGAGCAGACGAAAGTATACTAAAGAAACTGTACACTGGAAGATTGAGACCAGTTCTCGAGTATGGCATTGCGGCATGGACAACAGCAGCAAAGGCGAACTTTGATAATATTAGCAAACTCCAAAACCAAGCCATGAGAGTTATAACAGGAGGCATGAAGTCAACGCCAATTGTAGAACTTGAAAAGATTACAAAACTGCAATCCATGACCGACAGAAGAGACTGCAGAGCCCAGCAGCAATCAAAGAAACTCAGAAGACTGACTGACCATCCAAAGCACCAGAGACTGAACAATTTCGGAAATGGGAAACTAAAGCGGAGAAACTTTACAGAAATAGACAAAGCAAAGATGCACGAAGACCCCATGAACGCATTAACAACACCAAAGCCCATCACTACTGAACGACAACATACATGGAGGCAGCATATATATCCAGAGGTAGTAGAAAATATACCAGGTATTGGAAACAAAAACGGCCAGACTGAAAAAGACAGAAGAGATACTACCCTGAGCTATATAATGAAAAACTACCAAAGCATGGACTGGAATCATGCGTACACCGAGGGTTCTGTAATAAACACAATACAGAACGGAGGGACAGGAGCATTTCTGAACCTACCAAATGGCAGAAAAATAACACTGTCATTCGCTACTGGAAAATTCACAAGCAATTTCAGAGCGGAGGCAGAGGCACTGAGGGCGGCAGTGGAAGAAATGGTGACAGGTAAAAGGAATTAACGCCATATAGTCCTGCTTACAGATGCTTTGGCCGTAGTCACAGCGCTAAAAAGCCAGAAAAATACTGAACTTAATGATTTAAGAGCAGTACTCTGTCAACTATGCCAGCAGTCCGCACCAAAAAGGGTAGTGGTACAGTGGGTCCCATCCCACTGCAACATCCAAGGCAACGAGGAGGCAGACAGACTGGCAAAAGAAGGTGCAAGACTACCACAACCAGATACTAGTATGACATACGAAGAGTCAAAACGGCTTATTAGAGCTAGATACATGACCAAATGGGAAACCGAACATACTGGCTACACCAAAAACGATGCCTATTACCAGTTGAACAGAAGAGAGCAGGTCGTGGTCTTCAGACTTCGCACTGGCCACAATAGACTGAGGTACCACCTATTCAACACATTGAAGATAGGTGGCACTGACGAATGCCCGTGTGGTACCGATAAAATGACCACTGAGCATTTGCTGCAAAACTGCCCGATATACGAGGATCAGAGAGAGCAGATGTGGCCATCACCAGTGGCAACACTAGACAAGCTCTATGGCAGTGTTGACAGCCTCAGGATGACCGCTGCTTTTTTAGAAAAAATTAAGGTTGATGTATGACTGCGTACGATGAAGAAGAAGAAGAAGAAGAAGACGATTGATAATGTGCATATGTGCTTTTATTTGGTTTTATTTTTTTACCTTTTCGCCATTAGCTATCGAGTCTCACACTTCTCACAATCTCTAAAAACTAAAAATGTACAATGGCAGACAAATTGTTAACTCTCAGCGAGGAAAGAGGAAAGAACGATTACTGTAATTGCAACCTTCCAAGCATGTTTTAATAACCGGCAAACGAATATTAAGAATGGGGTTAGCAACCTCATAATGTAGTACTAATTTCTACAGGAACCACCACTATCACACAGAATTATTTAGCTCATAGTTCTATCAGGGCACAATTTCAATTATGGCATTATGAGTCGTAAAGAGCAAAGTGGCTAAGATTAAGGTGGACAACATTCTCCTGGACAAGGGTTGACAACCTTCTCTCGGACAGTGGTGGGCAAATTTCTCCATGTCGAGGTATAGCAACCTTTACCTGGCCAGGGAGTGGCAACCTTCTCTCGGACAGTGATGGGCAACTTACTGCATGTCGAGGTATAGCAACCTTTACCTGACCAGGAGTTGACAACCTTTTTTCGGACAGTGGTCGGCAACTTACTCCATGTCGAGGTATGGCATCCTTTATCTGGCCAGGGAGTGGACAACCTTCTCTCAGACAGTGGTCAGCAACTTACTCCATGTCGAGGTATGGCAACCTTTATCTGGTCAGGGAGTGGACAACCTTCTCTCAGACAGTGGTCGGCAACTTACTCCATGTCTAGGTATGGCAACCTTTATCTGGCCAGGGAGTTTGGTATTCTTCTCGCGGACAGGGGTCTGCAACCGTCTCTGAACAGATGTTGGCAATAATCTTCTTCTTCTTGTTCTTCTTGTTCTTCTTCTTCTTGTTCTTGTTCTTCTTCTTCTTCTTCTTCTTCTTCATTTTCTTCTTCCTTGATTAACTGATGCTATGCTTCTAGTACGATTGGGTTCACGAAGGAAAGTATGCGTTTCAGGTATTCGCCGGTCCTCCACAGCTTGTCGAACATAGTTGCTCCCACGGGTCAGACTGCTGCTCTTTAGCCTGTGGGTTGGCAATCATTCTCATGGGCAGGGGTTGCCAACCTTCTTCCGAATAGGGTTTGACAACCATCTACCAGTATTAGTTCAATAACAAGTTGATACAGCAGTGAACGAGATGGGCAGGATAGTGTTGGGGTGCCTTAAACTCACCCCTACAAACAAAATATATCCCTTAATTGGCATTGCACCACTTGATATAAGAAGAGGTGTAGCTACGGATATCGAACGAGGGAAATAGGAAAACGACCATAGACACCCGATGTTTGGCCATCAGGAACAAGCCACTAGACTTAAATCAAGACACAGTTTCTTAAAATCGACAGAGACCATCCAGACAAGCCCGGAAGGTCGGCGCATCGAGAGGTGGCGCGAAACAATGCAGGATCCATGGATAGAGCTCAAGGAAGAGGCTGCGCCTGGACACCCTTTGCCCTACGCTGTGTGGAAGGCAAAGAACAGACTTCGAACTGGTGTCTCAAGATGCAGAGTGAACTTGAAAAAATGGGGATACTCAGATGTCGATACATGTGAATGTGGCGCAGTTCAGGACCAAGATCATCTGATGACCTGCCCCAACCTCCATGAAACCTGTGACATGAACGACATGATGGAGACGAACGACACGGCAGTTCAAGTTGCTGAATACTGTACGGATGATGTGTGACATGGTGTTTTGACACGGAAAGTAAGTAAGTAAGCTCAATAACTGTCTCCTGAACAATGGTCAGTAATCTCCTAAAGAAGAGTCGGCAACCTTCTCCTGGATATCAGTTCAGTTCAGTTCAGTTCGTCCCGTAACCCAACAGGTCGTTGGGGCACACATGAAGACATGAAAATCACACGCCAGCTCTCTCTGTCTGTCGCCGCCTGACGTATCTCACCGGGACGAAGGCCTGACCACTCAGTGATGTTGTCCACCCATCTCTTCCTTGGACGTCCTCGCCCTCTCTGTCTCGGTACGGATCCAAAGAGTATCGAGTTGGGAATTCCGTTGGACCTCGCGACGTGCCCGCACCAGGCCATCTTTCGTCTTTTGATAGTTGTGAACAGATCTTCAAAAGGACCAATAGCGTCTTCAACTCTCTGACGGATGTCTACGTTCGTGACACGATCCTTATATGTAACATTTAGGAGTTTTCTATAGCACCTCATTTCCATTGCACGTATTCTGCCCTGGATATCTGCTGTAATGGTCCAGGTCTCGCAGACATACATAAATATTGACAGCACCAAAGAGCGCAGTAGTCTGACTTTTATATCGAGGGCGAGGCGCTTGTCTCACCAAATAGGTTGCAGCCTAGTCAGCACCGCTGTTGTTTGTGCTATTCTTGCAATTACCTCTGGCTTCGAACCCTCTTCGCTGATCAACGATCCAAGATATTTGAAACGTTTCACCACCTCAAGTACCTGCCCATTTGCCTCTATGATAGATTGCAACCCTGCAACGTTATTGGTCATGAGTTTTGTTTTATCAGCATTTATTTCCAAACCAAATCTCAGGGCCGTTCTATCCAATCTATTAATCAACTCCTGGAGTTCCCTTTCTGTGCCTGCCAATACATCAACATCATCAGCAAAGCGGAAGTCTGTGATAAGCCTGTCACCTGTTTTAACCGTGTCAACATGTCCTTTTAAGGTCGTCTCCATTATTCTCTCCAAGAAGATATTGAAGAGTGTGGGGGAGAGTATACTTCTTCTTCTTCATCGTAAGCAGTCAGACAGTAACCATTATTTTTTCGAAAAAAGCGGCGGTCATCCTGAGGCTGTCGACACTGCCATATAGCTTGTCTTGTGTTGCCACTGGTGATGGCCACATCTGCTCTCTCTGATCCTCGTATGTCGGGCAGTTCTGCAGCAGATGCTCAGCGATCATTTTCCCGGTACCACACGGGCATTCGTTGGTACCACCTATCTTCAATTTGTTGTATAGGTGGTACCTCAGTCTATTGTGGCCAGTGCGAAGTCTGAAGACAACGACCTGCTCTCTTCTGTTCAACTGGTAATAGGCATCGTTTTTGTTGTAGCCGGTATGTTCAGTTTCCCATTTGGTCATGTATCTGGCTTTAATAAGCCGTTTTGACTCTTCGTACGTCATACTAGTATCTGTTTGTGGTAGTCTTGCACCTTCTTTTGCTAGTCTGTCTGCCTCCTCGTTGCCTTGGATGTTGCAGTGGGATGGGACCCACTGTACCACTACCCTTTTTGGTGCGGACTGCTGGCATAGTTGACAGAGTACTGCTCTTAAGTCATTAAGCTCAGTGTGTTTCTGGCTTTTTAGCGCTGTGACTACGGCCAGAGCATCTGTAAGCAGGACTGTATGGCTTTCATTTTCTTTATGTGTCACCATTTCTTCCACTGCCGCCCTCAGTGCCTCTACCTCCGCTCTGAAATTGCTTGTGTACTTACCAGTAGCGACTGACAGTGTTATTTTTCTGCCATTTGGTAGGTTCAGGAATGCTCCTGCCCCTCCGTTCTGTGTAGTGTTTGTTACAGAACCGTCGGTGTATGCATGGGTCCAGTCCATGCTTGAGTAGTTTTTCGATATAAAGCTTAGGGTAGTATCTCTCCTATCTTTTTCAGTCTGGCAGTTTTTATTTCCAATACCTGCTATATTTTCTACCACCTCTGGAAATATATTTTGCCTCCAGGTAAATTTTGGTACAGTAGTGATGGGCGTTGGTGTTGTTAGTGCGTTTATGGGATCTTCGTCCATCTTTGCTTTGGCTATTTCTGCAAAGTTTCTCCGCTTTAGTTTCCCATTTCCCAAATTGTTTAGTCTCTTGTGCATTGGATGGTCAGTCAGTCTTCGGAGTTTCTCTGACTGCAGCTGGGGCTCTGCAGTCTCTTCTATCGGTCATGGATCGTAGTTTTGAAATCTTTTCAAGTTCTACAATTGGCGTTGACTTCATGCCTCCTGTTATAACTCTCATGGCTTGGTTTTGAAGTTTGCTAACTTTATCGAAGTTCGCCTTTGCTGCTGTTGTCCATGCCGCAATGCCATACTCGAGAACTGGTCTCACTCTTCCAGTGTACAGTTTCTTTAGTATACTTTCGTCTGCTCCCCAGCTTGTGCCAGCAAGTTTCCTCATGATTGCCATTCTTTCTCTGGCTCTCATTCGGTTTCTCTCGATCTGACTTTCCCATGTCATGCGCCGATCAAATGTGACTCCCAGATAGTTTGGGTTGTCGTTTGGCTGCAGGAATTTGCAATTTAGACTTAATTTGGTGTTTTTGGGGTTTGATTGAAGGGGAGAGTATACAACTCCTGGATATGGGTCGGTACAATTCTCCTTACATGAATCGGTGACCTTCTCCAGGACAGGGATCGGTAACTTTTTCATAGGAATGCGTCGGCAAACTTTCTTCCAGGCAGGAGTCGATTACCTTCTCTCGGACATATGTCGACAACAATCTTTCAGACAAGCGTCGGCAACCTTCTCTCCGACATCGTCGGCAACCTTCTCCCCGACATCGTCGACAACTGTCTCCTAGATAATGGTCGGTAATCTTCTATCGGACATGGGTCGGCAACCTTCAACACAGACATGGGACGTAGCCTTCAACTCCGACATGTATCGTCGGCGACCGTCAACCCGGACATGGGTCGGCAACCTTATCCAAGACAAGGGTCGGTAACTTATCCCGGATATAGTCGGTAACCTTATCCCGACTTTGGTCAGCAACCTTCAACCCGGACATCAGTCAGCAATCTTCAAAACGGACATGGGTCGGTAACATTCAACCCAGACATGAATCACCGGCAAATGTCAACTCGGACATGGGTCAATAACCTTCTCCTAGACATGAGTTGGCAACCTTATCTCGGAAATGGTTGCCAACCTTCTACCGGACATATTCGGCAACCTTATTCTTGATATGCTAGGCAACCTTCCACCTGGACACTTCACGGTCAATTTAGAACTGCAGCTGGGAACCTTCTCCTGGACATGGGTCGTCAATCTTCTCCTGGACATGGGTCGACAATCTTCTCTTGGACATGGGTCGACAATCTTCTCCTGGACATGGGTCGACAACCTTCTCCTGGACAGGGGTCGGCAACCTTCTCCTGGACACGGGTCGACAATCCTCTCCTGGACATGGGTCGACAATCTTCTCCTGGACTTGGGTCGACAATCTTCTCCTGGACATGGGTCGACAATCTTCTCCTGGACGTGGGTCGACAACCTTCTCCTGGACGTGGGTCGACAACCTTCTTCTGGACATGGGTCGACAATAATCTTCTGGACATGGGTCGACAATAATCTTCTGGACATGGGTCGACAATAATCTTCTGGACATGGGTCGACAATAATCTTCTGGACATGGGTCGACAACCTTCTCCTGGACATGGGTCGACAACCTTCTCCTGGACATGGGTCGACAATAATCTTCTGGACATGGGTCGACAATCTTCTCTTGGACATGGGTCGACAATCTTTTCCTGGACATGGGTCGACAATCTTCTCCTGGACATGGGTCGACAATCTTCTCCTGGACGTGGGTCGACAACCTTCTTCTGGACATGGGTCGACAATAATCTTCTGGACATGGGTCGACAATAATCTTCTGGACATGGGTCGACAATAATCTTCTGGACATGGGTCGACAATAATCTTCTGGACATGGGTCGACAACCTTCTCCTGGACATGGGTCGACAACCTTCTCCTGGACATGGGTCGACAAGCTTCTCTTGAAGAGGAGTCCGGAAACTTTTACCGCACATGATGTTATTTCTACTAGGTTTGGTAAATTTGATGGCTGGCTGTAGACATAAACAATGATTCTTTCGATACTTTGTCTTTTTAACAAAAAGAGCATATGAAAGGAAAAATGTCATCCAAAATGTACGCAATTGGAAAAATCTTTTCCTGACAGTCAATTTCAAAAACGTGAAAATACATACCCAAATGTGTTTATAGCACTACAAAATGAATTGGTAATTATTTACAGCTCAGAAGACAAAGCTAAACCTTGCATTTTTCTTCTTCTTCCTCGTTCGTCTTCAGACCTCAACTTCAATGACTCTAACGAAGGCAGCAGTCGACTCAAGGCTCTGTACGCTTCCGTACAGCTTCTCGTGGAAGGCCACTGGCTGTTGCTAAATGCTATTTCTTTTGTCGGTATACAGTGGACAGGACTGCAAAATATGTTCTGCCTTCATAGGGGCTGGGCCGCATGCACAAAGGTATGTAGTGCCAATCTTGAACTTGTTGTACAGATGGCATCTAAGTCTGGTATGACCTGTGCGTAGCCGGAAAATTATCACCTGGTCTCGCCTGGAGAGTTAATTGTATGCATTGTTTTCTATGTGACCAGAGTGGTCTTCTTTCCATTTTGCAACCTTGCATTTAATTATTGGGCTTCATTGTAGATAACGGCCTTCAAACAGTATATGGACAGACGGGCACGTAGATGCAATTGATTTTCTGTATTCCAGTGAGCTGGGCTACTGCAGAACGTTCAATGAGTACATTAAAAAGAATTAAAACAAATCTACGTAATTCTATGACCAATAATAGACTATGCAATCCGGCTACTATTTCAATAGAAAAGAAACTGTCTTGTAAGTGCGTTCAAGATTACGCGTTAAAGGAGAGTGTGATACATATTTTTTTTTCTCAGAAATGAAACAAAAACGCTTAGAACTGATTTACAAGAAAACGTAGGCAACTGTGCAGTAGTACGTCGACAGCATGGGTTTCAAATACCTCATTCAGCACAAACACGAAGTAATTTTCAACATTTTTTAACCCTTACCCTAAAATTATCTTTACGCTTCGCTACTGGAAATGTTAGACCTTGTAGCAGTTTGGGATCCCTAAATGTCATGTCATTCACACTTTTATTTTTACAGAATAGAGCTGTTTCGTCTCAAAACGTGAATCATCTTTCTAAAATATGCATCGATATAAACAGCGAAGTTGCAGAATTATTGCATATCCCAGAACTAAGTCTCTGGTCTCTGCATCAGACAAAAATGGTGGAGACAAAAAGGACAAATATTAACTACAGATTAATGAGTGTGTCCTACTGATTAAATTACCGCTGAATATTTGTTACAAAAGTCTCAAGCATACGTGGGACATAGAAAGTATACATGACAATGACTAGCGACATTCTGAGACTAGCTCTATTGAGATATCAAAAACCTCAGGCTTTCTTTAGATATTTTCAAATTGATTTATAAAAGCTGATACAAAGAAGAAGAAGAAAGTCATGATACTTCAAGATCAGATTCATTATCCAATATCACTATCCACTATCACGTATTGCAAACTTGAAGATTGAACACACAAATCTTCCTAGTGAATTATGAAGTGCTCCTATCTGGCTGTTTACATCCATCATGTCTTGCAAGCTATCCAGTGAATTATGAGGTGCTCTAAATGGCTGTTTACATCCATCATGTCTTGCAAGTTATCCAGTGAATCATGAAGTGCCCTTAACTAACTGTTTACATCCATCATGTCTTGCAAGTTATCAAGTGAATCGTGAAGTGCCCTTATCTAACTGTTTCGTCTTCTTTTTCTTCGGCGTTCATCATGAAAAGGACACTGAGACGTCCTGCTGTAGTTTACAGGGACGCTGCGATATCTGCACCTTTCGGTCCCGACACATCCGATTCAGCTGACTGACGGTTTAATTCCTACGCCACTTCTGTGACTTTGAACCCTTTCTTTCTCCAGATCCTGTTTCGGTTTAATTCGGTTGTTCTGCAAACTGGTTTTGGAAGATTTAGTTTCATGAATGTCATACATTTGAGCAACGCTTCAAGAATATCTAAGCCTGTAGTAATTCCCTCAAGTAACATGTCCAAAGTATTGCTTACTCCGCGTACAATGGGAACTGAGACGCTCAAGAATATCTAAGCCTGTAATAATTCCCTCAAGTAACATGTCCAAAGTATTGCTTACTCCGCGTACAAAAGGAACTGAGACACTCGTTCGGTCAGGCACAATATACTGACAACGACGTCGCGTCAGTCAGACACAATATACTGACCAAGACCACTATCCCTCTTCAAGTAGCGTTCCCTGGAAACAGCTGTTCGCAAGACAGTCTGACTGACGAGATTTGGATCGACGTGACCTCCATAGTAGGGAGCGTCACGAAGATAAGGCCAAGCATAGCTCAACCGCCTGGGGGATCGAGGTCGACCTTCATCAACACGCCCGGAATGTGAGGAAAGCTAACCACCACTTAATGCCATTTTCAGAGGGGTTCAAAAGAGTAAACTTGCTCACTGTGGGCATTAAACAACAACAACCCGCGTACATATACAACAAGCTGAGAGGTGTCCTCGCTACACGTAATGACAGCTATTGAGTAGAACAGAATTTGCACTGTTATCGTTCAGACACTGAAATCCAACACAGATATAATAAAGCAAGTCAAATCATTGGGCAAATGTCCCCGATATTAGAATATAAATACGTGACAATGGATACAAAAAGAACGTTACGATACGATACGATATTGCTACCGACATTATTTAAAAAATTTATTTTTTTTAATCGTTCGCCTTATTTTTCTAATCCCCAAGGCGGTGTGCGTTGCACTGTGTTTTTATTTTGCGCCTGTCGGCCCAGTGCATCCGACTTCATCATGCATTTTATGTAAGGGTCTGCTTCCTCCTGCATTTTCTAAGGGTTTGCTTCCCCGGGGTAACGGCCGGTGCTGTGATGTGGATCGAACCCAGCACCTTCGGGTTGCGATCCGTGCCACTTAACCACTAGGCCACGCCGTCCCCGCTACCCACATTATGCTATCGGTGCTAAAATTAGATATTGACAAGCAAAGATAAAAGAAACATTGTAACAACAGAGATGAAATGCCTACGCTTGGAGTAAAAAGAATGGACAGAATCAGAAACATTTACATTAGATTAAAACAAGGACAGTTAATACACTTAAGAATAAATTGGATGAGCATAGCTTTTAGAGCAAGGTGATTTAAATGAAACTGGTTGTATACAGACTCTGCAGAGTCTTCTAAACCAGTATAAAGACGTTAAGTTAAGTTAAGCTAAACAATTGCATACATAATCCATTTCAATCAAGAGCTGTAAAGTGGTTTAATGTAAACATCGATTCGCGTAGTTGATATGTGAAATACTATCAGATTACGTGGATTCGTTTTGACAGTAGCAAACATTTCAGTTGATGAACTTCCGTCTTCCTTGCTTGATCGTTGTTGTTGTTGGTAAAGTTTTTTTCGAAGTTACTTGTACTGAGTTCTTCCCTCTTGGTGATGTTTCTATGGTGGGTTACAGTGGCTCTTCTTACATTCCAATGCGGACTTTGGTCCTTCCGTCTGTAGTGCAATATGAAGCTAATTGACAAGATCACCTCTACGATGAACTCAGTGTTGATCCCCACCTCTTTGGCCAGGCTGCTGTCAGATAGCAGTTTTGCAGAAGCGGGGAACAAGCCCGAGAGGTGGGGTGTTTCCCCTAATTTTTGTGTCTCTCTTCGCTCTCTTGCCTATCTTTAAATCCAGCCATTTCAGAAGATTTGTCCTGCAGTGTCACTGGATAGGATAATGAACTCGTTATTAACAACATTCACGCAACAATTATTATTACTAACATTTCGGAAAAGTTGTATGCAGAACTACCATTAACTAATCTAAACAATCTGCGGAACCATCAAACTTCTCGATGCTTCTTGTGAAATCTAAATTCTAAATTTGAATTTTGAATTTATATTTTCAAAGTAAATTACAACATAATTTTTGTAAGCTATAACAATAATTTCTAAAAGCGTGAGACATTTTCCCGCTGCTTTGTTATTACTTTTCCTACATTTGCAAGTGTTAGAATATGTAGTTACCAATATGCAGTGGCGTCGTAACGCATGGGCACGGTGGGCAGTTGCGCCGGTATCCCAAGAACAAAGGGACCTATGCTAATCTATGTATACAAGTGTAATGATAGTTTGTGTTGTGAATAGAGAATGTGTAAGAGAGAGGAGACTACCACGCAAAATACACTGATCTGACAATGTTAGACAGGGTCAGGGGAACATACTGATCTGACAATGTTAGACAGGGTCAGGTGAACATACTGATCTGACAATGTTAGACAGGGTCAGGTGAACATACTGATCTGACAATGTTAGACAGGGTCAGGTGAACAAACTGATCTGACAATGTTAGTCAGGGTCAGGTGAACATACTGATCTGACAATGTTAGACAGGGTCAGGTGAACATACTGATCTGACAATGTTAGACAGGGTCAGGTGAACATACTGATCTGACAATGTTAGACAGGGTCAGGTGAACAAACTGATCTTACAATGTTAGACAGGGTCAGAGGAACAAACTGATCTGACAATGTTAGACAGGGTCAGGTGAACAAACTGATCTGACAATGTTAGACAGGGTCAGGTGAACAAACTGATCTGACAATGTTAGACAGGGTCAGGTGAACAAACTGATCTGACAATGTTAGACAGGGTCAGGTGAACAAACTGATCTGACAATGTTAGACAGGGTCAGGTGAACAAACTGATCTGACAATGTTAGACAGGGTTAGGTGAACAAACTGATCTGACAATGTTAGACAGGGTCAGGTGAACAAACTGATCTGACAATGTTAGACAGGGTCAGGTGAACAAACTGATCTGACAATGTTAGACAGGGTCAGGTGAACAAACTGATCTGACAATGTTAGACAGGGTCAGGTGAACAAACTGATCTGACAATGTTAGACAGGGTCAGGTGAACAAACTGATCTGACAATGTTAGACAGGGTCAGGTGAACAAACTGATCTGACAATGTTAGACAGGGTCAGGTGAACAAACTGATCTGACAATGTTAGACAGGGTCAGGTGAACAAACTGATCTGACAATGTTAGACAGGGTCAGGTGAACAAACTGATCTGACAATGTTAGACAGGGTCAGGTGAACAAACTGATCTGACAATGTTAGACAGGGTCAGGTGAACAAACTGGCAATGTATTTTGAAACCTAACTTCCCCGGAAACAGGCTGTTCCATTACAGTCTGTCTAATCGGCGTTATTTGCGCGGCCCTTCCAAACTCTCCTCATTACGAATATCGTTTGAGATGAGCTTTTCGGTGACTCCGTGAAACACAGCTCGTGTCAGATGTTCAACAGCTGCTGATCAAATCCACTCAAATTGCTCTTGCAGTTGAAATAGACTGGGAGACGGTCTGTGAAAGACTCAGTGACGTCACTTTTGTTGTTTCCGTCAAGACAATGTCTATGTTACGACATCTCTGGTACTGGACATAGACATAATAAAAGAAGATGCTGCCGATGCTGAAGATACAGTAGAGAATGAACTTAAAAACGGAATTGAAACTGGAAGCGAAACCAGAGCCTGTCCCTTCGTGACATCAAACCTTTGACGTGTTCATTCTGATTCGCAGCTGTTGGTTCACCTGGCAACATAGCCGAAAACCCTCCCCCACAACCGGGCCAAAATGAAACTGCAGACTATAGATTCGTTTCTTGGTTTAATTCCATATAATCTCATTCTTATTTGCCAAACCTTTATTTGTATTTCATTTCTGTAATAAATTAATTAAAATAATGTTGCATTTCTATTTGCATTTAACATGGAAAAACCAGATAAAAAAAGCCACCAACAAAGCTAAGACCAGAGTGGCGATAATGAGGAAGATATCAGGCTTACGCAGGAAAAGAGAGAACAATGCTGGTCTCGTGAGACAGATATGAGACAGAGGCTGTATGGAGATGAAACAGCCTTACAAACAATGGTGTCCTTTGTAAGAGAAACCGGAACCTTGATCTGAGGATGAACGAAGAAGAAGAAGAAGTATTTCTATGAAAATACACAGAACGCAATATAGAACTGCACATTTCGTTACTTTGTACTGTAAACTAATGGTATAATTATAGATGGCCGTGGTCCCGCTTTTAATTAACAGGCGCTTTCGCGCGTTCCCTTGGTGAGGCGTTTATCGTGGAGTTTCACTGTCTTGTACCGGATTGGCGGAAGAAGATAGTCGGTTGGGGACAACAATTGGTGACTGACTAATTTTGCGTTCCAAGAATTCTATTTGTATGGTGGAAGGTTGGAGGAAGTGTAAAAAATAAGTTAAGTGAGGAAAAATAAACTGTAAACTTAATACGTGTTAGCAGTGGCGTATCGCTCGGAGTAGGAGTATTTGCATTTGGTGATGACACGTTGTGGTTTCTGTAATTCGGTTTCTTGTGTCCAGAGATTTGCCATTTCGTTTAGATAATTAAACAATTGTCAGCAAAAAAATTGAAAATATTGAGGTATTCTAGAGCTGTTGAGTGAATGTGACCATTTTTTGTAAGACTATCTCAATCTCCATGGGAATCCATGATAGGGGAACTCATCGCATTTATCGGTAAATATTTGTAAGGAATTTATTGAATCAATGGGATAACATATTCTTTGTGCCATTCTTGAGTAAATAAAGCATACAAAGTATTTTTAACCCTGGATCAGGGTGAATTTCAAACAAGACATCTCACTTAATGATCAAATGACATTTACTGTCCGGTACATTCAAGGAATATTCTGCAACAAAACCGTGTCGCTGGAACTGAGAAAGAGAGTACTTGAATGCAACGTGGAACCAGTATTGACATGTGGCAGTAAACCATGGGCAATAAGCAAGCAAGCACTTAGATCTTTGGAAGAAACAGAGATGTGTTTTTTACAGAAGAATGCTGCGGATTCCATGGGCTGCAAAGAAGACTAATGATACAGTACTCGCCGAGATACAAACACAAAGAACAAAGCAGTCATCCTTTTTTGAGCATGTTATGAGAATAGGCGGCTTGGAGCACGTTGTGACAACGGGAAAGATAGCCGGAAAGAGAGACAGGGCAAGGCCGAAAGAGAAGATGTTGAACAGCCGGAGAGATTGGTACGGGTGACAATCAACAACAGAGTTGGTAAACGACACAAGTGATAGAAATGGATGGAGGTCAGCGATCGCCAACGCCAACCACAAGGGCACCTGATGATGATAATCGAGGATGTGAGCCTGTGGATCGTTTCATTAAAGTTCATCTCCATATTTTCTCATGGAGCAAAGAAAGTAGCAGACACGGTGGTGGTTTTTCTTCATGACGGTAACATTCCACTATCAAACTGCCGTGGATCTGGGGTTGGTCTCTCGCCGCCGCGATTGACTCTCATCCAGTATTCGTACAGCGATCTCAGTCCCGCCAGACGGAGTGACAGCGCGGGTTTACCGAAAACGCTCGCCCGCCTCTCCCCGGCCATCTAGCGGGACAAAATGTGTGGTGTCGTACCGCTGGAAAAGGTGCGTTACTGTCGCCCGTATCGAGAAACTTTGACAGTCAGTGGGTTTTTTTTGAAGGCTAATAGCAGATCTCGACAGTTCGTCTCGCTGGTGGTCATTCTCTCGCAAAAAACTTGTGACCGGCAAATGGAAAGCAAGAATCCTGCCTAAAGGCCCTGTCCTGGCCCGACCAACCCTTGGGAGAAGGGCAGGCTGGCAGGAAAAAATCGTCTCCAGTCCCTGTGAAATTCATCGCCGGGGTCGTTGGGATCCGTTCTGCACAGAGCGCTGCCATCCCTCCCCGAGCGAGCCCGGTCGGTCGGTCGTCTGGTGTGTATACGGGGGTCCCTTTCAGACGGTCCTAGGTCGACGGAGTGAGGGACGGAACAACCGTCCGTCCGTCAGTCGATCCTTGCGGCCGTCCTAGTGAGGCTTTTCACAACACATCCGTCCTCCGCCGCCGACCGGTGTGTGTGGTTCGTACGTCTCCGACAGATATCTGGTTGATCCTGCCAGTAGTCATATGCTTGTCTCAAAGATTAAGCCATGCATGTTCACACTGTCTCACGGTGAAACCGCGAATGGCTCATTAAATCAGTCGAGGTTCCTTAGATAACACGATCCTACTTAGATAACTGTGGCAATTCTAGACCTAAAACATGCTTTCCAAGCTCCGACCCTCACAGAAAGAGCGCTTTTATTAGTTCAAAACCAATCGTCGTTTCGCCTCGCGGGGTTGCGCGTCCCCACACTGATAACTTTGTGCTGATCGCATGACCGTATGTGCCGGCGACGCATCTTTCAAATGTCTGCCTCATCAAATGTCGATGATACGTGACATGCCTACCATATTTGTAATGGGTAACGGGGAATCAGGGTTCGATTCCGGAGAGGGAGCATGAGAAACGGCTACCCCATCCAAGAAAGGCAGCAGGCTCGCAACTTACCCACTCCCGGCACGACGAGGTAGTGACGAAAAATAACAATACGGGACTCTTTCGAGGCCCCGTAATTGGAATAAGTACACTTTAAACCCTTTAACGAGGATCTTTTGGAGGGCAAGTCTGGTGCCAGCAGCCGCGGTAATTCCAGCCCCAATAGCGTATATTAAAGTTGTTGCAGTTAAAAAGCTCGTAGTTGGATCCCAGGCGCAGGCGGGCGGTCTGGCTCGCGCCGATTCACTGCCCGTTGTCTCCTGCTCTACCGTCTGCCGGCTCTATCCCGCGGGTGCTTTTCGCTGAGCGTCCCGTGTGGCCGGCGCGTTTACTTTGAAAAATTAGAGTGTTCAAAGCAGGCCTCGGCTGCCTGAATAATGGTGCATGAAATAATGGAATATGACCTGGGTTCTATTTTGTTGCTTTTCGGAACTGGAGGTAATGATTAACAGGGACAAACGGGGGCATTCGTATTGCGGCGTTAGAGGTGAAAATCTTGGATCGCCGCAAGACGAGCTACTGCGAAAGCATTTGTCAAGAATGTTTTCATTAATCAAGAACGAAAGTAGGAGGCGCGAAGACGATCAGATACCGTCTTAGTTCTGACCATAAACGATGCCGATTAGCGATCCGCAGGAGTTGCTTCGATGACTCTGCGGGCAGCTTCCAAGAAAAAAAAAGTGTTTGGGTTCCGGGGGAAGTATGGTTGCAAAGCTGAAACTTAAAGGAATTTACGGAAGGGCACCAGCAAGAGTGGAGCCTGCGGCTTAATTTGACTCAACACGCCAACACTGAAATGATTGACAGGCTGAGAGCATCTAATAAGAAACGTGTGCTGGAATTAGACCCACAGAAGACAGGTCAGCTTGCCCTCTTAACGAAAGAGAGTTGCTACTGTAATCCTGCTTAACCCTAGAAGAACCGCAGGTTTCAGACACTTGGTCATTGACTGACTAAAAAGCCCTCAATTTATTCCTTGGGTCTAATAGTGAACGGGTGCTGGTATTAGACCCTCGGAAGACAGGCCTCTCTTACCCTACAAATGACAAGGCGTTGCTACGACAATTCTGCTCAATCCGAGAGGAGTCGCAGACATTTGGTCCACGTATTAGGCTGATAAGCCAATGGCGCGAGGCTACCATGTGAGGGATTACGGAATCCCGCCCAAAATCTCAGCACCACTGCGATGGGAGGCTACGATATGGTTGGAATCTGGGGCTCGCGTTCTCAGCCCGATCCGGTCGAGCCGCAGAAAGAGGTATATGCCGTGCGATGATCAAAGTGGGCAGGAAGCTGCTCGATATCCACCCCATACGGCGATGAGGCGTGAAACCACTAGTAGAAGACTTAGTTCTCTGTCGGGGTGTCGAAAGCAGTAGAGCAGCACCTCACTGCGAACTGCTGAGACTCAACCTTTGATCATGAGATATGTCCGCACACCAGGCGAACAACATCTCAGTGCCATGGCCAGGCCTGTCCCCTGGTTAAAGGCACTCCTGCCTCGCTCTTTACCTCTGTCTGCTATCAGTCATCCCAATGGACGCAGAAGAGATGCAATCCAGCGGACATTGCACCTCTGCCCTATTGTGACAACCTACCAGATGGCGGGGAATGCTAGGCGTGCCATCACTACAGATGATCCGAGAAAATAAAGGGAGCAAAGAGATACCTCACTCACATGCACATGCTACGTTTCTGGCAGGACGTGACGATCCTGGGACACAGACACACTGGACTGCCTCTCTTCTGGGATAGTATAAACTAGTACAAAGTTCATCATACCATACCATTGCCACACCCTATAGACACGAGTGGGGAAGACTTGATAGTCCTGCAGGACAACTTCCCCAAGAGAGACAACTCTGATCAAAAACAACTGCTGCCTTGCAGATAGGATGGGGACAGCCAAATGCTAAGGAGGGCATCCCTACAGAAACGCCTGTTGAAATCGGATGCACTGGGCCACAGGCTTAACAAGTAACATAGTGCAACGTATATCGCTGTATCCAGAGTTCAAAGAAGAAGAAGAAGAAACTGCCATGGCCAGTGTTATAACCATAACTCAAATATGTCAGGACGCCATACTGTATTACATGCCCAGATTCAACAATTGAACGCTCTCGTCATGTATATCCCCTGTACTGGACACGGCCTGAACTTCGTGGAAGTTAAAGTGACAGAATGTTGTCTACACATTGTAAAATTATCTTACTTTGTTCAGCGTCTGTATTCCTTTTCTCTGCTTCCTCACATCGCTGGAATGTTCTGGTATCATTTCCTTTTCTCTGCTTCCTCACATCGATGGAATGTTCTGGTATCATCTTTAGTAAACATTGTCTAGACACCTACTCTGTCTGACACGAGATGGTCGTCAAATGTTGATGTTATTCATGCTCTATATGGGGTTTTTTAGAAAATTAAACATGAACTGGATTCTGTATCAGCCGCCATTGAACATGAATAGAGCAGAAGGCGAGAAACAGCAGGATTGAGCCAGAAAATGTAGAATCTGGAAACGATCTTCATCACAACTCTTCTGAATTTCTTGAAATAGTGAACAAATCAAGTAAGGTCCAGCAGTTATAGAATGTCTTCTTCTTTCTTTGGCGTTTGTCCTGAAAAGGACGTTATGACTATATGTTGTAGTTTACAGCGAGACTTCGATATCTGCGCATTTCGATCCGATCGGGCTACCTGGTTCGCCTTCTCTCTCCTATCCTTATTTATTAGCCAGGCTACACTAAGTACAGCCTGTTTCCAGGACCGCCGCTTGGAGACGGAATATGGTCTTGGTCAACTGTGGCTCGCCAACTCTGATGCTAGCATCCAGCGACTCATAGTTGGCTGCTGTCAGCTCCTTCACTGCTGCATCTTCAGCTCCGTCAGAGTATTACCGTTACCCGAAAGAGGAGCAAGTAATGGAAGCACTGTAACCCATCAAGCGATGTACTAGGAAGCGACTAAGGTGAATTGGCTACCCCATCCTACAGAAGCTTTAAATCCCATCAATTTCACTATAAATAGACAGGTCAACATGTGGTGACGTTGCATGCATTTGTTGGAGGCATGTGCTCCACATAGAGCTAAAATAAGGTTGAATGATTGATTCATTAATTGATGATTTATTGAATGATTGATTGGTTAATTGGTTGATTTATTTTGATTGATTCATTTATTGATTGACTGATTTATTGATTGATTTGTCTGTTGATTGACTGCTCTGTTTATTAATAAATTTATTTATCAATTGATTTGTTTATCTGCTGGTTAATTTATTGATTGATTTATTAAACGATTGATTAATTGATTGATCAATTGATTCAATAATTAATTGATTTATCGATTAATTGATTCATTGATTCGTTGATTAGTTAGTTGATTGATTGATTGATTGATTGTATGATTGAAGTCGGATGTGCATATTGTCAGTTAGCCAAAAACTATACTTACCTATTCTAGTTTATGCGCCGAGACATCATGTTGGGTTAAGGGTTTTCTCCAGTCCAACTCTTGATCTTCAATATGTTGCCAACAATATACTGTAGCTGATGACTGTCAACAAAGCGGTGCCAACAACAGTAAAGATAAGGTAGTCCTAACAACTCAGAAGGGAGCAAAGAATAATCAGGGCCAGGTAAGTGGAACATACTGATCAAGGTGGGAGGAAGAGTAATCAGAGTCAGGTGAACCATACTGATCAATGTGGGAGCGAAGAGTAATCAGAGTCTGGTGAAACATACTGATCAAGGTGGGAGCGAAGAGTAATTAAGGTGAGGTGGAATATACTGATCAAGGTGGGAGCGAAGAAAAATCAAGGTGAGGGGGAACGTACTGATCAAGGTGAGAGCAAAGAGTAATCAGGAGCAGGTGAAACAAACTGATCAAGATCGCCGCCTTACTTTCTCGTAGGGCTGCTTGAAACAGGCTGTGTCACAACAGTCTGGCCAACGAGATGAGGATTGTCACTGGAATATCCGCAGTGATAATCCTACTGTGGAACCTCGCAAATGAGAATGTAGGTGTAACTTTTCAAGTACGCCTCAAGATGTAGGAAGAACCACTGTAACCAGCGAACAAAGAAATGTCGTCAAGAGTTAACTCAACTTGGCAAGAATAGCTTCGAGCAACAACAAAAAATCAGAAAACAAACCTACCAGAACATAGAAAAAAAACTTCGACTCAAAGTCCCCTGGCTAAGGGGAGCGCACTGTTATAAGAAAGACACGACTCGGCACGAAAGGTGTTGTCTGGTGGGTGTGTCCCCCGAGAGCTTATGATGGTCTCTGCGTCTCTTGTTCCTGATGATTGATGACTGATTGTTGTTGAATGCACACAATGAATACGTTTACGCTGTTGTGCGTCCTAAAATTGCGCGTTAAATGGCGATTAGCGTTCTTCACATCACGAGCGGGGTGATGTAGGTGGACCGGTGTCCTGCAGGTTGTTTTACTATGCCTGGCTTCATCTGCGTGTCGCTCACTATTGCGGGGATCACGTCGATCCCTCACCTCGTTAACCAAGCTGCCACGAAAATAGCCCGTTTCCGGGGAGAACTACGAGGAAGTCAAGGTAAGGGTCTTGGCCAGTATGTTTTGCCTGACCCTAACATGTCTGATCAGTATGTTATGCCTGACCAGACGTTAGTTTTTTTTCTCTCTCTCTCTCTCTCTCTCTCTCTCTCTCTCTCTCTCTCTCTCTCTCTCTCTGGTTCCAGGCACTACTGCGTTTCATTCGTATTTGTCAAACATCTTTATACTCCATCTTACTCTATTATTAACTAAAAGTATTCTGTTTAGTTCAGGTGTCATCTCCACAACGAAGATCGGCTGCAATGGATCACCAGCGTGCTTCGTCTCTTGCCTTGATGGTACAATCTGCCAGACTTTTCTTCGTCTATCTGTTGATGGTATCCTTCTACGTATAACAATGTTTATCCTTGGCAGATTTGCCACCCATCTTTTGTTTCGTTATTATTCCAGAAAGGTATGTATCTTTTGTTGTGACCAAAATATCTGAGCTTCCGATCATCAAGAACCAATGCACTCCATGACTTTCATTTTCGTTTTCCTTTATTTCCATAGGTGCGCCCCATTCTTCTATATATCCACCTTTCACATGCATCAATCGTTTGTTCATTATCCACGTTTCAATGGAATGCAGTAAAGACGAGAATACATAACACATGATTACTCTCATTATTAATGTGTCAGTGACTTCTTCAGTGCGTATACTGGTCCTGTCAATATTCCTCTATGCGTTTGAGACATGGACAGTTACAGCTGACCTTGAACGCAGGATACAGGCCTTGGGGAAGAGATGTTTCCGAAAACTTTTAAACGTCACGTACTAAGATCGAGTTACAAACGAGGAAATACGAGATAGAATTACAACAGCAATAGGGCCTTTCGAAGATCTCTTGGCAACTGTCGAAAGAAGGAAACTCACTTGGTACGGTCCCATATCGAGATCAAATGGTCTTGCAAACACAATCCTCTACGGGAAGGTGCATGGCAGACGACGAAGAGGCCGGCCCAAAAAGAGATGGGAGGACAACATAAAAGAATGGACCAGTCCCCGACCAGAAGAGTCACAGGCAGCGGCATTTGACAGAGAGGGATGGCGTTGAGTTCTGAGGATGTCTTCATGTGTACCCCAACGACCTCACCGGTTACGGGATCACCTGACCTGACCTGACCTGACTTCTTCAGATAGACGTCAATACATTCCTCATTTTGGTGAGAACAGATTTGACCATCCCTGTTTTTTTCCAGATTTCTATTTCAGATTTTCTATTTCCCGTTTTTATATTTCCAAGAAGCGCTTGGCCTGTTCCTGTATTTGACTATCTATTTTTGTCTATAGAGTAGATTATGAGTATACTTTTCTAATGATCATAGTTTTCGCTTTCTTTCTTTGTCGATCTCGATGTCCTTAGCAGAATGTCGCTTCTAACAGCTGCCAACCAATCTAGCTGTTATAAATTTCTTGGCAGTACAGTAGACCTCTACACCTCACGGTAGAAGAGGAGCGACTAAGTAAGGCAGTACGGTAGGTTGGCATTACTTTCCGTTGGCGGAGGAGCGATCCCACCAAGAGAAAAAACAATCTCGCGCTCGATTTCCACCTCTACACCCCTCCCCTTTAATGTTACAGATGTTCTGTTTTTGTTTGATTAGAGGTTTGGCTTTCTGGATTCTACTGACCAAGACACGCCGCTTTCCACCACATACCGTAGTCCTTTGGGCTATATCAGGACGTATTAACCAGTGTATGTTGATTTTCGTACAGTAGGGATGGGCTTTGGTGTTAGTGCGTTCATGGGTTCTTTGTGCATCTTTGCTTTGGCTATTTTTGCAAAGTTTCTCCGCTTTAGTTTCCCATTTCCGAGATTGTTTAGTCTCTGGTGCATTGGATGGTCAGTCAGTCTTCTGAGTTTCTCTGCTTGCTTCTGGGCTCTGTAGTCTTTTCTGTTGGTCATGGATTGCAGTTTTGTAATCAAGTTCTACAATTGGCGTTGACTTCATGCCTCTTCTTATAACTCTCATTGCTTGGTTTTGGAGTTTGGTAATTTTATCGAAGTTCGCCTTTGCTGCTGTTGTCCATGCCGCAATGCCATACTCGAGAACTGGTCTCACTCTTCCAGTGTACAGTTTCTTTAGTATACTTTCGTCTGCTTTCCAGCTTGTGCCAGCAAGTTTCCTCATGATTGCCATTCTTTCTCTGGCGTACGGAGAAAAATCCCAGACACGCCTAGTTAAACTGAACACAAAATAATTTCAGACCAGTTATGTTGGGATTACAAACCAAGCTCGCGCTCGATTTACAACTCTGTACAGCGTTCTCCTCTTTGTTACAGATGGTATAAGAAGGACTAATGTTGTAGCTGTTATAATATGCTTTGTGAATCACATTCTTACTTGCACATTATCTTGAATTCTTTTTATGTGGATCATGTTTTCTTTCATCTCAGTTCTCTATCGATGTCTCTTAGCTCGAACTCGTGTCAAGATTAGAGAACCCGTAACGCACCTTAATAAATGTTCATTTCATGTGGTTAACTCCCTTTCCTTTTCTGTAACATTCATTTACTAGATCAGCGGTTCCTAAAATGTTTCGATTCACGGCGCTCTTCTCGAACCAGAATTTGCCCACTGCGCCCAAAATCAAAATATAAGCCTACCTAACAGTTGCAATGGGTGTGGTTAGGTGGTTCACTTGAAAAAAAAATAATGAAACACCCATTCACAAACAATTTGTATAAAACGTATTAAATAAGTTTCCTCTCCTAAGTTGGTGTCCTGCTTTGGGCAAGGGGGTTTTGAGGCAATGTATTTTACTTCTATTTATTTTCAGACTAGCAGCTCGCTGATCCAATTTAGGTCGATCAAGAATTGTTTGGTTTTCCACAATGATATTCCTGATGAGCAGGATGTCGTCTGGTCAGCACGAAATCGTAAATTGGTGAGCCACTGGTCATCTATATTTACACCTCTGTCGATCCAATTTAATTGTTAGAAAATCTCTTCGAGAGCCGCAGAACCTTTGGAGAGATAGTGTTGCCATGTCGGACTTCTCTTGCTATTTCCTCAATCAGTATATAAATTTCAGAGATGTCCTGGTTTCTGGGAGCATCTACCACAGCATTGGTCTGGATAAGTCAAAGACTTTCTCGTAATCGATAAATACAAGACATAAGGGTGTGTTCAGATCACAAGCACTCTCCATCAGTTGAATGAGCGTGGGGAGGTGGTAAATGAGGGAAAACCCTTTCCTGAATCTGGCTGGTTTTCTAGGTTGGTGTTCATCGAGTTGCCTGTCGAGTCTGTTGACCAGGACTCTAGTGAAAAGCTTGTACATTATTGGTAGCAAACAAATTGGACCGTTATTTCTAAGATGTTCAGTAATTCCCTTTTTGTCGATTAGAAAAGTCTTTGAAGATTTCCACTGGTCAGGAATTTGTAATGAATAGTCATATATTGAACAGCTTTGACAGCTGAACTGAGTTTCTTCCCCTGCCTTAAGATGTATACCGTTATTCCATCTGATCCGGGAGAAGTGCTTGGATTTTGACTGCTGAATGGCATGCATGATTTCATCATGTCTGATCGGCTTAGTGGGGTCTTCCACCGTTGCTGCAAACCTTTTTGGGATGTCAGTCTTTGATATTTTTTTTTTAAATATCAATATAAAACTACCTCCATTCTGCTTCGATGATTCGTCTAACTGTTATGATGGTACTGTCGTCCATTTTTTGTGCTTTAAGTAGACCTCTCTTTTGTTGCATTTTGTTGACTTTGTGAGACTGTTCCTGGTTTGATCAGTTCGATGCTGTTCATGGTCGTTCTTTAGCTGAAAACAGATTTTAGTATTTAGTTGGTATAGTGAATAGAAAACAACGATTCAAAACTAAATAGACTTTTAAAATTATAACATCGAGCGCTTCTAGAATTATTATTGAAAAGCGAAACAGTTAGTGGTTTGTAAAGTGTCCGTTAGAGGTCAGTTCTATTATCGAATCAATATATCAAATGGGTAGATAGATGGGAAATGCCACGACCTTTTAAGGTTACATAGAAAGTTTAAAACAAAGGGATGTTTTCAGAGTGGCACTGCAGGCCAGAGAAAGTTTGCAAGGTAGCAACTAATTAACAAAATACGATATTGATATAGCATATAAGTTGGGAGATCAGTGTTTTCGAGGATAGACCACAGAACAATAGACCACAAATCAGACAGCGGTGTCGCTAGAACAGTGCTAGAACATCAGCTAAGTTGGTAGATATAACAGATAGATAGAACAGCAGAAGGACAACAGAGAAACACAGAAGCAGACTCAGTCACTGAGAGGAAAGATCTTTACCGAGAACGTGGTTGAATGGCAAAGACTGCCAACCCAAACCAACATTTAGCTTCAAGCGTAAGAATTTGATTGTATTTTGTTGTGGTGCATTGTCGCTGAAACCTTGTCACAAGTGACATTGACTCTAAAGTCCTGGAGTGACTATCTTCTGCATATAAGAGAAAGAAATGTGTTTTCCTTAAACTTAAAGACGAAGCTGTCATCACAAAAACCAGGGGTAACAAAGGTGTTACTCTTGGCCTGCGACTCACGGTATAAGAACCACTATCACCGACACGAGGACCCCTGACAATAAAGTTGTTACTCTTGATTAGACAACCACAACGGTGCAAGAACCGCTGTAGTTGTCGCAGAGTTCCTGGGAAAACTTCCGGAGAATCAGAAGACCCACACGCTACAGGAACAGAGCAGTAGAACAGAAGGGCATCAGACGAGCGAATACCAAAATCAAGCTGTAAACTAGCGACACAACGCATTCCCTTCTCCGGACTATATCCTACTACTTTCAAAGCCCTGTTCAGGGCTTGGTAGCGGGAGATTGGGAACGAACGCAGAAGAAGAAGTGTGTGTCAACTTTAGTTAGATAAGATTGTGTGAAATTAACAGAAATCGAATTGTTCAAAGTGATAGGACCCTTGGGTTTATTAGGACAAAAGAAAGACATGTACCACTTGCACAAACCTCTTGATTGACAGGAGAGAAAGTTTCCACTTGCTTGTATTATTGTAATATTACTATTTTTGTTTTGTTTATAAAATAAATCATTGATTGTTATTGCTGCATTTCCAATAATCGTTAGAGTGTTCTAATTAGAGTTGTGAGTAGAAGAGTGATAGTTGTAAGAACGAAAGTAGATAAAAGAGTTTCCTGATACATGCTCATGTTGAGGTACAGGTTTTTACATATCCGGTGTACTACTAACTGTACACTGCGGGGCTACTACCGAGAGCATCAACCTTTATTCGTTTCCTATAAATCCTTTTATGTTGACGCTTACATTACGTCATAATGATAGGTTTTTTTCAAAAGTAAACTAAAGAGGGCTGTGAATGTAGTTAGAAACGTTATCTTGTAAAACACGTTGCTAAAAATAGCCGTCAGTGTAAGAGCGCGCTAGGTGCTTTAACAAGAACTTCCTGAATAACAAATCGGGATTCCCTCCCTTTGTGGGAATTTGCGGTTTTCAATTGGGAAATTTGTATTTCAAGTGAACAATTGAGACTACGAATTCAAACTGTCGGAATATTGATCTTTCCCCAAATTACAATTCTACATAACGCAAATAACCTACAGGGGAAACATTTTATTAGAATTGGAAAAGACCGCGTGATTTAGCAGTGTAAATCGAGTGTAGACTTAGTTTGCAATCCAAACGTACCGTTTGAAATTACTTCGAATCCTGTTTGACTGGGCATTTTATAGATCTGTCTCGGTATGACCACTTCTCCACGTACAGAAAGGATTGACAAATCTACCGTACTGCGAAACTTTCACAGTGGAAAACACACCATAACTCATTGCAAACAGTAGCACACACTCATCTACACTGGTCAATACGCCTTGATATTATCCTTAAAGACTACGATATCATCCGGAACCCTATAACCAAAAGGAAACAATACTCCTTTAACTTTCACTGCCGTATGTCACTATTTTATTAAAAACGGGAAAACCCTATATCCCCACATACAGTTTGGGAAACTGATCAAACCTTGCACTATCAAAATAGTAATGAAAAGTGTTAGGGGGATGGATTTCTGAAGGAAGAAACATGCTGCAGTTTCACTACCAAACATTACTTTTAACCAATGAGCGACATGGCCATTGACGTCAACTTAACTTAACTTAACTTAACGCCTTTATACTGGTTTAGAAGACTCTGCAGAGTCTGTATACAACCAGTTTTATTTACATTTCCTTGCTCTAAAAGCTATGCGCATCCAATTTATTCTTAAATGCATTAATTGTCCCTGCCTCCACTACCTCCTGTGGTAATGCACTCTCTGACTAAACAAATTATTTCATAATATCTAATCTGGACCTTTCTTTAGTTAATTTGTAGCTATGCCCTCTTGTTCTTGTATGTGGTTGTATTTTGAAAAAACTTGTCACGGATAAAGTTGTGCAGGAAATCAAGTATATTAGTATTTAGCTTATTCAAACTGGTGGAAAAGTCATGCGAGCAAAATCAATAATTTTATATCGCATCATTGACCTGGCAAAGACATTTGATTTGGTTGGTATGGAATGACTTCACAAAATCCCCTCTAAAATAGGCTGCCCAAGCAAACTGCTAGAACTAATAATATCGTTTCATAAAGACATGAAAGGGGCAGTCTAATTTAATGGAAGCATATCACAAACATTTCATATTCGTATTGGTGTTAGACATTCAGCAATAGTTGAGCATAGAGGAGAACTGGTTTATCAATTCCATTTTGGCTATAAAATGCAAATACTTTGGTCACATCAAGAGACACAACGGTCTCCAGAGAACAGTGATGGAAGGTATGGTGCCAGGTAAAAGAGGAATGGGTAGACCAAGAAGACGATGGCGCCAAGATATCTGGGAATGTCTGGGTATAACTGGTGGAGGCTTGAGTTTTGGCAAGGGAACGAGTTTCTTTCAGACAGAGTGTGATGGGAGAGACATTCTATAAAGGACATGCTACATGATGATGGGTGTTAAGCAGTGCTGTGTTCTGGTTTCGATACTGTTCGGAATCCTCTTTTCTCTATTACTGGAACATGAATTTTGTAACGCAAATGAAGACATCTGTACTTATATTTGGTCGGATGGTCGATTGTTTAACCTTGCAAGACTCAAGGTCAATACTAAGATCATGGAGATCACCATCAGGGACTTGATTTTCCCTGATGATGCTGCAATTGTCACCCACAGTCAGCAGAAACTTCAGAGATTAATAGATCGCTTCTCCCATGAGTGCAAAGATGTTGGTCTCACAATAAGTCTCGTCCGATGCTGTGATTGGGAGCGAAGTCAACAACTTCGGGTTGGGAGCCGTGTCACTAAACCACCAGCCGACACCGTCCCATCAATGTGAATATCTTCTTCTTCTTCTTCGTACGCAGTCAGACAGTAACCATTATTTTTTTCGAAAAAAGCGGCGGTCATCCTGAGGCTCTCGCCACTGCCATAGAGCTTGTCTTGCAGTTCCACTGGTAATGGCCACATCTGCTCTCTCTGATCCTCGTATGTCGGGCAGTTCTGCAGCAGATGTTCAGCGGTCATTTTACCAGTACCGCACGGGCATTCGTCGGTACACCCTATCTTCAATTTGTTGAATAGGTGGTACCTCAGTCTGTTGTGGCCAGTGCGAAGTCTGAAGACAACGACCTGCTCTCTTCGGTTCAACTGGTAATAGGCATCGTTTTTGGTGTAACCAGTATGTTCGGTTTCCCATTTGGTCATGTATCTGGTTTTGATAAGCCGTTTTGACTCTTCGTACGTCATACTGGTATCTGTTTGTGGTAGTCTTGCACCTTCTTTTGCCAGTCTGTCTGCCTCCTCGTTGCCTTGGATGTTGCAGTGTGACGGAACCCACTGTACCACTACCCTTTTTGGTGCGGACTGCTGGCACAGTTTGCAGAGTGCTGCTCTTAAGTCATTAAGCTCAGTGTTTTTCTGGCTTTTTAGCGCTGTGACTACGGCGAGAGCATCTGTCAGCAGGACTGTATGGCTCTCATTTTCACTGTGTGTCACCATTTCTTCCACTGCCGCCCTCAGTGCCTCTGCCTCCGCTCTGAAATTGCTTGTGTACTTACCAGTAGCGAATGACAGTGTTATTTTTCTGCCATTTGGTAAGTTCAGGAATGCTCCTGCCCCTCCGTTCTGTGTAGTGTTTGTTACAGAACCGTCGGTGTATGCATGGGTCCAGTCCATGCTTGGGTAGCTTTTCGTTATGAAGCTTAGGGTAGTATCTCTCCTTTCTTTTTCAGTCTGGCAGTTTTTGTTTGCAATACCTGGTATATTTTCTACCACCTCTGGAAATATATCCTGCCTCCAGGTAGGTTTTCGTACAGTAGTGATGGGTTTTGGTGTTGTTAGTGCGTTTATGGGATCTTCGTGCATCTTTGCTTTGGCTATTTCTGCAAAGTTTCTCCGCTTTAGTTTCCCATTTCCCAAATTGTTTAGTCTCTGGTGCATTGGATGGTCCGTCAGTCTTCGGAGTTTCTCTGACTGCAGCTGGGCTCTGCAGTCTCTTCTATCGGTCATGGATTGCAGTTTTGTAATCTTTTCAAGTTCTACAATTGGCGTTGACTTCATGCCACCTGTTATAATTCTCATGGCTTGGTTTTGAAGTTTGTTAACTTTATCGAAGTTCGCCTTCGCTGCTGTTGTCCATGCCGCAATGCCATACTCGAGAACTGGTCTCACTCTTCCAGTATACAGTTTCTTTAGTATGCCTTCGTCTGCTCTCCAGCTTGTGCCAGCAAGTTTCCTCATGATTGCCATTCTTTCTCTGGCTTTCATTCGGTTTCTCTCAATCTGACTTTTCCATGTCATGCGCCGATCAAATGTGACTCCCAGATAGGTTGGGTTGTCGTTTGGCTGCAGGAATTTGCCATTTAGACTTAATTTGGTACTTTGGGGTTTTAATGAAAGCGAGAATATTGTGCATGTGGTTTTCTCCTCGTTTATTTTGACCAGCCATGAGTTCGCCCACTCTTCCAGCGATGTTAGGGCCGTCTGCATCCGATTTCTTGCTATGGTGAGATTCTTTTCAGAGGTCCACATAGCCAGATCGTCTGCAAACATTGAGCTATGGATTCTTCTTGGTATATTCTCTGTAATATCGTTTATATATACCAGGAAGAGTGTGGGTGACAATACTCCCCCTCGAGTGTCACCTTTTTGCTCATCTGCCCTTGTACTTGGACTCTGGCCGTTCTTTGTTTGAGGTAGTGGTTGATCCACTTGTACATCTTCCCACAGACATCACTTCTTCTTAGTTTGACTCTACGTCCATCCTTCCCGACTTTGTCAAATGCCTTTTCCAGATCCACCCAAACAGCTACTGTGTGTTTCTGTGCCTGGTAGGCATCTTCTATCTCCTGGGCTATGAGGATGACCTGGTCCTCAGTGGATCTGTGCTGTCTAAAGCCGGCTTGCTGTGGAATTAGTATTCGTTTTTCTTCCAGATGCCACATGTCTGGTGTTTATCATCCGTTCCATCAGCTTGCCGACACAGCTCAGTAGGCGTATGGGCCTGTATCCATTTGGATCTGTTTTGTCCTTTCCTGTTTTTGGAACTGGTACCAGTATTGCATCTTTCCATGCCTGTGGTACAATTCCCCTTTTCCAGCTTTGGTTCAGGACCGATTGCAGTTTCTTCTTCGCTGTTTGGCCCAGCCCCATCAGCATTTCGTTTGTTATCCCGTCTTTTCCGGGAGATTTCCTTTTCTTTAGTGTTCTCATAGCCTCTTCCATTTCGCGCATTGTTAGTTTGGCCATCATGTGCTCTTCAGGAGCCGTATTTGTGTTTTCGTGTCCCTTTAGCTCTTCGCTAATGTCTGTATGCTTATCTGCAGGGACCTCGATGTGGTTTGCTCTGGCATAGTGATCGACAAAGGCGTTTGCGGCTTTCTTACCTGTGATCAAGTTCTCGCCCTGCTTGATAGTAATCTGTTTATTTGTCGGGGTTTCGTCGTTCATGGCTCTGACTAGCTTCCATAGCTTGTTCCCGTCTTTGTCCAGGTTTAGACTTTCCGTTTTATTTTTCCAGCTTTCTCTTGCTGTTTGCTTGAGAGTGTGTTTGTACTTTGCCGCGGCGGCTTTGAGGGCGATGTTTGCCTCCATGGATTTTTCTCGCTCTGCCATGTTCCTAGCATTTGTTACTGCATCTTCCACTTTCTGCAACTCCTCATTCCAGTAGGGCTTATAGTTTTTCCTAGCTCCTCTTGGGATGGTTTCAGTGGCGGCTTGCATTATTGCCTTGCTTAGGCTCTCTACTGGGATTCATTTTTGTGTTTCGTGTGTTGATGGTTTCACACAGCCCATCTGTCAGGATTGCAAATCTGTCCCAGTCGGCTCGTTTGTAATTCCAACGTGGGAGCGGTTTTGTTTCCTGTGGGCCTACTTCCATGTCAATGGTTAGTCTGATCGGCCTGTGGTCGCTACCTGCCAGTTGGTTTAGCACCTGGCGGTCTATTTTATGGTGTATGTCCTGTGTGGAGAAGGCCAAATCTGGAGTCGAGGTGGTATGCCATGTTCTTGAATAGAAGCTAGGGCTATCCTCCGGCCTATTGATTAGGGAGAGATTTGCATCTATCTCCCAATCTTCCACTTCGTCACCTCTGCTGTCTGTGTCAGAGTATCCCCATCTCTCCGAGTGGCTGTTGAAATCTCCAACTACTATGCAGTTGGAGTCTCTGACCTCCATACTCGAGAGCGATAGGTCTCTATTTGGTGGTCGGTACAGATTGAAAATGCGGAGCTTCGTCTCTTGAGTCATTATGTCAACTCCTACAATTTCTGCTTGTCCGGTGTGATTGACAGATACCGCGCTACTCGGTATGCAGTTTCTGGTCAGTATCAGGACCCCTCCTTTGTGGCCTTCTCTATCTAGACGGAAGGTCTGGTATCCTCTGATTGAGAATTTATGGTTATTGTTGAGGTGCGTTTCCTGGATAATGTTAATGACTCCCTCCGCATTCCACTGTAGTATTTTGAGGGTCTTGAGGTTTTGGCCAATAGAAGTTGCCCCATAGCCATGTGCCTTGACTCCACGACACATGTGTGGGTGACCACCAGTAGTCAAGGGTGGGCCCCTTCGAGGCGTGAGGCCCGGCACTATCGCTGCCTGGCGGGACTCCGCAGGATGAGCGCCATGCGTTTTTCTAATAGGTTGTACTGCCATCATACTGCGATTTACGTTGCACTGTTTTGTTAGGCTTGCGGCCCCGTGCATCCGATTTCAACAGGCGTTTCTGTAGGGATGCCCTCCTTAGCCTTTGACTGTCCCCAGCCTATCTGCAAGGCAGCAGTTGTTTATGATCAGAGTTGTCTCTCTTATGGAAGTTGTCTTACTAGACTATCGAGTCTTCACTACTCGTGTCTATAGGGTGCAATGATGATATGTGAGATGATAAATGAGATGGGCTGGTTTACCCGGAAGAGAGGCAGTCCAGTGTGTCTGTATCCCAGGATCGTCACGTCCTGCCAGAAACGTAGCATTTGCATGTGAGTGGGGTATCTCTTTTTACCTTTATTTTCTTGGCTTCTATGCAGGGATGGTACGCCTAGCATTCCCCGCCACCTGGGGTGTTGACACAGTGGGGCAGGTGTGCAATGTCCGCTGGTCTGCATCTCTTCTGCGTCCAGCATGATAGTTATATGGCTGACAACGTGCAGAGGTAGATATCGTAGCCGACGTGCATTTAGCCAGAGGACAAGCCTGGTAATGTCACAGAGATGTTGTTCGCCTGGTGTGCGGACAGCTCTCATGGTCATTGGTTGAGTCTCGACAGTTCACAGTGAGGTGGCTGCTCTACTGTTTTCGACACCCCGACCAGGTACTAAGTCTTTAGTTGGTGGTTTCGCACCCCATCGCCGTATAAGGTGAGTATCTAGCAGTTGTCCGCCCGCTTTGATCGGCGGACGGCAAGGACCTCTTGCTGCGGCTCTACCGGATATGGCTGGGGCGCAAGCCCCAGGTATCGAGCATGTAGAAGCCTCCCATTGCAGTGGTGCTGAGATTTTGGGCGGGATTACGGCTTACAAGGGTTCGGCCGTAATCCCCCACATGGTAGCCTCGCGCCATTGGCTTATCAGCCTGGTACGTGAACCAAAGTGTCTGCGGCTCCTCTCGATATGAGCTGGTTTTCCGTAGCAACGCCCTGTCATTAGTAGGGTAGAACTGACCTGTCTTCAGATGGTCTATTTCCAGCACCCGTTCACTATTTGGTCAGACGAATTTATTGAGGGCTTTTGTTTGTCAATGACCAGGTATTTGAAATCTGCGGTTTCTGCGGGGTTAAACACGATTTCCGTGGCGTTCTTTCATTAGACTGTTTGAGAGCTGACTTGTCTTCCGTGAGTCTAATACCAGCGTACGTTCATTATTAGACCAAGACGGTAGTGCTCTCGATTTGTCAGTCGTTCTACAGTATTAGGCGTGTTCAGTCAAATAAAGCCGCAGGTTCCACTCCTGGTGGTGCCCGTCCGTCAATTCCTTTAGCGAGACAATCAAGTTACTTAGAGGGTGGCCCCAGATTTTCGAGGGTCTAATTCCAGCACATGTTCACTATTAGACCCCCCGAAGGTGCTCTCTTTTGACTGTCATTCTACACTATTGGCGTGTTTAGTCAATTTTAGCCTCAGGAGTGGTCCTGATAGTGCTCTTCCGTCAATTCCTTTATCAAACACTGTATGCAGACCAACCGAGCCTCAGAGGGCATAACCCCAGATTTCTGAGGGTCTAAATCCAGCACCAGTTCCATATTAGACCCCAGAGAAGTGGTCTCGGCATGTCAATTATTTCAGTGTTGGCCGTGTTGAGTCAAATTAAGCCGCAGGCTCCACTCCTGGTGGTGCCCTTCCGTCAATTCCTTTAAGTTTCAGCTTTGCAACCATACTTCCCCCGGAACCCAAACACTTTGGTTTCCCGGAAGCTGCCCGCAGAGTCATCGAAGCAACTCCTGCGGATCGCTAGTCGGCATCGTTTATGGTCAGAACTACGACGGTATCTGATCGTCTTCGCGCCTCTGACTTTCGTTCTTGATTAATGAAAACATTCTTGACAAATGCTTTCGCAGTAGCTCGTCTTGCGGCGATCCAAGAATTTCACCTCTAACGCCGCAATACGAATGCCCCCGTTTGTCCCTGTTAATCATTACCTCCAGTTCCGAAAACCAACAAAATAGAACCGAGGTCCTATTCCATTATTCCATGCACCATTATTCAGGCATCCGAGGCCTGCTTTGAACACTCTAATTTTTTCAAAGTAAACGCGCCGGCCACCCCGGACACTCAGCGAAGAGCACCCGTGGGAGAGAGCCGGCAGACGGTAGGACAGGAGACAACGGGCAGTGAACCAGCGCGAGCCGGACCGCCCGCCTGCGCCTGAGATCCAACTAAGATCTCGAAAGAGTCCCGTATTGTTATTTTTCGTCACTACCTCCCCGTGCCGGGAGTGGGTAAGTTGCGCGCCTGCTGCCTTCCTTGGATGTGGTAGCCGTTTCTCATGCTCCCTCTCCGGAATCGAACCCTGATTCCCCGTTACAAACATGGTAGGCATGTCACGTACCATCGACATTTGATAGGGCAGACATTTGAAAGATGCGTCGCCGGCACATGAGGCCATGCGATCAGCACAAAGTTATCCAGAGTCACCGGTGGGGACGCCGGAACCCCGCGAGGGGAAACGACGATTGGTTTTGAACTAATAAAAGCGCTCTTTCCGCGAGGGTCGGAGCTTGGTAAGCATGTATTAGCTCTATAATTGCCACAGTTATCCAAGTAGGATCGTGTCATCTAAGGAACCTCGACTGATTTAATGAGCCATTCGCGGTTTCACCGTGAGACAGTGTGAACTTAGACATGCATGGCTTAATCTTTGAGACAAGCATATGACTACTGGCAGGATCAACCAGATATCTGTCGGAGACGTACGTACAGCACACACCGGTCGGCGGAGGAAGGGTGTGTAAAAAGCCTCGCTGGGACGACGGCCGCAGGGACCGACTGACGGGACGGACAGACGGACGGTTTGTTCCACCCGTCCCTCACTCCGTCGACCTAGGACCGCCTGACAGGGGCCTCCCACACGCACCAGACGACCGACCGACCGGGCTCGCTCGAGGAGGAATGGCAGCACTCTGTGCAGAACGGATCCCAACGACCTCGGCGATGAATTTCACTGGGACTAGAGACAATTTGGCCTGTCGGCCTGCCCTTCTCCGTAGGAGAACGCAGGGCCTCGAGGCAACGATTCCTGCTTTCCATTTGCCGGTCACAAGCTCTTTGCGAGAGTCGGACCACCAGCGAGACGTACTGTCGAGCTCTGCTATAAGCCTTAGATAAATCACCACGGACGGACCACGTTTCCTCATACGGACCAGACCAGCGCACCTCGGTGGAGGAGCCGCTACAACAAACCGCACCCAATTCGCTCTACGGGGAAAGGCAGGCGAGCGTTTTCCGCAAGCCCGCGCTATCTCTCCGCCTGGCGGGACTGAGATCGCTTTACGAACACTGGTTGAAATTGAGTCGCTGCGGCGAGACAACTACCCCAGATCAATGTGAATATGAAAAGTGTGTAAACGCTTGCCACGATTCCTTGTGTTCATTAAGTCTAGCGACATTTGTAAACTTTAAAAGAGTCACCAATAACACACACACACACACGTGGGTCAATATGCTGATTGCTGGTGATTCACCTTTTGCTCCAAGTGAAACATAGGGCCACCACTACATCTTGTCCCTTTACAGGAAGCATATATCCGAGCATTCGCAGTGGTGGTTTTAATTGCAAGGTTTTACACGATGAGGTTGCTAACCCCATACGCAATCCTCTTTTGTGGACTTTAACAACATACTTGGAAGATTATAGTGGTTCTATTCTTTTCCCGATACCACTTGGGTGATCCTCCTGACTAACTACTGACTATTTGGTTTTATGCAGTTTAACTGTCAATCTTGGAATACATCATGTATTTATCTTTGGGGTGAGACCGTGGGGGAGTGGGAAAAGAAGGTCGGAAAGGGGGGGGGGTGGAGGCTTTCTGAAAATGACAGTTTTCACCACGCTTTACTGCAGGAAAGGAAACACGCGATGGCTTTAATAAAAACGAGTTTCTCAACATTCTCTGTTCAGGGACAACATCTGTTGCCCAACAATGTGTTGCCCATAACGCTGAACAAGCGTTTAATTGGGTCGCCTGTTGGATAGCGCTGCAAGATAACGCTGTGCACGCACCATAGCGGAGAACATATAACCTATCAACATTATTCTGTCACCGTACCGTTAGATCAATATCCCTTACCACGCAAGGCTTGTTCAGAAACTTGTTCAGTTGATCTTCGATAAGGCTTGTGGTACTAGTTTCTGGATAATTTGTTGCAGCTTGACCTAAATGTACTATTCCCATTCAATTGCAGTAAATTATTCGATCGAGTATTGAAGGCACTTTTCAGCGACGAAACGAATATGGAGAGATTATGAGACACATCCTTAACGAAAAGGAGACTTCACTTTAGGTCAATGGTTCCCAGACTTTTTCGTTCCACATCACCCTTAGTGTACCATAACTTTCCCACGGCACCCCAAATCAGAAAATAAGCCTATTTAACAGCTGCAGTACGCAGCTGATACGGTCAGGTTAGTTAATTGGAAAAATCATTAATAAAATACGTATTTCCAATTCACATGCAGTTTCTGTAAAATGTAGATAATTATATACCTTGAACATTCATATCATTGAATACACGTAATTAGTGAGACGGGTTGGTCTGTCGTTCATTGAACATCTTCTTAAATCTAAGATCAAACTGGACACAGCTACTTCCATTTCCTGTTCCACGTCTATTTTCACACGATGCTTTATTGTTATCATAGTTACCGCCGAAAAAGTCACTTCAGAATGGGTTGTCAATCCATAAGAACTTGTCGATATTATCTTCTTGAAAGCATTTTTCACCAATTGATATGCTGTGATAAGTGATCTTCGAAAACATATTTTATGTTGCTAGAGAAATCAACTTTATTGGAGACTACCAACTGCCGCAACAAAGGGAAACACACTTTGCTCCCAACTTCATTCATTTTTCTTTGCCCCCATCTTCATTCATTTTTCTTTGCCCCCATCTTCATTCATTTTTCTTTGCCCCCATCTTCATTCATTTTTCTTTGCCCCCATCTTCATTCATTTTTCTTTGCCCCCATCTTCATTCATTTTTCTTTGCCCCCATCTTCATTCATTTTTCTTTGCCCCCATCTTCATTCATTTTTCTTTGCTCCCATCTTCATTCCTTTTTCTTTGCCACCATCTTCATTCATTTTTCTTCTCCGGAGCTGTAATTTTTTTTCTGAAAGCTAAAACCAATATCAACATGTGCATGTTGCTTTCATGAAGAGAGAGATTCAAAAAATTTAACTTTTCAAAGTTACTACACAAGAATTAAAGTTTTACCCAAAAATATATTTATTTGAAGTGTTTTGCATACTCGTGTTTTTCTATTAAATAAAAATGTACGTTTTCAGTGCAGTCCTTATTAAAAATGTACCGACCTTCCACTTCCACAATACCCTCTCCTTACCCGAACCGATACCAAAGACAAAGCTACATCACACTTTTCATCTCAGATACTTGCCGACGGTAGACAAGTTTATCGTCTACTCAATTTCTGATAATCAAAGATGGCGACCTACACTGTCTTTAAATATCGTAGTTGGCTCCGAATACGTGTTCAAATTAACACGATCAGGAAATGATTTCCCTTTTGTCTACACTCGCCTAAATGTCATTAGATGTCCTTCCTATCATCGCATCAACACATGGATGGTCCGATTCTAGGAACACGAAGGCTAAGTGTCATTAGGTGTTCTTCCATCATCACATCAGCACATGGATATACCGAATCTAAGACCACGAACTCTAAGTGTCATTAGGTGTTCTTCCATCATCACATCAGCACATGGATATACCGAATCTAAGACCACGAACTCTAAGTGTCATTAGGTGTTTTTCCATCATCACATCAGCACATGGATATACCGAATCTAAGACCACGAACTCTAAGTGTCATTAGGTGTTCTTCCATCATCACATCAGCACATGGATATACCGAATCTAAGACCACGAACTCTAAGTGCCATTTCACTGAAAATATAGGAATGTTTCGTGGTACCCCTGTAAACCATCACACAGTTTGGAACAACTGCTACATGTGAAAGTACAAGCACTTTCCAAAACTCAGATTTGTGAGGCTATCCAAAAGTATTAACGTAAAAAGACTTTATCAAGATCTTGCATGAAAGCTGTCACTGTACACCATACTTGTTACACATTGTTTCTTAACTAACTTAACGTCTTTAAAATGATTCAGAAGACTCTGCAGAGTCTGTATACAACCAGTTCCATTGACATCACCTTGCTCTAGAAGCTGTACGCATCCAATCTATTCTTAAATGCATTAACAGCCCCAGCCTCCACCACATCACTTGGCAATGTATTCCAAGCATTCACAACTGTCTGGCTAAAAAAATAATTCCTAATATCTAATCTGGACCTCTCCTTAGTCAACTTGTAGCTGTGCCCTCTTTTTCTTGTTGGTGGTTGTATTTTTAAAAACTTGTTATAGTCTAACTTATCCATTCCTCTGATCATCTTATACACCTGTATTAAGTCACCACGAATTCTTCTCTCTTCCAGACACTGTAAGCCGGTTTAAAAAAAATCTTTCCTCATAACTGTATTTCTGGAATCCAACTATCAGCTTTGTCGCTCTTTTTTGTATTCTCTCCAGCATGTCTATATCCCATCTCTGACAACCAGTTTCTAGTCTCTTCCTGATCTACGTCTATGACAGACGGGGCAAGTTCTTCATGGTCTGAACGCTTCTACTGGTCGACCCAGTTGTAAATGGGTGCCTGGTGAAGTCATGAAGAGATTTGAAGTGTCGCAAGAGCTACGAAATTCGCTTTTTGTTGCCATCACTTACAGGAATGTAAGAGATTGCGCACATATTTCGCCCTAGTACAGTGAAATCGGTTCTATAAACCATTTTCCATTATTTCCTTATCTACAATAGACTATATTACTGTTTCGGCACATTCGTGGGTTAAACAAAGATTGCCTTTCTTTAAAAAAGAGACAAAGAAAAGAAACTGTCACGTGTTTTGCTGTCACGACTCAGGGTAGCGGGTGACCGAGAAGTTTAAGTGATCTATTGTTCTGACAACCCTAGACACAAAGAATTTTGCAAAATCTAGCCTCCCTGTCTTTTGCAAGTCAAATAGCAAGTATAGATAACTGCAGATCGTTTATTTAATATGTTAAGCATAGAGGTTACTGTTCCATTCAAGATTGTACTGCAACGTGAAGGTCTCTGCTAAAACAGGCTTCCACTTAATCTCAGAAACACTTGACCGGCGCCGAGTTTCTTTGTTCGGTCATGTTGTACGGCTGGATCAGGGAACCCCAGCCCACAAGATGCTACACAAGTCGTTCCTCAGCGCCAAAAGTCTTCCCCCGACCGGCTGGAGGGGCAGAAGAGACCGTCCCCGAATAGTATGACTCCAGCAACTAATAACCTCCTCCTCCACCCTGGACGAAGCCTGGACCACGCCACAGCTGTAGGTCAAGGATGTGGCCGACCGACGCAACGGGCACCAGACGCCTAAGCGAACATTATTTTTATTATTATTATTACTGATAAAGACCGTTGATGGAAATGTAAAAGTAAATGAATGAAGTGTTCATGCTTTCTCATACCGCATATATTGCAGCCTTCAAAATGTATTATTTAAGAAGAACATACGCTTACGCTTTAACTGTGTCATACAGTTATACATCTGAATAGTCTAAGCAGAATACATTGCAAGGAATTGGGTCTAGAAATGAAGCCTGCAGCTGTTACCGAATTACTTACATTTCATCTCGTGATCAACAATTAACAGATAAAGATTTTGTCTTGCTAGAAGAACAAAAATGGTTCAGCTTAAAATGGAGTCAACATCCGATCTCAGAAATGTATACAAAGCAATTGTAAGAACGCATAGAAAAAATGATTGGCATGTTTTGGGAGGAATGGATAGAACGTTGATAGAAGTCCTTTAACGAACAGCAATTTGTTAAACAATATCAAGTGTTACAGAGAAATTGTTTCAGAAAGGAAGTGCCAATTCATGAAACAAACTCCGCTGTTGTCGTATTGTTAGAAATGACCACCCTCACTGCAACCTTCGGCAGTATGTGAACATCTTACAACATCGGGGCAAAGACAAATGCTAACTTCTTCTTCTAACTCTCCACCATCAAAACGAATAAAATTAATCGACGGCTCAGATGTTGAATCCTCAGTTTTTCCTTCATTCAATGGTAACTTCATTTTGTCAGTGACCATAAGCAGAAGACGTAGAAAATATTTTTAAGTAAGGCTGGCAATGTGATGCTCATTTTGTACTTTCATATCGATTTTTGTTGTTGTTTGTTTGTTAGATAAACTCTTCATAAATAATAGTGTAAACACGTTTTTAGTTATACATATATACTGACAAGGAGAACAAAATTCCCTGATTCTAACTACGATTCCAGACTACAGTGCCAGTCCACCGCAGAACCCGTCGTATTACTATAATTAATATTTTACCGATAATTGACTATTTTGAACGACAGGTTGCATTGTATTCATGTTGCAGACAGGCTTCATACTAGTTCAGATCAAATTAGTTGCCATTTCATGTCGAAGGTCGACTGCAAAGGACAAAAAGAGCCGTTTTCCCCTCGCCTTGATTGTGCCATCTGAAAGGGTTTTTTTCTCCTTTTTTTCTGTTCTTCTCTTTATGTTCTCCTCAAACGCATAGCGTCGTATATCTCTGACATGCTTACCTCCAACGTTTTTTTTTCCAATTGGTTTTTTAGTAAAGTATTAAATCTTGATATATGACCAACACATCTAAACTGTATGGCTCTAATTTCGTTCATTAATTGTTTCCACAATTTTATTGTTGTTATTGGTTGCCCTTAACTTCTTCAAGAATTTGTTTTAATTTCTGTCCACAAAAACCTTTCCATACTTCTTCATATGCACGGTTTAAAGGTACCAATTCTGTACTGCAGCTGCTGCTTCATTGTCCTTGTTTCTATATCATTCTTAATTTAACTTCAATATACTGGTTTTCAAGGCTCTACAGAGTCTGTATACAACCAGTTTATTTCACTCCACGAATACCAAAAATACTATGAGCATCCAGTCTATTTTTTTAATGCATTAACGGACTCCCTGCTTCCACTGCATCCTGCGGCTATGCATTCCAAGAATTCACCACTTTCTGACATAAAAAATATTTCCTAATATCTAATCTGGACCTGTCTTTAAACAATTTGTAGATGTGCCCTCTTGTTCTTGTAGCCTGTCGTACTTTGAAAAACTTTGTCTAGTCTAATTTATCCTTTCTATTTATTAATTTATACACTTGTATTAAGTCACCTCGAATTCTTCTTTGTTCATGGCACTGAAGACCAGTTTGTTTTTTTTAGTCTTTCCTCATAACTAAAATTCTGAAACGCGTGATCATTTTTCTAGCTCTTCTTTGTATCCTTTCCAACATGTTTATATCCACTCTATGATATGGACTCCACACCTGAACACAGTACTCTAATGTAGGTATCACCAATAGTTTATATAGTTTGACTATTACTTCCTTGTTCTTTTGTGAAATGTTTCTTTTTACCATGCCCAACATGGCTTTAGCCTTTTTCACTGTCACCTGTACTTGATCCCGCACCTTTCCTGTATGATCTAATTATAACTCCTAGATCAATTTCCTTTTTTTCTTGTCTTAATATTTTTCTCTCCCATCATGTAATTATATTCATCATTGGATCTTCCCATGTGGAGGACTGTACCTTTTTCTACATTATACTCCATCTGCCAGCTCTCAGACTATTTTTGATTCGTATCTAAATCCGATCTCAAAAGATCCACCTCTGCCGGAGAAGTGACCATGCCGCTTATTTTGTGTCATTGCGAACTTTGCAATCTTAGATCTGATATCAACGTCAAAATCATTGATATATATTAATACCGATCCCTGGGGCACACACTTATTACATGACACCAGTCAGAGTACTCCCTATTTATGCCCATCTCTGCCTTCAACAAATGTTCTATCCAATCTGGCAACTTCACCACCTATTCAGTGTGATTTCAACTTTCGAAACAATCGTTGATGAGGTACTCTATCAAAGGGCTTTGAAAATCCAGATAAATAACATCTACCGGCTCTTCAACATCTAACATTTGGGTAACCTCGTCCATGAATTCTAATAGATTGGTTAAACACGATCTCCCTTTAGTAAACCAATGCTGAATATTTGTGATTAAATTAAACTTGTACAAGTGCGGTACTGTGTTGTCCTTGTCCAAGTGCAGTACTATGTTGTCCTTGATAATGAATTCTAAAATTGTGCGGAGAATGCTCGTCAAACTCATCGGTCTATAATTGGCTGGATCTGATTTGTTGCCCTTTTTGAACAAGGGGATCACACCTGCATCTTTCCAATCCCTTGGAACAATCCTCTTGTCAAGAGTGTGAGATTAAAAAAATGGCCAATGGTTTTGCTAACTGGTTTCGAAGTTCAAACAATAATTTTGAATGAATACCGTCTTGACCAGGATATTTATCCACCTTCAACCTATCCAATTTTTTTGTAAAACAATTTCCTCGGTAATGCAAAATGATAGTAATCATTCATGTGTGCATATCCCGTTGGAAAATATTTAATGGCTCTGGAATCCGGGAGCAGTCTTCTGGTGTATAGACTGTACAAAAGTACTGATTGAGTTGATTAGCATCATCACTTATTATTTGTATGCACTATCTAAGTGGGCCAATTGTGTTTTTCGTTCTCGGTTTATACCAAATATAAGAAAAAAAAATGTGAATTTGAAAAAGTAAATGTGACTGCTCTATTCCATTTATCAGATTTGTTTAGTATGTTTAATTATTTTAAATATATTTCATTTGATTTTCCAGCCTCTATATTTTTTACAAGCTTTATTCTTAGCTCTTCTACAACTAACCACTGATCGAGTTATCCATTGTTGTTCGCTTGGGGTTCAACTTCCTACATGGAACAAATTCCTCTTTCAGTTGCTCAAGAATAGATTTAAACTAAGCACATTCCTCTTCAACATTTACGTCACTGCAAATATCTGTCCAGATTACGTGGAAATAATACAGAAATAGTGAGTATATAAAACATTTAATTACGCACATTTTTTATTTGTTTTTTTTATTTGTCTGATGTGGATGAAAGCAGCATTGGCCGCTACTCTCCTTTATCTATACCGCATCTTCCATAATTAAACTCGTATTTCCATGAAATGAGCAGCTCTTGACCTGCTCTAACATCTTATCGATTAGTCTTAATTTTTAATCTTATCCGGGCAATGAAAGAGCTGACATCATGGCTTCACAAACACCCACCAAGGGCATATTCGTGGTGGATATAAGTGACATTTTGAAACCAATCAATGACCGCCTGTTAGATGAGGATACCGCAATAGATGAAGCAGCAATCCACAGGCTGCAAAGTTTCGACATTAAACGAGGTTCGAGTGGAGTGGGGCGTATGAGAGGACGGGTGCAGGAGAGTGTACAATCAGCGAGCTACAGGGACCATCAGCATCCATACCCTACGCCATTTGCTGAGAAGTGAGAGAGACTGAGCACCTATGGGGATGCCCGGAGTGCAGTGACGTCGATTCTTAGAAACAGAAATAGAATCTTATCGGTAGAACCGATCTCTTGTTCCACTCACTAAAATTATAGTCTTCATATTCTCAGTGTTACTGCCCAATCTCTTCTTTTGTAGCCTAATTATCTAAGTCCTTGCCGTCTTGTTTTCTTACAAACGCCGCCCTCTCTTGCCTAACTCCTGTGGTAACCCAGCCAACAGTGTTTGGTTGAAAACACGGACATGGGCAATTCAGTTCACCGATTTTTATTTTTTGTTTTCCCGAGCGTCACTTCCGGCTGACAGCCCGCCTGCAGTGTTGACAGAAGTGGTGGATAGAATGACTCAACTTTGGCTAGCTACATCGGTTTCAAAATCCAGACTAGATGGTTGATCTGACACTTACAGCTACGGCTGATGGGATTTTCAATGGTTTTGTGGGTGCCATACAACGTTTTTCCGCCATGGAAGTTATGTGTGATCGGGTAAGCTGTGATGTGTGTTTTATTCTGTACTGTCTGAGGAGAGTGAGACTGTTGACAAGTACACAAGTGTAGTACTAGTACTACTAGTAGACTAGTGAGTGTAAGTTTTTAATATTTCATATTGATATTCATAAACAATTGTTATTGTATATATCAATGTATCCAACCAAAACTCAAAATGAGCATAACTCGACTCACTGAGAGTAAATCAGAAATGAAACGTGAGGTAACCTTACTGAACTCCTTACTGGCCTTACTTTTAAGTTACCTAGCAAGTTCAAAGTTGTGGTGGTTAAAGTGAAAACGCCCTTACTGATGATACTAGTACTACTAATACTCCTTACATAAACCGACAGGACTCTTGAGGAAGGACGTGCAGTCGTGGAAAATTAAAAGGTTGAACAAATTTACATTAAAAGAACACATTACTTACACAACAGCAAACAATCATATTTATTGACTGTACCGTAAGTGTACTTTTTGTGTTGTGTAACTAAGAACCATTGACTAGTTACTAGTAGTAGTAGCCAGACTAGCATTTTAAATAATCAGACCAGTTCTAGGCAAGTTTCAAACTTAGTTTGATGTGATTATAATTATTTTAAATTTAAAGCCAAGGTTCTTTGAATATGCTGCTGTTATTTTTAAATTTTGACTAATCACTTGATATGACCCTACACTTTATTGACAGGAATACAACTGATAAAAGCAAAGGAAAGCACCTAATCATGCCTAAAATTAAATATTAGTAATTAGTAGACTACTTAAACTAACTTGAGAATTACACAGTTTAATGAGATAATCACTATGAATATAATCAATACAGCTGGCCTATCTTCTACACAGATTAAGTTAGTTGTTTCTGGTGTATCTGTGTGCTGCCTACACAGATTAAGTTAGTTGTTTTTGGTGTATCTATGTGCTGCCTACAATAATTTGAAAAAAGGAAGAACCTTAGTGTCCTTAGTGAAATAGAAACCAAACACATTTTAAAAATATAGAATTCAGTATAGTCTATGTAGTTTAAATATATAAATATAATAAAATGGGATTTCCAAGCTGTTTACAAAACTGCAGGCTATCATAGTAGTATATAATATATTTGTTACAACTAAGCAACCAATATAATTATTTTCTGTCACTGTTAGAAATAGACTGCTAGAAAGCAAATTTTGGATTGATTTGATAGAATAGATTGTCCTAGAAAACCCAAATGTCAAAAATGTTAAATTCTTTAGAGGACATTGAGAAAGATTGGGCAGTGCAAAATTATGTAGACTATGTATATTTATGAACATTATTTTTTTTAATTGGAAAAGATGTATCTACAAAACAGTGCATAGTCTTACTGAAGTGAACAACTTAATCAATCAATGTGATATGCATGTAATGTAAAGGACACCTAATGATATCTATCCCAATTCACTTGGTATATCACCTGACCCGCGAGAGTTTTTTTTAAACAGAAAGCAAATTTTTATTTGAAAAGAAACCATTTTCTGGTCAAACTGCAATTATTATTAGCAGATGAGTAATATTTTTATGAAAGTTGTTATTTTTAAAGTGTTCAGATTGTTAGTAAAACAAATGAAACAGCTAATTATTCAATATAGATAGACATGCATAAGAGTTTTCAACATGTAGCTCCTCATTCTTGCAAAATGACTACAACTGTTACTTGCTGCCTATGATTATTTTTGAAAATGTTGTTGAATTCTGTCCATGAGCCATGGTTGCACTGATTTTGTCTTCTGTTGTTCTAAGACGACCCTCACCATTTTCAATCACTTTTAAGAAATATATTGCAAGAAAGCATCATTTGGACCGATTTCATTAAGCAATTGTTTTAGAAGATCATGATGGTATAAAAATAACTTTTAGACACACATGATTTCAACACAAAAGTATATTGTCATAACTTATAATAACAAAACCCTGTAGGGGAAAAAACATTTACAATGTTATGTACAGACGTACACTGAAGGAAAGTAGAAAAGCTTGTACAATATATTGGTAACTCTTTAAAGATAACATATATGACTGTCACACTTTTTGGGGGGTTGATATTAAACAACTTTTTTATATGACGAAAGAGAAAAAATGTGGGGTATTATAGATAAGTTCTTTTTAAACATTTTCAATGCGCGGACCAGCACAAAATTCTTCTTCTGTGCTCGGGCTTTTGAGTCATGCTAGATCTGTAGTCCCGTCACTAGGACGAAGTCCACAGTCCTCTCCAGGTCCGAGTGACAGCCCCACAGCTTCTGCATCATCTTGGCTCCATCTGGTCAGATTTGACATTCGTAGATCTCAGTATACTGGGCAGTCCTGTAGGATGTGTTTAAGGGTCTGAACTATTGTTCCATATGGGCAGTCACTTGTTTTTGATATTTTTAGCTGATGTAGGGGACCCAATAGTTTGCAGTGGCATGTTCTCAGGCGAATGGTCGTTTGTGAGAGTCTGTGGAACTGATGGATTGGGTCAGGTCTTCTGCTCATGTCCATGTCTTTTTTCCATTTTGAATTGTGCTGATTGTGGATGATAGTTTTTACTTCATGGTAAGATACTGTGAATAAGTTGCTCTATCTTGCCACCTGCTTTGGACAGGGCATCAGCTCTTTCATTTTCTATGATTCTACAATTGGAGGCTAGCCAGTGAAGAGCAACTATAGGTTTTTTTGGATTTTGTTGAGCTCTGATAAGATTTCTCACAGCACGTTCACCTTTTGGTGTTTTTTATTGCTTCTAGTAGTGATCTGCAATCTGTAACGAATACAATCTGAGTTGGTGGGTGTTTGTTCGATTTGGTGAACATTTTTATTGCCTGTTACTCCATATCCTCTTCAAGAAATCTTCCCAGTAGGGAAAGTCCTAAGCGTTATGATGCCATGGCGGTATCTTACAGGGATGTCTCCTCTACCATCCTTAACTGCGCCCTCTGATGATGCATCTGTGTATTCATGAGTAAAGTCTCTAGGGCTGTATTTTCCTTCAATCATTACCTGAGCTAAGGTTTTTAGATGAATCGCCTGGCAATTTTCCTTTATTCCTGGGATCTCCATGGTTAAGATGTTTTCATGGTAATAGTTTGGCACCTCATAGTCAAGTCAGTGTTTTCGTTTCTGTGCATTGCTTTGTGAGAATGTTTTTATGGTGCCAATGCAGATGTTTTGAATTGTGTGAAAAGCTGGTTATCTTTAGTCAGGTTTTGGTAGTTTGACTTGCATAGGATGATTTGGAATACATTTCAGCTTCTCGCTGTGCACAAGCACATTCTCGTCTTGTCTGCTGTCGAACGAGCACATATTAGTATGCATCTCCATTGCCTGGATTGGAGTGGTCTTCTTTACCCTCTGTACTTACTTACTTACTTTCCATGTCCAAAAAACCATGTTACACAGCATCCGTCCAGTATTCAGCAACTTTAACTGCCTTGTCGTTCGCCTCCATCATGTCGTTACCCTCTGTGATTAGTCTTAATGCCTGTATTTTGGACTTTTGTTAAACATTCTGTGTTTATTTTGGACACAGCCTCCACCAGACTGACATGCCATATTCCAATAGGGGTTTATCCATTGCAGCTGGGAACAGTGCTTCATTTATTGATTATTCTATTTTGGCATGTATAGCCAATTTTAGTACTATATTACTATTTAATGATTGCAGTTTGCACATTTTTTTGGTTATGTTTGATGATCTTTGCCTCGTGGACTACCGCTTGATTGTTTATGTCTTTTAAAAAGTCAGTGGTAACAACTTCATGTATTAATCATAATATATCATCTTTACCTACAAGAATGAATATTTAAAATGTGATATGTTACTTAAAACAAAAAGAACAACACATAAACCTCACATAAAACACTTACAATCACTTTTTAGTACTGAAAAACATAACACATTTGTCATACAATTTATGCTCTAGGGTCGTCACTGTTTATACTCTTGCCCTCATGTGTAGTCTACTTTTGCTTTCTTCCTATTACTTCTGCTTTTTTCCTGTTCCTTCTTTTTTCCTTCCCGTTACTTCTGGTTTCTTTCTGTTACTTCTGCTTTCTTCCTTTTACTTCTGCTTTGTGTGGCCTAATTTATTTTTGTGTTCTTTATCCATTTTTAGATAATTATACAAAATTGTCTTAAATTAAAACAAATTTTTAAAAATATTAATTTTGAAGATAAATGTATGTATATACTGTTGTAGAAAGCTGAAAGAACGGTATAATTCTATGTTATGAATTAATATAACATTATTTACACAACAAAAGTGATCAGCTTCTCTGTAGCTGTTATTGACTTGTGGAAGTTTAATTTTTAAACATGAATTTTCTGTCTTGCGCATATTTTTTTGGTTTACTGTTGCGCTTCTAAGGATTTTTGCAAAATATTAACAGGATATTTTGTATTTGTTTGTAATTTCCTTTTCTTTTGCGTTTTTCTGCACAGCAGATGTAGTGTTTACATGATGAGAGTTAAAGATCTTCAGGTTCTCAAATAAAAAAAATATAATGTTACACTTTAACTTAAGATATATTGTCATCATTTTTATAAACAGGCTATCTCAAAATTAGAGGATTTGATTAGCTGTACAGGTAAATAATGTTTGCAAGAAAAATGTAAACATTAGCAAAATAATAAATTAATATTTGAATATGTTTTGGAATGATTGCTTCGTGGTTTGGTTATTAGATCTAGCCATATCAATATCAGGATACTTGTGTAACCTGATGCTAGTGAATCAAACAGTGTATAAAGAACAAATGCAAGACCAAGAATTTTTTTAAAAATATTATGCTACATACAAATCAGTCCATGTGATGACTTCAGCTCGCTGCACGAAATGTGCATGTTTAAAAATTTTAATAGTTGACCTCGGGAAAAAAAAGTGTCGCCATTGAACTATCCTTTCTTACAATGAGCCTGCAACTTTGAAATATGGGCCTACTTCAATCCATTCATTTTTTAATAGACGATTTCTTTTATCGTTTCCTATTATCAAGCATCCACTTTTTGGATACCAGGGCTCATTACTGTGGATAAAAGAATAGAAGTACTACACCTATCTATTTTTGTTACAAAAGACAACCAAACTGGGCTAGCAACCTCATCATGTAAAACATGTCACAAAAACCACCACTGCAGAAGTAAATTATGATTTGGTACAATCCGCAATGACAAAACTCCCTTCTGTCTGGGTTGACTTGGATCGCTGTCGCCTCTCCCTATATATATGGCCATGATGTTCGTCTACCTCACCAGTTTCTCCACAAATTGGTCTTCAGTGTCTGCTACCACTCACCAGCAGGAACCACAGCATATCATGGATTCGACAGTTAACAGACCAATAGCAACTTTAGATGGGGGTTTGGCAATGTTCTGCTGCAATTGGACATGGTAGCGGTCGACCGATGCAATGGGCCTATGACATCCAAATAAATTTTATTATTATTAACAGTTTTGTGTGAGAAGGCTACCTATAGCTGTGGCCACATGTTCTGAATTGGGTGAAAAGAAGGGATTATGATCAAGAGTAGACTACATGGACCTCAATGCTTGTTTCAGTGATAAACAATGTATAAATGTGTTTTCAAATATAAAAATGTAGACCCCCTATTGTGTTGATGTTATGAAACTTAAGAAACTAGTGGCTGGTAACAAAATAGTTGAGACAACTGTCACAAGAACAAATATTTTTCTAATCAATGGAAAGGGTAAGGGAAGTAATAGGTAATCTGGATTTGAACTCAAGGTGACGCCCTCCTGTCACATATTATGTAATACACTGTTTCATTAGGTTGTTAATGTTGTTGCTAATACCACTCGCACTTGAGCTAGGTACTCTTTACAACATTCTTTTGTGGTGGTTACAGTGGCTCTCCTCACATTCCCGGGCATACTTGAGAAGGTGTACTGGAGTCTTCATGACTGTTATGCAATGCGAGGCTCCTCAGTAGTTCGCCACAATGGGGATCACAGTGCCAACTTCCACTTAGTCAGACTGCCATGAAATAGCCTGTTTCCAGGGAGAACTGCTGGAAAGTGAGGTGGGGTTTTGATCAGTATATTTCACCTTTCCCCGACAAACATACTCTGATCACCCAGTTTCAAATGACCAGACATAAGTCTCCTCTCCCTGTTTCATAAGGTATTTTCTGGAGTTTCTATTTTCAGTTCTCATGTATTGTCACAAATCTTTAGTGCTGAACACCACTTTCTCACTTACAATCTGTCTATTCCAAGTACACTTAACATACAAATGTTTGTTACTAAGTTTGTTTACAAAATGTATTTTACAAATACTGCCTCTAACATTTTTGTCATCTTCTTCACAGAAAATGGATGTAGTTTCATTCCTACAGCGCTTGTGTCTAGACAATTGAATGAGTATATTCACAAGTTAATTAAACAGTTAACATTTAAATTATTGGCTAGTGTTAAAGAGTTCTTGGCCAATACATCTAGACAATCTGCAGCCTAGAAAGTGCCCAGTGTGTTAATAGTTACCAGCAGGTGCAATTCACATTTGATCATCTTTTCTGTGGTCATTTTGTAAAAGATGGAAGCTGATGAAGTCACTATAGTTGGTGAGTAATCAGAATTTATATTTTAGAATTATATCTCCATCATCTTCCTTTACCTCTTCTTTAATATATTTATTTTTTATTTATGTGTTATTACAATCTGCTCTTTGTTTATCTTTCTTTACATTTGACTACAGTCTATTCAATTTTCATTACTTCATGCGCTCTGCAAACACTTTATATTTGTGGAAGGCTAAGACACACAACAGGCAATCTCTTGTTTTGTCTGCACACTCCATTTGCAAGTATACACAACGACCTATACACCTCAAGGGTAGACGAGTGACTAAGTGAAGAAAAAGGCTACGGCAAAATTGTTTTCATTCGTAAAGTCTTATGTTTGTTTTGTTTTTGTTGAAATACACTTTGTTAATCCTCATTGAATTAATGCTAGTTCAGATATGTTTTTCTTGTCCATAATGACGGAACACTAGTTCATCTATACATTACCAGTTCCTATCACTGCAATGTTTCAAGTAACATTATCACTAAGTAAGTAGCATGTCCTTCACAGAACGTTGCTTCTTACAACCGCCAACCTATTTGGTGGGTATAAGTTTCTTTGCAAGTATGCAGTACGGTACGTTGCGATTACTTTCCGTACGTGAAGAGGCAAAAATAAGCCATGTCTTCCAAACTGGACACAGACGCAATTCAAACCAGGTGCGTTTAGATTGGGAAACAGACGCTTCACTCCTAGGCCATGTAGCCTCCAACATTATCACTGCCACTTTATTAACGACTTGGTAGTAATATTTTACACTTCAAGTAAAATCAATGAACAGATGATAAACGTGATTATAGACATTGATATACCATTTTATGCTTCGGCTAAAATGTTTTCCCCCACTCTTTAAATCTCAAGCTACTAAATTAGCAATCCTATATTCTTACATATGTGCAAATTGACAGCTAATATTTTGTGACAGATTATTCCCAGACTGTGACAAGATAATGATGCTCTTCTGTATAAATGTTATTATCACTTGCATCTTCTATCTATACTTGGAATCCTAGTATCCATGCAGGTGGGGGTCAAGATGCAGCAGTGAATGAGCTGGCAGCGGCTATTCTTCTTCGTCGATCAACTGATGCTTCTAGTCCGGTGAGGCTCACACAGGAGACTGTGCATTTCAGGTCTTCACCGGGCCCCCCCACAGCTTTTTGACTATGTCACTCCACCAGGCCAGGCTGCCTCTCTTTGGTCTGCATAGGTATGGCAGTCCTGCAGAATATATTCTGGTGTTTGTTTGAGTGCTCCACAATCGCACGTGGCAGTGTCTCTGAGACCTATTATGTGGAGGTGGGCCATGAGTCTACAATGCCCGGTTCTGACTCTGTCTTATGGATTGTTTGATGAGTGTCTTTGCTTCTTTATAACTCTGGGTGAGGAATCTGCGTGTACCGCCAATTATGGCTTTTGCGAGCTCATCTGCTTTCTCATTTCTGGCTTTTGCGAGCTCATCTGCTTTCTCGTTTCCAGGGATCCCACAGTAGACCGGATACCATTGTAGGACTAAGCCTGTTTCTTGAGACTGCAATCCTATGTTGTATTTTATTTCATGTGAGAATCTATCTTGTTATGTGGCTTGTAGTACACTCCTGGAGTCTCTTAGAATGACAGTTTTCCTTGTAGTTATGTTTTGGCTAAGAATCTGAGTTACTGCATGAACAGCTCTAAATTTGGTGCTGGTATGGAGTGATTTTTCTATGTAGCCATTTGAGTGTGCGATGTAGATTCCACTGTCTCCTCTTTTATAGCTCATTGAGGCCGATCCATCTGTGTACACATGTGTCCAAGAGTTGCTAGGGTACTGTCTCTTGAGCTCCTGCAGAATGGGGAATTTTTGTTCTGTTGCTGACTGCTCATTTTTCTTCAGTAACCCTGGAAGGTCCAAGATTATTTTGGACTGGTCCAGACTCCGTGTCCAAGGTTCTGGAATGAGTGCTTCGTACTTTTTGGTTTCAGCTTCAAGGAGGTCTGCATGTTTTCTGTGGATTTCTCTGGCCAGATGGTTGGGGCTTTTCCTTAGTAGTCTTTTTTTGTGTGTTCTCTCTTGGAACTTCTCAGTTTTTCAAACTGAGTAAGGGATTTATATTTTCTCCTTAATTCAAGTGGTTTCAATATTTGCTGTTTTCCCCAGCTCCGTCATTGGAGTGCTTTTCAATGCCCCAAGGGCAATTTTGAGGCCCCTATTTTGGACTCTGTTTAGTTTTCCTGTCTTTGTTTTGGCTACTGTTGACCAAGTGCTAGAGGCATATTCCATGATTGTAGACCTGCTTGATGATTTTTGTTGTTGCTCCCCCTATCCAGAAAAAACCCAATAATCTGTTAAAATGTCAGCAAATGACGTCAGACTCTCTCGCTGCTGGGTGTGCATGTTACAGCAACAATCCTCAACCGGTTCATGACCTCCATACCAGACTTTAATTATATTCATAAGCTGTAATGCATATTTTGCTGTGTGCTGATCCAGTTGAGAGATTGTACAGTTCATCGAGATGAAGGATCACCGGGCTTCAGAGCTTGCACAAAGCGTTTTGTCCGTTTGAAATACAAATATATATATAGGCTGGGAAAAATAAGCTCATGCGAAACAGGGAAGTGAAGAGACAACGCCGAAATGAAAAGGAAAACCAAAAACTCAGTAGAAAGTTGCTACTCCAAGGTTACATCAACCATTAGTCAGACTTGACTGAAATGGGCTATTGCTGGTCAATTCTAATGGATGTCAAATATGAGCGGGAAATATACATGTTTACAGACGAGAATATGTGAGAGAAAGTTGCACTTGCTCACATACCACCGTTTTACCTCCAATATTCTCTCAACGTGTTCGTTCATCTCCTCTTCTGTTCACTTATGTGGACGAGGGATCCTCTTTTGTTGTCTGTGTGGCTGTTGTTATTCTCAATCATTGCCAACGTAATACCGTCAATTTATCTTGTTTTTGTGAGGTCCTAACTTCCGGTGCTATAGACTCGTGTGGCCATAGGCATTCTTGTCAAATGTCAAAATAATTATGAATGTCATTATATGCCATGCGTGACTCTAGTCCCACTTTCTGTCTTTCTTTTTCGCCCTTCTATCCGTCTCTTCTAGGGCCAGTGAATATTTTGGTCAACTATTGTTAATTAAATATCAGTCGGTCCAGATCATGAGGGCTTGTCTATTTGTTAATTGCCATGGCAAGATTTTGATTTAATTCACGGGGGGGGGGGGGGTGTTTACAGGTCTTGGCTTCGTTCGTTCTCAATCTCCCGCTACCAAGCCCTAAAAGGGCTTAAGTAGCTGAATGTAGTCCAGAGAACGGAATGCGTTGTGTCATAGCTTACAGCTTGACTGCGATATTTGCACCTTTCGGTCCAACACATCCGACTTCAGCAAGTATTTTTTGAGTACCTGGTTAGCATTCCCTCTTCGATCCCTTCTCCTTAGCCAGTCTGCCCTGCTGCAGCCTGTTATCCAGGATCACCGCGTGGAGGTGTAGAAGGGTCTTGGCAGCTCTGGTTCACTGGCCCTGACGCTAACAGTCAGCTATGGGTCGCTGACCACTTCAGCTCATTCGCTGCTCAGCATCTTGATCCCACAGGTCTAATTATACGTGTTCTCTCATTGTGATTCTCCAACCCCTTCCATTTACTGATCTGAATCATCTCCGTAGAAAGAAGGGTGATCAGAACCCGTGCTTCTTGCGGTCAATAGATGGGGTTCAGTTTCAAGGTAAAGCAAATATAACGAAGCACTCAACCCACACTAGTCGGTGTCACTCAACCCTCATTAGCCGATGTCACTCAACCCTCACTAGCCGGTGTCACTCAACCCTCACTAGCCGGTGTCACTCAACCCACGCTAGTCGGTGTCACTCATCCCAGACGTCAACCGTATGTGTTGCAACTGTTTATTATTGTCTGTTATTAATTCTCTGAGGTTTCTAGTTTTTGCAAGCTGATTTATATTTCGTTCCTGTATCTTTCCGTCTGGGTTAGTATTGTGTTGTACGAAACCACAACTTTTTTGTTGAGTGACAAATTCCCTTCATCGCTGTCTTTCTTCTCCGAACAGTAAGCTATGACTTTTTTACAGCTGGGTCGACTGGAGCAAACCTGTAACTGTGATTGAACTTGTGCCTTTTCCATGAATAGCAAGGGCTATACCACTACGCTATTCAGGACGATCAGGCCACCTGAGCATGATTGGATTACAGAACCAAGCCAACCCTTTCTGCCGATGTGAAGGATACAAAGAACACTAAGGCATGTTTACTCCACGTTTAGGGTGGTTCAGGCAAACGTGGAGACCTCGCAACAATGTTGACACACACGTGTCGCCAATCTTGGCTGTTTCACCATCTCCCGTGAAACGTAGTGTGGTCTCTGTGTGTGTGTGTATTTTTTTTCTTTCATTCAAAGCTCGACCATCTCTTCGCAGAAGTCATCTTTTAATCTTTTTAACTTATAATAGGGTCTGTTGGTCTTATGTGTTATCTTATTTGGGGGCTAATGGTTAAGTGACACGGCTCGCAATCCGTAGGTGCTGGGTTCGCTCCCTATCACAGCGCCGGCCGTTACCCTTAGAAAATGCAGGAGGAAGCAGACCCTTACATAAAATGAATGCTGAAGTTGGACGCATTGGGCCGACAGGCACAAAATAAAAACATATTGCAACGCACACTACCTTGGAGAATAGAGAAATAAGGCGAACGCAAAAAAAAAAATTTATATTTTATTTTAGGAATTTTAAAAGTTGTTGTTCATAGTCTAATGCTATTTACCTATTGAGTGTATTGCTTTTTTTCAAAAATGTGAAGCGTGTATACCGCGTCGATCCCCATCTTGTCAGAAGCGACTGTGGAGGGTTGAGCATGGGGCTGGCTATACCAACACAAGCTGTATGCTATACAATACAGGTAAAAATGGTTCCCATATCTGCAAGTTGTTTTATGTCCATGTTTGGTAGTCAGTCGACTTTCCTTCGCCCGCTTTTTCCTTCCCTAAGTCATAGTTTACATTTTGCCTGGATAGAGTTGTCGTGTCGAAAATTATGATTGGACCCGGTCATTTACCACGAGAAGTCAGCGCTTCAACCACTTTTTATGTAAAGGTGCCTTTCTGGATTGTACAGGCGAAGGAAGGCACCTCTCAATCCCAAATCGTAGTCGTTTATGTTATATTATGGCGTGAATTCACCTGTATTTAACGTTGTCAGCCTACAGACATTAGTAGTTATTCATTGAAAAATTTTACGCGTTGTCCATCGCTTAACAAAAGAATCTGGCGGTCTCTCGTGTGTATTATTCTTGCCAGTATCGAAAACCTTCGTCTGTGCTTGCCAGTCGTGGTTGAATGTTTTCGTGTTTATTTATCCTGGCGGGAGAAAAGCGGCTTAAATCTCGGCCTAACGTGACAAAGGGACGTGTTTATTTTGCCGTACCTTTGTCTCCCGGGAGGTAGGAGACCGCTGTACCACTTCGTGCGCCTCCTCTCGCTAGATGACGTGGAGATGGAGGTATGCACGAGGTTGAAATGTGCGGATCAAGTCGAGGGGTGTTCGTGGCCTTGACGACAAAAGAATACATTTCATATTTATTTGGAGGCGACTAGTGTGAGGTGTGACGCAGAGAAGTGGTGGGCGTCGTCACCTGCGTGCTTGTTATGTGAAGGCCTTATCTGTGCACACCTGTCTTTGGGTCATCATCGTTGCATCAGTATGTTTCAATAGGCCGTTATAACTATTTATTTATGGATCTATCCGCCTCGTCCCAAACAATTGCCGAATCTTCAAAAACGACCAATCGATGATTAGATCCAGATCACATGTTCGAGACTTCATTCTACCAGATGTGCATCTATTTTCGAGATTTGGTGTTGTAGGAAGTCACTCGTACTGAGTTAGTGTAACCATTTGCGACGTTTCTTATGTGGCATGTTAAAGTGACACTTCTAACACTCAAGAGTTATACTTGGTTAGGTGTACCAGGGTCCTCATGGCTGTAGCGTGATGTAGGGCCCCTCGATAAACTGAATTACTACATTGCTGACCGACAGCTGTGATACTCCCTGTTTCTATGAGCTCTGCGAAGAGATGCGATCAGTATGTTTTACCTGACCTAGATTTTACTCTTCGCTATAGTCACCAGTATCTTTCCTCTCTAACATAATATGTACATTTACAGCTGATTTCTTGTAAGATGTGAAGCTGATTGCGTGCCTGGTTAGATTTGCATCGAGACGCTATATCTCTAACTACTCAACCAACCAAATGAAATATATGTCAAGATTATATGTGTTGGCTCGTTCCACTTTCGTTAAATGTTTCCTCCCTTTTCCTTGTTTAAAAAAATGTGTTCCACTTTCACCACCAGACAACTAGCAACATGTAAATGTAAGTAGCATGTCATTTGTAGAACGTCACTTCTTACAACAACCATCCCATTTTGACGTTTCTTGGCCGGTGTGCAGAAGGTTGTCATTACTCCGTAAGCGAAGGAGCCATCGTACCTAGACAAATGCTCCTTGTGTCTACCAAACTTGTCTACGGCGGAATTCAAATCCGGTGCGCTCTCGGATTGTGGAGCGGACGATTTTCTTCTTCTTCGTACGCTGTCAGACGTCAACTTGAATTTGTTTGAAGAGAGCAGCGGTCATCCTGAGGCTGTCGACACAGCCATAGACCTTGTGCTTTCTCTGGTCCTCGTATGTCGGTCAATTTTGCAGTAGATATTCAGCGGTCATTTTCCCTATACCACAGGTGCATTCGTTATTAGCACCTATCTTCAGTTTATTGAATAGATGGTACCTCAGTCTGTTGTGGCCTGTGCGGAGTCTTAAGACCACGACCTGCTCTCTTCTGTTCAACTGGTAATAAGCATCATTTTTTGTGTAGCCAGTATGCTCTTATTTCCAATCTGGTCCTAATAAACCTTTTGGACTCTTCGTAGGTCACACTAGAATCTGATTGTGGTAACCTTGCACCTTCTGAGCGGACGATTCACCCTTACGCTACGTTGTCTCATATAACTAGCAAGAACAGACACATTCACATAGTGCATCCTCCAAACGTTTTATTTCAACATATAATTTTTCGTCTTTATTCCTGAAAATGATGTTTTGTTATGCTGACTGTTGTGGCCTGTGCGGAGTCTTAAGACCACGACCTGCTCTCTTCTGTTCAACTGGTAATAAGCATCATTTTTTGTGTAGCCAGTATGCTCTTATTTCCAATCTGGTCCTAATAAACCTTTTGGACTCTTCGTAGGTCACACTAGAATCTGATTGTGGTAACCTTGCACCTTCTGAGCGGACGATTCACCCTTACGCTACGTTGTCTCATATAACTAGCAAGAACAGACACATTCACATAGTGCATCCTCCAAACGTTTTATTTCAACATACAATTTTTCGTCTTTATTCCTGAAAATGATGTTTTGTTATGCTGAGTCGTAGTTTATTACGAAGCTGCGCCTTTCACAGAGCCCTGTGCAAGGGGGAGGCGGTGTTTCTCAGCCATGTGTTGGGTGGGGGAGGCGGTGTTTCTCAGCCATGTGTTGGAAGGGGGGGGAGCGGGGACGATTCCATGACGGGTGTGGACTATTCCCTCTCCTGATTTACAGGGACAGGTGTAGAAGCTGTTGAGCCGAAGCCATTCTAAAAAATGCAGGCAACATAACCGAATAAATAGAGGCGGCGCTAATCTAGATTTTGAGGAAATGCTCTCGTGCTGTCTATCAGGAGATCTCGATGTTGGTGACTAGTTCTTACCTACAAACTCCAAGGTTGCGGCTTTGGTTGCGCGCATAGATAACATCCAGCAACTTCCGAGCTTCATGTATGGCCGTCAAGGTTTTTCACAGATACTGCCTGTTTCCCACGGCCACACCATGGAAGCGGAATAGGTATTAGACAGGTCTGGTTCGCAGACCCTGGCAAAAACAGCCATACGTCGTTGACTGCTGTCATATCGTTTGTGTTTGACCCAAAAAACATCAAAATTTCTTAATCAACTGGAATCTCTCGTCCTTGTGTGAGGGTTTGAGATCTACATACAAAAGCTGCCCAAGAACTTGAAGATAATATAAAAAACCACTTGATATAATAAGAGAAAACTTGAAACAGTGAACATTTACAGACACATCAATCGAAACCACTACAAAATAAAACTAATCGATGCATTCACTCAGACAAATATCGAAACAAAAACCGCGATTGGTTTTATCATGAGTGCAAAAACATTTTTGTTATATCTCCTGCTGCATTTTTTAATATAGTGAAAGTACAGTTAATGCATGCCAATGAGAAGGCAAATAGTTAACCAGAGAGAAAGAAATGAAAACCCAAAACTGAAGGCATGGTTATACATAAAGTTCAAAAGTCAAGCGCCCATTTTAGTTTGGCTGTATGTGCATCTCGAAGCCACCTCCTAGTCGTCTTGTCGTTGACTAGCCACTGGGCTCGGGCGGCTCGAGACGAGAGAGTGAGGATAAAAAGTAGCGCAGTTAATCGTTACTAAAAATAGCGCTAGCATAATTAATTATGCCATCATCGTTCGCGATGGACGGCGGCCTTTGCTATTCTATCTGCCTCCATCACCGGACGTGGATTCATGATAATGTGGCAGAGCCACCTCTACTGCCACAGCTGTTACACTATCACCCTTCTTCAGTATCCAACTTTCCAACATGTACCAGAGCTACTCTATCACTTCTACTCTTTGTTGATCATAATTCACATCACCACTTTTCCAACATGTGATGGAACCTGTCTACACACTTTTGTTCAATATCCATGCACACTGCCACCGTTACATTGTTTTATCAAATCTACCAATCACTTCTCACTGTAAACTATTTACGCGTTCACAACACATCAATTTATTTTCAACATCCGATATCGCAGAAAGACGATAGTAACACTAGGAATAGTAATAATACTTGGTTTAACCCTAAACCTCTCTATCTGACAGTTGGTGTATAGCACAACAGATGGAAGGTCTTCACTAATTTTCCAGGTCTTGTTCCAGTGAATAACTTTTACAACCATGTTCCATACCGCTTCTAAGCTACCTCCTATCTTGGTCTGAACTAATTACTCTGGCACAAATTTCGATCTGGTTTCTTCTGATTCGATGAATGGTTTTGTTGTTGCTAACACAACATCCTGTAAAGTAAGCGAAGGGTATTTACCAAGTCTTCTGCTTGTCAATTTGTTGTAAGCGAAGGGTATTTACCAAGTCGTCTGCCTGTCTGTTGTGCGCTTCGGGACCTCTTTCATAGACTTGGATCTGCACTGACTGTGTTTCTCACTGGATGAGTTCTCATTCCACATCTTGTTTCTCAACTTTTATCTCTCAACCTAGTCGTCTCTCAGTTCACTTATCTATCTCAACGTCTCTGTACATCTATTTATGTGTATCGGGGTGAAATATTGGTACCCGCTCCTGTCATTTGGCGTCGTGATTTCTGCGGGAAATAAATCCGTTTTATTTTCTCCTTCTTGACCAATGGTCAACGCGCTTTCAGACGCATGTTTCTTATTTCCAGTCCGAACTCAGTCTGCAAATTCCTACCAACTACTTTCTGCGAGTCATATAACTCATCTGGCCTGCGATTTCCGTGGACAAAATAGCTGTTTCATTTTCTCTCTGCACCAATGGTCAGCGCGCTTTGAAAGCAGTTATTTCTAATTCCAGGAATGCAAGCTTGTTTTGCATGATCCTTCGTGGCCTAGCTTGGGCCATTACGTCATAACAAAAGCTATAGTTAAAGGGAGTTCTAAAACTGAAATATTGTAAAGCAATCCCTCCCTACTATTGTCATTGTTCCCAAACTACTGGGTGCTATGATGGGGTGATTGTGGCAGAGTAGCTTTATTTCGTTCAAAGATATCCTTGTCACTCGGACCAATATTTATATATATCAGAGTAAGCTATTTCTTAAGAGTTTACTGACTCACAACATAGACTGTAAGACGTTATACTTCGATCGCACAATACACTAAAACTATTGTTACCCATTGAGGCAAAACATCATTTATTTGCATGAATAAAATTACATAATTTCAACAAACGAAAAGAACGTCTAAACTAAATAATAATAATATATACTAAACTATCACAGAAGATGCAGCATGCAAGTGCTGGTTACTTCTCTAAACTACTAAAACCCAGATTCTATGTCTCATATGAAATAACATAAATCCTAAACTTAGTCTAATTCAATAGTATCACAAATCAGTGGTTCTATGTAATTCGTCTCCTGTCGTCCTCCAGATCGTCTACGTTTGTGATGATCTGCCGTTCCTGTCAGGGTTGCTGCTTTAGACTGTCAAGCGTACAAACATGGTTTAACAAATGAGCTATGTTTTAGTTTCAGGGGATTCCGTGGCGAAATGGTTAAGCCGTCGGCCTCGTGATCAGGTGGTGTGGTTTCAACTCTGGACTCCGGTGTCTTTCTCTCGTTTGCTTGATGCGGAGTCCCCTGCATCTCGTAGTCGTCTTGTCCTTGACTTGCCACTGGGGTCGGGCGGCACGAGGCGAGAGAGTGAGGCAAAAAATTAGCGCAGTTAATTCTTACTAAAAATATAGCGCTAGCAAAATTAATTATGCCATCATCGTCTACGATGGACGGCGGCTTTTGCCTTTTATGTTTCAGTTACAACTGTAAGCAGTTCTCAAGTGTTTGAGACATGCCATTTTGGTGCCTGTGTTACACCTGCATTGAAAAGTTTAGTTCTCTGAGGGCCCATGTGATGCACTTCTTTTTGCTAACTCACGTACCTATTTGATAACATGCCCTAGGATTCACAGACCCCTTAATCATTCAGTCCCTAGGATTTGCTAAATCCTTAATCGAACCGAACTCTCGTACCACTGACAACGCAGTCCCTTCGAATTAGCTGAATCCTTAAGGGAACCAAAACTCTCGTATCACTATGATCGTAGAAGGGCTACCATTCTTCCAACAAACACCAAATGCAATGGTCCTTTGGAGAACAGTCGGACAGTCTTCTAGATCAACTCAATCCGTACCATTGACCACACTAGCTCATGCACTGCTCATCATCTTGATCCCAGTTACACTAATTTATGTTCTTCTTTATCACTGCCAGGACCTTTTTGGTCGTAACGTAGACATTTCTAACATATACATGCATGTGCCATACACATTTCGTGTCTAAATTGTCACACCGGATACGGCGGTGGCTGCAAGCGCTAACACAACGTACACTTCACGGGCCACTTGTTTAGAGACTCGAACAGGTTTGTAGTCGTTTCATTACAATGAGTTTACATGTGTAAGTACTGTGGGTGGTGAATGTGCTACGCGAAGCCAGTCTTCCGTAGTGGAAGTGACAAATATAGTCCGTCAAACACGTTTTCTTGATTTACTTGCTTTTTTATATTTGTATTTTTATCTCCTAAGAAACCACACACTTCAATTGTCACTTCTACCGAATTATAGGGCCAACATTTCAGTTGTCCTCTTGTCACTCCCGCCGGATTATAGGGCCAACATTTCAGTTGTCCTCTTGTCACTCCCGCCGGATTATAGGGCCAACATCTCAGTTGTCCTCTTGTCACTCTCGCCGGATTATAGGGCCACCACCTCAGTTGTCCTCTTGTCACTCCCGCCGGATTATAGGGCCACCACCTCAGTTGTCCTCTTGTCACTCCCGCCGGATTATAGGGCCACCACCTCAGTTGTCCTCTTGTCACTCCCGCCGGATTATAGGGCCAACATCTCAGTTGTCCTCTTGTCACTCTCGCCGGATTATAGGGCCACCACCTCAGTTGTCCTCTTGTCACTCTCGCCGGATTATAGGGCCAACATCTCAGTTGTCCTCTTGTCACTCTCGCCGGATTATAGGGCCACCACCTCAGTTGTCCTCTTGTCACTCCCGCCGGATTATAGGGCCAACATCTCAGTTGTCCTCTTGTCACTCTCGCCGGATTATAGGGCCACCACCTCAGTTGTCCTCTTGTCACTCCCGCCGGATTATAGGGCCACCACCTCAGTTGTCCTCTTGTCACTCTCGCCGGATTATAGGGCCAACATCTCAGTTGTCCTCTTGTCACTCTCGCCGGATTATAGGGCCACCACCTCAGTTGTCCTCTTGTCACTCCCGCCGGATTATAGGGCCAACATCTCAGTTGTCCTCTTGTCACTCTCGCCGGATTATAGGGCCACCACCTCAGTTGTCCTCTTGTCACTCTCGCCGGATTATAGGGCCAACATCTCAGTTGTCCTCTTGTCACTCTCGCCGGATTATAGGGCCACCACCTCAGTTGTCCTCTTGTCACTCCCGCCGGATTATAGGGCCACCACCTCAGTTGTCCTCTTGTCACTCCCGCCGGATTATAGGGCGACCACCTCAGTTGTCCTCCTTTAGGAAGCCTGCACCAAAGCGCTTTACGTGCTTCTGATGTGGCGGTTTCTGTAATTATCTGTTTTATACGACCAAGGCACTAGCCATGTCAACAACTCTCATCAGTAGTCTTGTACGGCATGCATAGATGTGCATTGATCATTTGCGTTCTTTACTAGTAATGTGCGCCGGAATCCACTGGGAATGGGGGAACATAAGCACACACTACACTTCCTCCCGTACAATACAGAATATGGAACAGTGGAAGATTGCAACACCACTTCAGAAAACTGAACACTTAAACCAGAGAAGATACACCACCACGCCTTGATGAGAAGGTATTCTGCTGTCCATCTTTTATTCTGCTTTTAACAATTATTTGAGGGGAGGAAGACTAACGTCTGGTCAGACAAAATATACTGATCAGACATGTTAGTCATGGTAAGGCCAATCTGGCCAAGATCCTTACCTCGGCTTCCTAGTAACCCTCCCTGGAAACGGGCTGTTTCCATGCCAGTCTGGCTAACGAGGTAAGGTATCAACGTGATTCCCGTAGTAGTAAGGGACACCCAGATGAAGCCAAGCATATCACAACCGCATGGAGGACCCCGGCCTACCTTCATCAGCACTCTAGTGATGTGAAGAAAGTTACTACAACCCGCCACTTAACGTCCTTGTCAGGGTGCACACAAGAGTTACCTACTCATTGTGACCATTCACAAACAACAATTATCTGATGACGTTTCCCCTTTAAGTTTGGTCTATGCACGTGGTGTGTGTAGTTTATGGGTAAAACATACTGCGAGCACAAATCATGTGCAAGCAGCATATGGTAGGGATTATATTGATTCCATAACAAAATGGGGGTAAGTGGAAACCTGGGACACTGAAGTTGTCATTTCAATACAGCAACCTAAAAACGTTCTTGCTAATGTCACTCGTACTTGAGTTCGGTGCTCTTGTCGGGTTACAGTGGTTCTTCTCACATCCCGAAGCGTACTTGAGAAGGGACCAGGATCCTCCTGGCTGTAGTGCAATGCTCCTCAGTATGCTCTATGGGGATCCGCCGGAATAGCGTTAAAATGCGTTTCATACTTTCTGCTTTAATGCTTAGTAATGAGGGGCAGGTGAAACATACTGACCAAGGCTGCACGCCTCGAGTCATGGTCAAGTAAAACATACTGATCAAGACCCCACACATCGAGTCAGGGTCAGATTAAACATACTGACCAAGTCTCCACGCCTCGCGTCAGGGTCAGGTGAAACATACTGACCAAGGCCCCACGCCTCGCGTCCTCGTGTGTGCTCCTGGAAGCAGGCCGTGTAGCACCAGTCTGACCAAAGACTTGAGGATCGACAATGTGATGAGCTTACTGAGGTACCTCGCATTGCACTACAGGCAGGAGTATCCCCGTGATATTCTCAAACACATCTCAGGATTTCATAAGAGCCACTGTAACATGCTACCAAAAACGTCAAGAGTTAATTCGGCACGAGAAGCTTCTCATATGTGTGTTTTACTGACGAATGTATACGTGGTACCGAAAAAAATTACCCCTAAACATCTGCTGCAAAATTTCCTGATATACGAAGACAAGAGATAGCATAGCACATGTGGCCAGCACTAGACAAGCTCTATGGCAGTGTCGACGGCCTGATAATGTCCGCTACTTTCTTTGAACAAATTCAAGTCGACGCCTGACAGCGTACGAAGAAGAAATGTGTGTTTGAAAAGCTACTCGTATTGAGTTTTTCACTCTAAGAATATTCTCTGGTAGCGGGTTATAGTGGATCTTTTTACATCTCTGGATTCAAAGAAGGTGGACCTGTGGTGTGTTCGCTGTAGTGCAATTCACAGCTGCTCAGCAAGTTCTCATTTACGTGGATCATAGTATTGATCCCCTACCTTGTTGACCAGGCTATTTTGATGCAGTCATGTTTCCAGGTTCACTTCGTGGGGATAAGGTATGAACTCGGTCAGTATTTTGTATCTGATCCCGTTTCTAGCGATTTATGTTATGTTGTAAAAGATACTGCCAGTCCAAGATACAGCCGGAAATGAGCTGACAGCAGCCAGCGACTCATAGCTGACTTATTGTGTCAGTGACTCATGTCCAAGACCATATTCCGCCTCCTAGGGGTGGCTCTGGAAGCAGACTACACCTAAGCAGCCTGTCTAAAAGTATCTAAGAAGAAAGGCAAACAGGGTCTAAAACCCGTGCTGAAATCAGACGAGGCAAACAAAGTCTAAAACCCGTACTGAAATCAGACGAGGCAAACAAAGTCTAAAACCCGTGCTGAAATCAGACGAGGCAAACAGTCTAAAACCCCTGCTGAAATCAGACGAGGCAAACAAGGTCTAAAACCCGTGCTGAAATCAGACGAGGCAAACAAAGTCTAAAAACCCGTGCTGAAATCAGACGAGGCAAACAGTCTAAAACCCGTGCTGAAATCAGTTGTATCCGGACAGATATAGCAACACCATTTCAAACTACACAACAAACTTACTTTTCAGGACAGATGCCAAAGGAGGAGAAGAATACTGCCGTAATCCAGTTTACAAAAGACATCTACAGGGGGAGGGGGGGGGGGACACCCCTATAACGTACACAGAGCATATGTGGCGGATTATATCGACTATGGCCAAATCTAAACATATGTGGCACATGATGATGTGGTATTGGATACACCAACTGAAGCGATAACATATTTTTTTTCCCCGCTGGGATATGTATACATCTACTCTCGTATATCTTTTATAAAATAGACTGCTTGTTCTGTCTTCTGTAGAGGCATTTACATTTATAAAAGTAAGCAGCATGTCCTTTGCAGAACGTCGCTTCTTGCAGCCGTCAACCTATTTGGCTGTTATGCGTTTTTTGGCAAGTGTGCAGTACGGTAGGTTGTCATTAATTTCCGTACATTGGAAGAGCGGTAAAAAACCCATGTCTGACAAACTGGACACGGGCGTGATTAGAACCGTGTGCGTTGGAATTGGGAAGCAGACGCTTCCCCCCTAAGCCATGCAGCCTCCTGTTACATTTATACCAAAATGATATATACTTGGTTTAACTTAACTGAACGTTTTATACTGGTTTAGAAGACTACCTAGTCTGTATACAACCATTTTCTTGGAAGGTGGTTTTAACCGATGTGTAAGTCCATCTTAATATACTACAACACTAGAGCTAAGTAGAACCACAGACAGTTAGGCGCCATCTATAGCTGCTCTTAACAAACCACTTGGGAGAAAGGTACAAATAACTGAATCGCTCCTCCGCATACTGTGCTGTGTGGATAGCTTATTTTCTGTGTCTTGTGTTGTATTTGCGGGGGAGGGGGTTGCCAGCCATATGCCCAAACTAATATATGACCATCTGGGATCGAAGACAAGCAGTGAATGATTTGGCAGCAGTCAGCGACTCATAGCTGGCTGCTTACACCAGAGTCAGCTACTCATAGCTGGCTGCTTACACCAGGGTAAGCTACTCATAGCTGGCTGCTTACACCAAGGTCAGCTACTCATAGCTGACTGCTTACACCAGGGTCAGCTAATCATAGCTGGCTGCTTACACTAGGGTCAGCTACTCATAGCTGGCTGCTTACACCAGGGTCAGCTACTCATAGCTGGCTGCTTACATCAGGGTCAGCTAATCATAGCTGGCTGCTTACACCAAGGTCAGCTACTCATAGCTGGCTGCTTACACCAGGGTCAGCTACTTTTAGCTGGCTGCTTACATCAGGGTCAGCTAATCATAGCTGGCTGCTTACACCAAGGTCAGCTACTCATAGCTGGCTGCTTACACCAGGGTCAGCTACTCATAGCTTGCTGCTTACACCAAGGTCAGCTACTCATAGCTGGCTGCTTACACCAGGGCCAGCTACTTATAGCTGGCTGCTCACACTATTGTCTGCGAACCATAGATGACCAAGATTATATTTCCCCTCCACGTGGTAGTACTGAGACCAGCCTGCATCCGTGACAGTCTAACAGAATATGGATCGTAGAGGGAAGTCAAACCCTGTCTCATAAATGATGTGCTGAAATCGGTTGTGTCTATTCAAAAGACGCAGATATCACAGCTACGCTGTTGTTGCTAATGCACCTCGTACTTAAGTTAGGTACTCTTGACAACATTCTGTCGTGGAATTACAGTTGCTCTCCTCACATTCCAAGTCGTACTTGAGAAGGTGGCTCTGGATCCTCCTGGCTGTAATGCAACGATGCTGACCCCTACCTTATTAGCCAGACTACCATGACACAGCCTGTGTGCATACAAAACTTCATGGAAGTGATGCAAGGTCTTGATAGGTATATTTCACACCACCCTGACAAACATAGTCTGATCAGTAAATATTTAACATGATCCACGTCAGTCACAACTTCGCTGTAAACTACAACACGTTGTAATAAAACGTACTTATCAAAGCGAATATATGTTCCCATAAATCGTCTGCTACTGGTGATAGCCATGTAGCATTGCTCTGTTCTTCGTGTATGTTTGATACTTTCGCAGCAGAAGATCAACATTCACTCTATGAAAACCACATTTGTACGCATGCGCCACTAGTTCCTACATTTAGTTAACTAATTGTATGAAATATGCTTGATTCGTGTGTTTAACTTGTTATCCTTCGACCTTTTAACCTGATAAAAGTGTGCGTAACTTGTGTCAATATGGGTGTATGTTTTAAACGAACTCTGAATATGTCCAAGAAGGGATACAATGTCAGTTTTTTTAATTGTTATGTGTTATTATCCGTTTTAATCACTCCAATCTCGTGGCCACGAGAAAACGGATGGTTGCCCAAAAGTATATATGTTCACCAATTTAGAGCGGTTTTTGTAGCTTGTTCTTCGTGTTCAAAGTTACCTCTAAAATAATCACTTATTGTTGTTGTGAATGCCCACAATAAGTAGCTTTACTTTTTTCTGCGCCCTGAAAAGGACGTTTAGTGGCCAGTTGCAGTAGTTTTCCTCACATCCAGAACGTGCTGATGAAGGTGCACCGGGGTCCTCCATGCGGTTGTGCAATCCTTGGCTTCATCTGCGTGTCACTCACTTCTACGGGGATCACATCGATCCCTCACCTCGTTTGCCAGACTGACAAGAACAGTCGGTTTCCAGGTAGGACTACGTGAAAGTCGAGGTGGGGGTCTTGGCCAGTATATTTTTCCTGACTAATATGTCTGATCAGTAGGTTGTGCCTGACTCTGATATGTCTGATCAATAGGTTGTGCCTGACTCTAAAATGTCTGATCAATAGGTTGTGCCGGACCAGACTCTAGTCTCTCCTCTTCACCCCCACTCCCCCACCCTCACCCACTTGTATGTCTCTTATAAACACTTGGCGCCCTATCTCAGTCTCCTCATATATATATGAGGCGTATTCAAATCAAACCGGACCAAACTGCAATAAGTGAACATATGTACGGTACGCATGATGACGTCACTTCTTGTGTAAACAGCACATACCAACCGTCAAGTTTGCAAATTTTAATTATCCTCCGACTCATGGTTTCCTCAGCAGAAAACATGGCGAGTTTGATACGGAATCCGTCCAAAGTTGATCAGCGATTCTGTTTCTAACAATTGAAGGATGTCCACCAGTTGATATTTATCGCAGAATGTAGGCAGTGTATGGTGACAATAGTGTGTCGAAGACAACAGTGAAGAACTGGACAACTATGTTTAAAGAAGGACGTGAGTTAACGAAAGATCTTCCGAGACCAGGTCATGCGCACATTGTTGCCTCAGAAGATGCCATCGCTAAAATTGATGCAGCAATACGGGTGGACCGTCGCCGGAGCTTACTTTCGCCACACTTTTGTCACCATACACTACCTGCTTTCTGCAATGAATGTCAACTGGTCGACATCCTTCAGCTGTTAGTAACCGAATAACCGCTCGCTGATCAACTCTGGGCGGATTCCGTATCACACCAGACATGTTTTCAACGATCTGCTGAGTCAGATGATAATGCAATTTTGCTAACTTCACGGTTGGTATGCGCTATTTATATCAACGTAAAAACGTAAAGTAACGTTATCATGCTCATCGTACGTATGTTCTCTTGGTGCAGTTAGGTCCGGTTTCATTTGAACCCGCCTCGTGTGTGTGTGTATATATATATATATATATATATATATATATATATATATATATATATATATATATATATATATATATATATATATATTACATGCGTATGGGAAAAGTTGCATCGCTGCTGACATTATCAATTCTATCCACCAGAATTGGGGAGAGACTTAGGTCGCCAATAACTCGCCAATCCAAATGTGGCATCATAATCCGACATCATTTTTTTAATACGAATACGATCCTAGAGATCAAGGTTTATTTCGGTCTTCTCACATCATTAGTGCAAATATGCTAGTTGTTTTTGAAAAATAAACCAGCGGCATGGAACATCTCCAGTTATACACACACACTTCTCATACGGGTGCTAGGATCCCTTACCAATCGTGGAAAGGGCCGAATAGTACCACTACACATAACTTAAAGGCTACAAAAAGGATTTTCTGAATGGTGCCGGCATGATTTTGTGCAACAACAAAAGTCCTACACAGACCACATTTACCAGAGCACACGCTGCTTTCAATCATTGACAATTTCGCTTCAATGTGAAGGCAAGGACACCACTACTGGCACATTTTAAAAGTAGACCTGTCTCCAAGAATCTACAACCGTTCGCCTTCTCTCTCTCTCTCTCTCCAGTAGGATACATATGTTTAACTGCAGGTGGCCCCTTTAACAGGAAGACTGTATCAGAAGTGTTCAAGTTTGCTGATTATAATAGTAATGTTTGTATTTTACATGAAGAGGTTGCCAGTCCCAATAATATCTTTCTTTACATGCTATAGTGGCACAGGCTCACTGCTGGTGGTGGTCTATATTGTTGGCACCCGTGCTCCTATTGAAATGAAAAAGGAAGGATGAATTAATGTATACACTTGAAAATCGCTGTTCAAAAGGGAAAGTCCGAAAGGGAAGCTAAGAATAGTAACAATGTAGCCTGCCAGGCATGTCGTGAGAGTCGACTAAGGGGGATTGGCCATGGGTGGCTATTTAATATTGTAGAAACTTAAAGCCACCAAAGCTTGGACAGATACATGCAGGTCAACATGTGTATGCGTGTATTTGTTGACGACCTGTGCTCCACGTGGCTCTCATCAGGTTTTAATTGATTGACACCTGTGTATGAAAAGATTTTTAACTTAGAACACTTGGTAGTAATTTTTAAAAAAAAACTGCTTTTCAACCATCCATAGGAAATGCGATCAATGTGTGCAGCGATAGTGTTGTCAGAACCGGTCATAACCTTCATTATCGCTAGCGTTGTTCTCAGCCGTTGTGGTTACGATCTGTTTACTGGCAGTAGTACGTTCGCACTAGTGCAGATATTCAACGCGCCGCCTTGTCAAACCTTTGCCAGACTGGAGAAATGAAGTGAGATTGGCAATCTGAACAATCGATTTGATTGCTTGCGTGTGTGTATTAGGAATAGTTTTCGCTGCCCCCGACTACATCTCGTCCTGTTTGAAACTGTTTGACATTAATTTCTTTGCCAGGGACATCTACTCCTCTTATCGCCGAGCCTCTTGTCAGGCGTAAGGACTTTTTTTTTCTTTCTTTGTGAGCCCTTTACTAAGTTCGTAATGGTAATCCTAAAATACGATACATGATCTGATCCCTTTATATGTGAACTGGAAACTGACAACACAAAAGCATACGTCTTCCTCAGTTGTGATGTGTAGAGTGTGCGATGGGAGCAGTTGGTTTCCTGGTCGCTCATCCTCGTGATGGTAACATAATCTTTCATGGGAAATAATACAGAATCTGTCATGGGAAATAATACAGAATCTGATCATGGGAAATAATACAGAATCTGATCATGGGAAATAATACAGAATCTGATCATGGGAAATAATACAGAATCTGATCATGGGAAATAATACAGATCTGATCATTCTTTACCTACCTGTTGGCCACTAAAAATGATCTCGCCGGTATAAAAGTGATTTGTCATCACTGATCTAGAGTGATCATTGATCGATCGTAAGTGTTTCTGTTTTCGCGACGAACATGCCGTACCAACTGAACCTAAAACTGTATCTTTCATCATAGTTAAAACCAGAACAATGGGCTCAGCGGCACGCTCAGTAATTTAACAAGAGAAGAGTCAAGTCATCGTCGTCAGACTGAGAATTGGACATAACAGACTCAAGGGTCATCTTTAAAAACAAAATGAGGATAGGGACAGATTGCAGGTGTCCATTTGGGGAGCATACCATGTCCGTGGAACACATACTACAAAGATGCATGCTCACGCAGGAAAATAATACTGACCTCGCGAGACAGATATGCGACAAACAACGGTGTCCTTGTAAGAGAAACTGGGACCTTGTTGCTATGTACATGACGCTATAAATATGAAAGGAACTGCATTACTCTTTCTCTTGCGCGTATATACATACACACACATACATACATATACATACATACACACACACATACATACATACACATACATACATATACATACACACATACATAGACACATACACACACATGTCTTTTTTTTTTTTACTCCATGACGACCCTGAAACTACCACCGCATTCTGGCTTCCATGTAGGCAACCTGCTCCCAAAAACTGCCAGTGCTCTTGCACTGGTTTTCAACGACATTTTGATGAGCATTGCTTATGTGACTCGATGATTCTGTCCCCTACTTGTCAGTATAGTGCCCCCAGTTATGAACACTAACCGTGCAAACACAAACGTCTATTTCTCCTAATGGGGGCCATTGTGAATATATTTTGTCAAAGGTATGAATAAAATGTAATTAATCAATTTTTTTAAACCATTCATCCGCCCATTGCATTGCGTGCAAGGCCTAGGGATCATTTATTCATGATAGGATGGTCGGAATGAATAGTTAAGTATGTAGGGCAGTAGTTAAGGTCAGAAGAGCCAGTTTAGTCCAGATGTAAAAAATACTGACGCGTACCATCCCATCTTCAGTGTGCGTGTGTATCCAGTGGTCCGTCATTTCCTGCGGGACAACCGCATCTATCAGTGTATACACCAACTCCATCACCATGTCAGCTTAACTGTTTATTTGTTTAACCTTCCAACCTCACATCCATCAGGCACGACAACTTGCAGAATATTCCAAGCAAAATCTGGTTTCCAGACCATGACAAGAATAGTGTGCAACAAAACCTTGTCCCTAGAACTGAGAAAGTCCTTGAATGCTACGTGGAACCAGTATTGACATATGGCAGTGGGTCATGGATAATTAGCAAGCAAGCGGTTAGATCTTTCAAAGCAACGGAGATGTGGTTTTACAGAATAATGGTGCGAATCCCATGGACTGCAAAGAAGACTAATGATACAGTACTCGAGGAGGCACAAATATAATTTATTGCAAGATTCAGAACAAAGCAGTAATTCTATTTTGGGCATGTTATGAGAAGAAGCGGCTTGGCGCTCATCGTGGCAACGGGAAAGATAGCAGGAAAGACAGACACAGGCCGACAGAGAAGATGCTGGACAGCCTGGGAGAATCGCATGGGCAACAATCAACAACAGAATTGGTAAACGATACACAGAAATGGATGAAGGACCATAGTCGCCACCGGCAATTGATGATGATGATACATTTTGAAGTTTTAAAGCACACCCTGAAGTAAACCCATTGTTTAACTGCGCACTGCAGTCTGGTGGCATAAGACGCAAAACACGGTACATCGCACTCTGCCAGTTAGGCGCCATCTATAGCTGCTCTTAACAAACCACCTGGGGAAAGGTACAAATAACGTTGGTAGATTTTTAACTTGAATTTTGTCCTGGCTGCGCCCGTTCAGTCTACTCTTTTCGATTTCCAACCGCCAAATAATTTTTAACGTGCTCGACACTCAACACAGAGTCCGATCTTAGCAACCAAGGCGAACGAATACTAGTTAACACTACTCAGACCACAACAGATTCAGATCAAATCTATTCAACAAATTCGAGAGAGGAACTATTATACCAATCAGTGTAACGGATCTGCTGATAGATTGATATCTAAACATTTGTTTTAGAATCCAGCATACGAGGAGCAGAGATAAGAAAGTGCATAGGACTATCACGAGGCTCTCATCAGACAACAAAACCTGGCCACACTGCCTTCTCTGGATACGTTCTAATTGGCCACTGAGAGTGCACATAAGGAACTGATTAACGAAAACCGTTATCACGAAACAGCATTTAAAGTATTTCACTTTTCTTCGACTTACCTTACCTCTGTGCGTCTAAGCTTACGTCTGTCCGCCTTATCTTACGTCTGTCGGACTTCGCTTACGTCTGTTTAAATTCGATTATGTATGTCCGACTTCCGCTTACGTCGTGCTAACTTCGCTTACGTCTGTTCATAAAATCATCGTACCGTCAGTACGACTTTGCTTACGTCTGTTCATATAATCTTACCGTCTGTTCGACTTCGCTTATGTCTGTTCATATAATCGTACCGTCTGTCCGACTTCGCTTACGTCTGTTCATATAATCGTACCGTCTGTCCGACTTCGTTTACGTCTGTCCATACAATAAGCGCGACAGTAACATACGGACAAGGATCATCCATCGACCCTGTGTTCTGTCCCCATTTCATTGTCTTGTGACCAAGGTGTCAAAGTAGATAGACAAAGACAAATAACATATTTTCGACAACAAAAAGGTCAGTCTGCTATAAATCGTGATGGAACGGCATGACTCGATGGACAAGAATACAAATACAGCTAAGTGGGAGGAAACATCCAGGTGTGAGAGGGAACATCGAGATGTAGTGTTGGGATAAAGAGTGGGCATTCAAATGCTTGCACACTAAAGCCACAAAGAATGTACCGCCATAAAAGAAAACACGATCAAATGATGGAGATCAAGTACACCTTACCCTGACCAGGAGACGGCACTGAATCTGAAGTCTTGTAACCAACATTAAGTGTAGTCATCAAATGATGGAGATCAAGTACACCTTACCCTGACCAGGAGACGGCACTGAATCTGAAGTCTTGTAACCAACATTAAGTGTAGTCAGCGAATGATGGAGATCAAGTACACCTCACCCTGACCAGGAGACGGCACTGAATCTGAAGTCTTGTAACCAACATTAAGTGTAGTTAGCGAATGATGGAGATCAAGTACACCTTACCCTGACCAGGAGACGGCACTGAATCTTAAGTCTTGTAACCAACATTAAGTGTAGTTAGCGAATGTTGCACATTCAAGTTGTGTCGCCATACATGGGCGAGGCACAGATAATATCATTTGTGTTATTAAGTATCAAGTGACGAGCTATTCCTCCCACATTCTAAACCTTGTACGTTATCACTAGATTTTCCAAGCCTTTCTTCCCGAGTGTCTCCAATAAATCTTTCATTTTACCCGAGTGGATCCGGAATCTCTGTATGGAATGAAAGAATAGTACCACTGCGCTTCCATGCATGTCGTAAAAAGCGACTGAAGATGATGTACATGGGTGCTAGCAACCTCGTGATGTAAAACAAATTGCTATAGAAACCACCTCTACAATAATGTACAGAGTGTTTTCTTGATGCGGGCTTCTTAAAGAGGGCCAGCTGTTGTAGTGGTCCTGTACTCCTGCTCAAGTGAACAGGGGACATGAAGAAGATACCTTACCTGTCTTCTTGTTATTGTGTTTAGCATCGACCTTAAAATATTGGATGGTTGTAATTAGCATAATTGAGTTTGATCGGGTCGAATACCGTGTTACGTCAACATAGAGAGGTGGGCCGCGTGGCCAAATTGTAAAGCAAACGACATCTGTCGGCCTCTATTTCACTTTAGGTGTGTCGCAATGAGTGTGACGCAAGCAGCCAGCTATGGTTCTATGATCCTGACGCAAGCAATCCAGCTATGAGTCGCTGCCTCTGACGCAAACAGCCAGCTATCAGTCCCTGACGCAAGCAGCCAGCTATGAGACGCTGACTCTGACGCAAGCAGCCAGCTATGAGTCGCTGACCCTGACGCAAGCAGCCAGCTATCAGTCGCTGACATGCCTCAACTAATTCAAATCTGCATCTTGTGTCCCGTGCTAGGCGTGGTTGTAACCTGTTTAACATTAGGCCGCCAAGCTAAATGATTGCAGATGTCTACACACAAGATTGCTTTAAAAAAAAAAAGCAGCTTCATTGTTGGCCTATGCGTCACATTTGAGCAATAAAGTGAATGAAGAATCGTAATTTTTTTGTGTGGTAGTGACTTAAGACATCATCTGAGGGTTAAGTGATAGAGGCTACATCTGCGTTACAGCTCAATACTATACGGATCACGTCTATCTACATCTCGTCAGCCAGACTGCCTTGAAAACAGCCTGTTTCCAGGGAACGCAAAATGAACGAGAGAAAGTGGTCTTGGTTAGTATCTTGTGCCTGATCCTGACGCCAGTTCGTGGTCACTATGTTGTGCTTGATCCTGACGCTACGTCCTGGTCAGTATGTTGTGCTTGATCCTGACGCTAGGTCGTGGTCAGTATGTTGTGCCTGATTCTGACGCTACGTCCTGGTCAGTATGTTGTGCGTGATCCTGACGCTACGTCCTTGTCAGTATGTTGTGCCCGATCGTGACGCTACGTCCTTGTCAGTATGTTGTGCCCGATCGTGACGCTACGTCCTGGTCAGTATGTTGTGCTTGATCCTGACGCTACGTCCTGGTCAGTATGTTGTGCCCGATCGTGACGCTACGTCCTGGTCAGTATGTTGTGCCCGATCGTGACGCTACGTCCTGGTCAGTATGCGTCTCAGTTACCCATAATAGAGTGTAAATATAATGCATGCGTATGGTTCAGACATCGAGCTGTGATGAAAACACGAACAAAACCTATGTTACAATCAAAAGACCTTAATGGACAATGAACTGGCGTATTCTTCTTTTTCTTCTTCTACGTTCGTCTCGAAAAGGACATTTTGTGACGTGTCGTGGTTTACAGCGAAGCTGCGCATTTGGCATGGCATTTTTGGGACCATGTTTGCCTTCTCTTTAAGATCCATATTTTCTTAACCAGACTACACGGCGCCACCTGTTTCTTTGGCCTCAACTTTAAACGGAATATGGGCTTGGTCTGTTATGATTCGCTGACCTTGACGCAAGCAGCCAGCTAGGAATCGCAGGCCGATCTAAGTTCATTCACTGCTGAGCCTTCGGTTCCACCCCGGTATATGGACCATGTCCATACGTTTTTGAACACTTAAGGAAAGGCTAAATGGAACTGGTCACACATCTCATAAACATATAAGACCTAGAACAAAGAAATCTCTAACACATTATCCCCGACAGCAACGTCCGTTTTGTGACTCTATTTACTGCAAAGACGCACACGCAGACCTACTACTTAAGTACATGGTTTCCATTGACGCGGGTAGAGCTAGGTACAGTGAGTCATGCGTAGCGTATTTGTCGAGACAGGTGTGTCGAGTGTCGTCAGAAGGTGTAGTCAGTCACAAGGTCATCCGTGTCGGCTGTTGGCCTGGGTTACTGTTCGGGACTAAGCGAATTCTTCAGATTCTTTCTCGACCCAAGAAGACAGATCTGTGAGGAAGAAGATTTTTGTGGATGGTATCTCCTTCCCTGAGCGATTGTCTGTTGCATTTCTACGTTTATCTGAGATAAATTCGTGCCCCCGTCAAGATCCACTCTTTCAAAACTTTGGCGGAGTAATGACGGGACAAGAACGAGGATAAAAGGGTCTGATTAGCGTAGTAACAGATCACTCGCTTTTCATGGCATAGCTACATGACTCAAATCCCCCTAACAGTACGCTCCAGTCGATCCAGCTGTAAATGGGTACATGCTTGCTGTTATGAAAGATACTTGGCCATTCAACCTCATTAAAAAAATGTGTCGTCGTAGAAGGGAGTATCTAACATTTCATCACCGAAAGCAGTGTCTGCTATGAAACTATTTGTACATAAAACAGGAAGAGCGGGTTGTATAAGACAGAGTAACAATAAAAATAGTCCCATGTCCCGAATTAAAGTTGCCAACCCACGTCCCGAATCAAAGTTGCCAACATATGCCCCGAATCAAAGTTGCCAACCAGTGTCCCGAATCAAAGTTGCCAACCAGTGTCCCGAATCAAAGTTGCCAACCAGTGTCCGGAAAAAAAGTCACCAGACCACGACCGGGAAAAAGTCGCTAAACCGTGTCCGGCAAAAAATGTCCTAACCATGTCAGGTTGCAAACCGCTGTCCGGAGGAATGTTTCCAACTCTGTGTCGAGAAGTGAACTGTCAAATCCTATTCTAGCTGTTACGGTGCTGCGCAGCCAGTCAGTTCATTAATTCATGGTTCCTTACTCGTATCTTACCGAACAGGGTTGTGTTTGTTAAATGAAAGCTGAACCTTTTTTTGGGCGAAAACATACTCTTCTTACATCAAGTACGTTGTTATAATAAGTTCTAGATGTAACAAATAAAGATAGTGAGTGACATACATTACACACTGCTATCGGCAGATGAAATTTGGGATGGGTAACTATTATTTTTACTATTGTGGTGTATAGTACGTATAGTATAGTATCGTAAGCATAGAGTGTATTGTATAATATAGTGTGTTTGTATTGTATAGTATGTGTGTATTGGATAGAATGATTGTACTGTATTGTGTGGTACATATGTATAGTATTTATTGTATAGTATGTACGCGCATGTATAGTGTCTATTGTACGAATGTGTATTGTTTGTATAGTATTATTGTATTGAAGTATTGTAATGTATTGAATAGTCTGTATGTATGTACTGTATAGTACAGTCTGTATTTATGTATAGTATAGATTTATGTGTACAATTACCTTTTTTGTTTTACTTGTTTCGCAACATACGAAACACGGGGCACTCAATGCAGCAGGTCGTCTTGCAGGAACCATACGCTCAAGTACGGTAACATCCACTCTTATTTTGAGGTCACCTAGTATGTCTTTCACATGATGAGGTTGCTAACCACATGTACCACAAATCGTATAGTACTTTCACATAGTCATAAAATCTGATTGTTGTAGCTTTTTAAACTATTGATCTAAAATAAATACATTATAGTATGCAATCATATAGACCGGGACATCTTTTACACAATTTCGATTAAAAATTTTCAATCTACTATCTACTTTGGGGCTGATCACAAGTTTACAAATAGTTGAAGGTCAAGGAGTTTTCTTGATGTTCTAGATTTTTGGAAAATGTTTGATTATTTTGAATATCAGTTCTTAACTCTAAGATCACAATTGTATCGCTTGACTCGTTGGGAGGAGTATGTAAGAAAATACTCATTAATTGACATCTACAACATTCTTTTGAACCTATTTTATTAATATTTTTAAAAAGGTATCAAGTTATTTCCTTGTTGGCTGTCGTTTAAATAAGCCCCTATACTCCGTAAGCCCCAAAACTTATATTCGACGAGCCGATATATCGGCTAAAAAGCAGGTATTGCAACTATGTGACGTTTGCACATACATTCCTCATATGCCAAATGTATATACTTCTGTCATTTTTTTATCTTTCATTTCTCAGCAGTTCGGTATATAAAACATGTGCTAGTTCAGTCAAACTATACTGACTGCTGTTGGTAATAGTATCATGGGGGTTTGTTTTCATTTGCGAAAGTAAACTGCGTCCAGTTTCCTAAAATATCCATGAGAGAATTATTAGAGTAATCCCTCAAGTATTGTCAGCATTTGTAATCAGTTTCTGTTCGTGACAAACTGTTATATTGACTGTGTTAGTGTGAAGATTACAGTACCAGGACACGTGACTTTCATATCTTTAGTGGAGATCTGGACAATAATACAAATCAGCTGACGTGCTAGGGTTGTGTGTACAATGTAGGTAGATCCATAATGTTGACACGAGGGGGAGGGGGGTGAGAAGGGGGACCATCCTGGGCTAGTAAAGAAACAAAGAACCGACAGCAACCGCAAGGACAAATGTATTTCAAACATTCAGAAAACTGAAAAACACGAGTGAACTAACACGATAGTGATGTAATAGACAGTCGGGACTGGAACCACTAATCCCCATGCACCAAACCCTCCTAACTCATGACTTTCGTTACAGCGAAGGGCATTGTCACCTGGAACGTACGTGGTTAGAATATGGATTGCCTATTATTTTACTTCCCTTTCTGTTGTCAAATGTGTAGATTGGGGTGCATACGATGCCTTCGTCTCAGATATTGTTGGAGCTTCTTTATTGATGACAAGAACTACTAGCACCAGTTGAGTTATTATCCCGTTCAGAGATGACTACGTCTGGTTGTATCTGGTTCTCGTTCTCTAACGGTTGGAGTACTTGCATCATACCTAGTACATTCTAGTCTCTTCATACTCCATCCTCGACGGCAGCGTCTGCTATGGTGCTAACTCATCTCTTTAAAAGAAAAGTACCACAGAAAAACAGCGCAAACCAGTAATGAAGAAACTGGCCAGTTGTGTGGTCTACCATGTCATTTTCTTCAGTCATTTAGTCGGCCTGTACTTGTACGGGGGTGATGTCCCTGTGCAGGTCGTACTTGGTTGTAGCCAGGATGAGGATTTTCTGCTTAGCAGACCAGGCTCGAGCAGCTTATTATTCCACTGCGTTGGGACAAGTGCCGCGGAGGGTGGGTAACCGATGTCCATTTTAATAGACTCGAACACTAGAGCAAAGTATACCCGCAGCCTGTTAGGCGCCATCTATGCTGCTCTTAACAAACTACCTAACCATGACCTGTGTAATGCCATGTCACACAGTTAGTCGTGTCTTATACGTACTCTCTGTGGGGCAGTGGTGCTATTCTTGTCATACACAATGACCCCGGTGAACTACTCAGTCTACCGTGTCACACTGTAATAAAAAGTAAAGTAAAGTAACCCATAGCATTACTGCCGTAAGGGTGTGAGGTGTTAGCGATCTCACATTTCAAAGGCTCGGCTATATGAGGGCGGTAGCCATCTCCTCTCCTTCGCCGCTTTTACTTCCCGGTCTGAACCGGTACCCATTTAAGGCTGGGTCGCCCCGGGAGCCATTGCGGTCTGAAAATACATTACCGCCTCAACTGAGGAATGAACCCAGGACCACTCAGATGCGAAGCCAGCGCGCTAACCACTGCGCTATGCGGCTCCCTACAATGAGTAAGTTGACCCTTTTGTGTGCCCTGAAAAGGATCTTAAGTGGCAGGTTGTAGAAGCTTTCCTCACATGCTGATGAAGGTGGACTGCGGTCCTCCAGCCGGTTGTGCTATGCTTGGCTTCAGCTGCGTAGCGCTCACTACTACAGGGATCACATCGATCCATATCTCCTCAGTCAGGCTGCCTTGAAAACAGCGTTTCCAGGGAATGCTACATGGAAGAAAAATTGTGGTCAGTGTATTGTCCCTGACGCAACGTCCTAGTCAGTGCCTGACTGGACTATCGTCTCAGTTCCCCTCCATTTGTATAAAATAATATTAAGAAATTAGATTTATCAAAAGTCAAAAAAGTTTGGGATGTAACTCAAATGCGAAGCTAGAGCGCTAACCACTGCGCTACGCGGCTCCCTACACTGTAATACCACATGATAAAATGTTCTGAGTGATCATAGCTGGAAAATAACACTATGTATTTCCCCATAGCATGTAGCTTGAGTAGAATACTAATGTGGCAAGAATCATAAATGGTGTGTTCTGAGAGAAGGTACAAGGACACGCTAATAACAGTGAGTAATGAGAGAAGGTACAAGGACACGCTAATAACAGTGAGTAATGAGAGAAGGTACAAGGACACGCTAAAAACAGTGAGTAATGAGAGAAGGTACAAGGACACGCTAATAACAGTGAGTAATGAGAGAAGGTACAAGGGCACGCTAATAACAGTGAGTAATGAGAGAAGGTACAAGGACACGCTAATAACAGTGAGTAATGAGAGAAGGTACAAGGACACGCTAAAAACAGCGAGTAATGAGAGAAGGTACAAGGATACGCTAATAACAGTGAGTAATGAGAGAAGGTACAAGGACACGCTAATAACAGTGAGTAATGAGAGAAGGTACAAGGACACGCTAAAAACAGTGAGTAATGAGAGAAGGTACAAGGACACGCTAATAACAGTGAGTAATGAGAGAAGGTACAAGGGCACGCTAATAACAGTGAGTAATGAGAGAAGGTACAAGGGCACGCTAATAACAGTGAGTAATGAGAGAAGGTACAAGGACACGCTAATAACAGTGAGTAATGAGAGAAGGTACAAGGACACGCTAATAACAGTGAGTAATGAGAGAAGGTACAAGGACACGCTAATAACAGTGAGTAATGAGAGAAGGTACAAGGACACACTAATAACAGTGAGTAATGAGAGAAGGTACAAGGACACACTATTAACAGTAATGAGAGAAGGTACAAGGACACAGTAATAACAGTAATGAGAGAAGGTACAAGGACACACTAATAACAGTAATGACAGAAGGTACAAGGACACACTAATAACAGTAATGAAAGAAGATACAAGGACACGCTAATAACAGTAATGAGAGAAGGTACAAGGACACATTAATAACAGTAATGAGAGAAGGTACAAGGACACACTAATAACAGTAATGAGAGAAGGTACAAGGACACGCTAATAACAGAAATGAGAGAAAGTACAAGGACACACTAATAACAGTAATGACAGAAGGTAAAAGGACACACTAATAACAGTAATGACAGAAGGTACAAGAACACACTAATAACAGTAATAATAGAAGGTACAAGGACACACTAAACAGTAATGAGAAAAGGTACAAGGACACAGTAATGACAGAGATAAGCCTGCTCTTGGATAGCCCGAATCGGGACTTTAAACCACATTCAAGACTCTCTCTCTGTTGCTATTTGTCTGTCCCTGTGGGTGATAGGTTTTACATGTGTTCCAATCGACAATCGAGTGTGCAGGCAAACATGTGATTGGAGGGATCGCCGCATTCATGCAGGCCACTATTGGCCAGGAACATTGATATTCAAATTAATAATATTGATATTAATATATGTCAAAATTAACAGTACCAATAAATTATGTTCAAGAAAAATTATTATTTGAGACATTATAGTTTTTCACTCTGATACTTGAAACTGTCGGTTCGCAGTTTATTGAAGAGGTACAAACAATGGTTGGGGAAAGTTGGCAGTAAAAGATAGTCATGTCATTATTCTAGAAACAGTTTAAAGCAGAAATCATAAACACCACCCTCTTCATGTAGCATGGTCACCACTGTGATTTGCTGAAGGCATTCAACTAGTTATAAGTTAGTTATTTAACACATTGGGCTGGCTGACAAGGTCAAAGTCTCCCGAGAAAAACATAAGAAATAAAAGTCAAGGTCTACTGAACAAAAGTCAAGCTGTGAGTTGGGTGGGGGCCATTAATACTGCTACTTAACTACAGTCAGCTGCTCTCAGCACAGCCAGTCTTAGGGTGATCTTTCACGTGAAGGCTACACTGTCTCGTCGTGGTGTGTACCTTGTGTCTGCGATTACCGTACTCGCTTTGAAGTCCAGGACCGGGCCAGACGTGTGTCTGAATTTTGATAGTCCTGGCACGTATCCCTTTCCTGGGATGTAGTCCATGACTTAGCATTCCTTCCTTGGGGGACTATTAGCATTCCTACTGTTCACATGTTGACCTTGGCACAGTGGCCGTAAAGATGGCACTGAACCTGACACTGTCGTCAGGGAAGAAGTGTTAGCGACTTCATTGTAAGGTAACCTTTCTTGCCGCATTTGGTTCTCTAAGTTACAGCTGGGCAGACATGAGTATTTCGTTACCAGGAATCAATATTTGTCCAATAATCACCAGCAGATCGCATTGACGTTTATATCAAAACAAAATACATGACCTACTTTATATCAACATACAGCCATATTTCATATAACGTTTAGCTTTGTCGAGCATGTGTTTATATAGCTTTGTTCTGTGGGGTTTAGTTTTGTCGAGCATGTGTCATATAGCTTTGTTCTGTGGCGTTTAGCTTTGTCGAGCATGTCATATAGCTTTGTTCTGTGGCGTTTAGTTTTGTCGAGCATGTGTCATATAGCTTTGTTCTGTGGCGTTTAGTTTTGTCGAGCATGTGTCATATAGCTTTGTTCTATGGCGTTTAGTTTTGTCGAGCATGTGTCATATAGCTTTGTTCTGTGGCGTTTAGTTTTGTCAAGCATGTGTCATATAGCTTTGTTCTGTGGCGTTTAGTTTTGTCAAGCATGTGTCATATAGCTTTGTTCTGTGGCGTTTAGTTTTGTCCAACATGTGTCATATAGCTTTGTTCTGTGGCGTTTAGTTTTGTCGAGCATGTGTCATATAGCTTTGTTCTGTGGCGTTTAGTTTTGTCAAGCATGTGTCATATAGCTTTGTTCTGTGGCGTTTAGTTTTGTCCAACATGTGTCATATAGCTTTGTTCTGTGGCGTTTAGTTTTGTCGAGCATGTGTCATATAGCTTTGTTCTGTAGCGTTTAGTTTTGTCAAGCATGTGTCATATAGCTTTGTTCTGTAGCGTTTAGTTTTGTCAAGCATGTGTCATATAGCTTTGTTCTGTGGCGTTTAGTTTTGTCGAGCATGTGTCATATAGCTTTGTTCTGTGGCGTTTAGTTTTGTCGAGCATGTGTCATATAGCTTTGTTCTGTAGCGTTTAGTTTTGTCGAGCATATGTCATAAACCTTTGTTCTGTGGCGTTTAGTTTTGTCGAGCATGTGTCATATAGCTTTGTTCTGTGGCGTTTAGTTTTTGTCAAGCATGTGTCAAATAGCTTTGTTCTGTAGCGTTTAGTTTTGTCCAGCATGCGTCATATAGCTTTGTTCTGTGGCGTTTAGTTTTGTCGAACATGTGTCAAATAGCTTTGTTCTGTGGCGTTTAGTTTTGTCCAGCATGTGTCATATAGCTTTGTTCTGTGGCGTTTAGTTTTGTCGAGCATGTGTCATATAGCTTTTGTTCTGTGGCGTTTAGTTTTGTCGAGCATGTGTCATATAGCTTTGTTCTGTGGCGTTTAGTTTTGTCAAGCATGTGTCATATAGCTTTGTTCTGTGGCGTTTAGTTTTGTCAAGCATGTGTCATATAGCTTTGTTCTGTGGCGTTTAGTTTTGTCCAACATGTGTCATATAGCTTTGTTCTGTAGCGTTTAGTTTTGTCAAGCATGTGTCATATAGCTTTGTTCTGTGGCGTTTAGTTTTGTCGAGCATGTGTCATATAGCTTTGTTCTGTAGCGTTTAGTTTTGTCAAGCATGTGTCATATAGCTTTGTTCTGTGGCGTTTAGTTTTGTCGAGCATGTGTCATATAGCTTTGTTCTGTGGCGTTTAGTTTTGTCGAGCATGTGTCATATAGCTTTGTTCTGTAGCGTTTAGTTTTGTCGAGCATATGTCATAAAGCTTTGTTCTGTGGCGTTTAGTTTTGTCGAGCATGTGTCATATAGCTTTGTTCTGTGGCGTTTAGTTTTTGTCAAGCATGTGTCATATAGCTTTGTTCTGTAGCGTTTAGTTTTGTCCAGCATGCGTCATATAGCTTTGTTCTGTGGCGTTTAGTTTTGTCGAACATGTGTCAAATAGCTTTGTTCTGTGGCGTTTAGTTTTGTCGAGCATGTGTCATATAGCTTTGTTCTGTGGCGTTTAGTTTTGTCAAGCATGTGTCATATAGCTTTGTTCTGTGGCGTTTAGTTTTGTCCAACATGTGTCATATAGCTTTGTTCTGTAGCGTTTAGTTTTGTCAAGCATGTGTCATATAGCTTTGTTCTGTGGCGTTTAGTTTTGTCGAGCATGTGTCATATAGCTTTGTTCTGTAGCGTTTAATTTTGTCCAGCATGTGTCATATAGCTTTGTTCTGTGGCGTTTAGCTTTGTCGAGCATGTGTCACATAGCTTTGTTCTGTAGCGTTTAGTTTTATCGAGCATGTGTCATATAGCTTTGTTCTGTAGCGTTTAGCTTTATCGAGCATGTGTCATATAGCTTTGTTCTGTAGCGTTTAGCATTGCCGAGCATGTGTCATATAGCTTTGTTCTGTAGTGTTTAGCTTTATCGAGCATGTGTCATATAGCTTTGTTCGGTAGCGTTTAGCTTTATCGAGCATGTGTCATATCGCTTTGTTCTGTAGCGTTTAGCATTGTCGAACATGTGTCATATAGTTTTGTTACTTAGTGTTTGGCTTTGTGTCGGACGTGTCAAATAGCTTTGTTCCGTATCATGTAGCGTTGTCGTGCATTAATCATATAGCGATCGCAGCTTATTCTTTGTTTTGTTTTTATTAGTAGTTTGCCTTTATTATTGGCGAAGGCACGTCATTTTCAACCTCAGACATATAGTCCTTTAGGACGCGTCGGCCGATGTGTGTGTATATTTGTGCGGCGCTGAGGTGACTCTGTTGCGGTCGTGTCCTCTCGTATATAGTTCCATGTCTCTATCCGACATTCCAGCGCTGTCCTTCTGGTATTGACATACAATGTCATTCGGGTCAGTACGTTAGATGTGATGGGAGAGATTTCCTTTCATTTCTCTGTTATCGCGGGTTAGATCAAAATACAGTCACGTGTCAGACGGCAATGTGGCTATTGGTCACTGGTGTTTCTATTTAAAGAAGAGGGACCCGTTTGTTTACCAAGAGTTCTGTGTGTTACAATAACAAGAATTGTGTCACCGTCACACTAACATCGTACCGATTAGACTAATAACACGAGATTTGTGTCACCGTTACAATGATGTCGCTAGTGTCACTGTCCCACTGAGGTCATTAAGTCATTGTCACGATGATGTCGTTATTGTCACTTTCCCACTGAGATCATTAAGTCATTATCACAAAAGCAAAGCAAAGGCCGAGGCCGCGTCCCTCGTAGACGATGGTGGCATAATTTATTTTGCTAGCACTATTTTCTGTAAGGATTAACTGCGCTACTTTTTATCCTCACTCTCTCGTCTCAAGCCGTTGACCCCGGTGGCAAGTCAAGGACAAGACGACTAAGGGGCGACTACGATATGCAGGGGACTCCGCATCAAGCACCCGTGAAAAAGACAGTGGAGTCTGGAGTCGAACCCACACCACCTGATCACGAGGCCGACGGCTTAACCACTTCTCCACGGAATCCTCATTGTCATTGTCACAATGATGTCGTTATTGTCACTGTCCCCCTTAGGTCATTAAGTCATTGTCACACTGATGTCGTTATTATCAGTCACACTCAGGTCGTGTCGTCTGAGACTTAACAGCGCAGTTAGTTAAACCAATGTAAGCTAGAACTCTCTATGTCAGCTGATGAACCAGTACGACTCACCGTTCTCAGATGAAATTCTTGCCGAGTGCGGAATTACCTGAATTCTTGACAGGAAAACATGCAGATCATTAATCTAATTAAATGTTGTTATTTAAAAGTAAACAGTCCAATAAAGTACAGACAACCATTTTCGTAAAAAGCTCACACATTCATACTTGTCGCCCATGCACTTAACACCTCACTGGACAGTCCATAACCGAAACTCGCGTGTTTCCTCCCAATCATCTGCCTTTAGCAGAAAACCTGGTCTACCCCAGCAACGGTAAGTAATCAGCTTCCCCAGGCTATTAGCTTTTAGGGTTCGGTGGCATCCCTTCCTACACCCAGGTAAAAACCATGACATATTTCAGTCTTGCCCGACCACAGGGAGAGCATTGTGCAGCTGACTGTGTGATGAGCTGACAATTCTAATGAGCCCTGTCGGGCTTACCACTTCCACCAACATACAAGGTTTCTAGAGAGCCACGAATCTGTCAGTTCCACTATGGGATATAGATGCTGAGCAGTGCTTGAGCTGCAGTGGTCAGCGACACAAAGCTGACTGCCAGCGTTAGGGCCAGCGAACCAGAGCTGCCACGACACTAACATCTCCACGCGGTGATCCTGAATACCAGGATGCAACACAACAGATCAGTTAAGGAGAACATTCCGAAGAGGGAAGACTAACTCGGCACTAAAACATGTCATGCTGAAGTCCGATGTCTCAGACCGAAAAATGCAAATATCGCAGTCAAGCTGTATCAGCCAGAAAAATACTGAACTTAATGATTTAAGAGCAGTACTATGCCAGCAGTTCGCACCAAAAAGAGTAGGAGGTACAGTGGGTTACATCCCACTGTAACATTCAAAGCAACGAGGAGGCAGACAGACTGGCAAAAGAAGGTGCAAGACTACCACAACCAGATTCTAGTGTGAGCTACGAAGAGTCCAAAGGGTTTATTAGGGCCAGATACATGACCAAATGGGAAACAGAATATACTGGCTACACAAAAAATGATGCCTACTACCAGCTGAACAGAAGAGAGCAGGTCGTGGTCTTCAGACTCCGCACAGACTGAGGTACCATCTATTCAATAAACTGAAGATAGGTGACACTGACGAATGCACATGTGGTACAGGGAAAATGACCGCTGAACATCTGCTGCAAAATTGCCCGACATACGAGGACAAGAGAAAGCACATGTGACCATCACCAGTGGCAACACTAGACAAGCTCTATGGCAGTGTTGACAGCCTCAGGATGACAGCTGCTTTCTTCGAACAAATCCAAGTTGACGTCTGACAGCGTACGAAGAAGAAACTGTATCATGTACTGCGACACAACGCAACGCATTACGCTCTCTCAGACAACGCCCTGCTACTTGCAACCCCCTTTCAGGACTTGGTAGCGGGAGATTGAGAACGAGCGAAGAAGTAGTTGCAATAGGGTAAGGAGCAAACTTAACGTAGTGTAATGCTGAGTTGTGTATAGTCTCCCGCTTTCGGTAGAATATCTGTAGTGGTTGGGATACACACAGGCTGGCATAAACCATGTAAAGAACAAATTGAAGGTACGAAGTCACGAGACCTATCCATACGAGTAAATGTATGAGCATCATTGACATGTTATCGCAGACCAGAGTCGATGACTTAACGTTGAGAAGAATTGTATTGACGTTTAAATATATATATATTATTTTTTTTTTGCGATCACCAAAATATGATGAAATGGTAGAAATGAACAACGGGAAAGGTGTTATCATAGCGGACACTACTGCCGGGGATGAAGTGTTAGACCTCAGCTTGTTCATGGAGTTGCCAGTTCTCTTCAACGCAACGTTTCCTCCCCTATCAGTAAGTCCGGTGCCTTTTTACAGCTGAAACTGACGTGGTGCGGGGGCAGAGTGTCGAACTGGGTACTTTTGTTGTGAGAAGAGAGCGCTCCACCACTCTGATACTCAGACACATATGAAGAAGACATTGATGGAATCTGGGTTTCGTAAGGTCAATGCTATACGTTTTCATGATATGTAGCCAAGCATACCACAACCTCCTGGAGGACCCCGGTCCACCTTCATCAGCACGCTCGGGATGTGAGGAAAGCTACTGCAACTAAACATCCTTTTCAGGGCCTCACTGAACAGAGTAAACCTACTCATTGTAAGCATTCACAGCAGCGATAACAGCATACAACTATATATTTATGGAAGTCAGTTTGATACAACAAAACATGTTTAGTAGTCACATAGACTAACCACATACGGACATCCTCTTTAGTAGCCTAGAATTGTCTGTTGGGCGAGGGAGGAAACATGCGATCTTCAGTTATGAGATGCTAAGTGAGTTGTTAAGTGCGCTGGCTACATGTAATCGCTGTTGCGGATGTGTGTGTGTGTGTTTATCTACCTGTTCTGTCTTTTCTTGTCTTATGATCTTAAACTTGGTCGTCGTTCACTCTCACTAACCACGCCCATCTGTCACTGGGCCTTCAGCTGACAGAATAGTTTGAGCTGAGCTCATACATACATCACTAATACAGCAGAAACAACGTACTAGATGTCCGAGAATTATCTTTACAAAATGAATACTGTATTATTAGCTAAATAAATTCAAAGCTTGGAAATTGTCACATAGAAAACCAAAAAGTTGTTTGTTTTTGCCGCCTCCTCCTCCTCCGCCTCTTCTTTCTCCATGTTTTTAATGTGTCTGCACATGAAAGTCAGTTTTCTAGATACTTACTTACTATCCGTGTCCAGCAAGCTCACCAAGTATTGGACAAGAAATCAGCTGCTCTGGAAGCAATTTCAGTCGTCGCCATGAGATTACCAAAGTACATGGTTCTTGCATTCTTGAACAGTCATACAGATGTTCGGTGTCTTGGATGGGTCCGCATTTGTAGACATCTTCCGCATATCTCCATTTTTTTTTTCCAAGTCGTTCTTCACATGGACACTCCCGTTCGTAATCTGTTCAGAGCTCCCCACACAAGATAAGGCAAATTATTCCCTGTCGCAAGTTCTTCTTTGATCTTCATCCATACCTCACCATATCTTTGACGCCATTTTCGGTGCGGCTTTGATAATGTTGGTGGTCCTTCTTCTTCTTCGTGCGCAGTCAGACAGTAACCATTATTTTTTCGAAAAAAGCGGCGGTCATCCTGAGGCTGTCGCCACTGCCATAGAGCTTGTCTTGCAGTTCCACTGGTGATGGCCACATCTGCTCTCTCTGATCCTCGTATGTCGGGCAGTTCTGCAGCAGATGTTCAGCGGTCATTTTACTAGTACCGAACGGGCATTCGTCGGTACCACCTATCTTCAATTTGTTGAATAGATGGTACCTCAGTCTATTGTGGCCAGTGCGAAGTCTGAAGACAACGACCTGCTCTCTTCGGTTCAACTGGTAATAGGCATCGTTTTTGGTGTAACCAGTATGTTCGGTTTCCCATTTGGTCATGTATCTGACTTTGATAAGCCGTTTTGACTCTTCGTACGTCATACTAGTATCTGGTTGTGGTAGTCTTGCACCTTCTTTTGCCAGTCTGTCTGCCTCCTCGTTACCAGTAGCGAATGACAGTGTTATTTGTTTGCCATTTTGTAGATTCAGGAATGCTCCTGCCCCTCCGTTATGTGTATTGTTTGTTACAGAACCGTCGGTGTATGCATGGGTCCAGTCCATGCTTGGGTAGCTTTTCGTTATGAAGCTTAGGGTAGTATCTCTCCTTTCTTTTTCAGTCTGGCAGTTTTTGTTTCCAATACCTGGTATATTTTCTACCACCTCTGGAAATATATCCTGCCTCCAGGTAGGTTTTCGTACAGTAGTGATGGGTTTTGGTGTTGTTAGTGCGTTTATGGGATCTTCGTGCATCTTTGCTTTGGCTATTTCTGCAAAGTTTCTCCGCTTTAGTTTCCCATTTCCCAAATTGTTTAGTCTCTGGTGCATTGGATGGTCAGTCAGTCTTCGGAGTTTCTCTGACTGCAGCTGGGCTCTGCAGTCTCTTCTATCGGTCATGGATTGCAGTTTTGTAATCTTTTCAAGTTCTACAGTTGGCGTTGACTTCATGCCTCCTGTTATAACTCTCATGGCTTGGTTTTGAAGTTTGCTAACTTTATCGAAGTTCGCCTTTGCTGCTGTTGTCCATGCCGCAATGCCATACTCGAGAACTGGTCTCACTCTTCCAGTGTACAGTTTCTTTAGTATGCCTTCGTCTGCTCCCCAGCTTGTGCCAGCAAGTTTCCTCATGATTGCCATTCTTTCTCTGGCTCTCATTCGGTTTCTCTCAATCTCACTTTTCCATGTCATGCGCCGATCAAATGTGACTCCCAGATAGGTTGGGTTGTCGTTTGTCTGCAGGAATTTGCCATTTAGACTTAATTTGGTATTTTGGGGTTTTAATGAAAGCGAGAATATTGTGCATGTGGTTTTCTCCTCGTTTATTCTGACCAGCCATGAGTTCGCCCACTCTTCCAGCGATGTTAGGGCCGTCTGCATCCGATTTCTTGCTATGGTGAGATTCTTTTCAGAGGTCCACATAGCCAGATCGTCTGCAAACATTGAGCTATGAACTCTTCTTGGTATATTCTCTGTAATGTCGTTTATATACACCAGGAAGAGTGTGGGTGACAGTACTCCCCCTTGGGGTACTCCCTGCTCGAGTGTCACCTTTTTGCTCATCTGCCCTTGTACTTGGACTCTGGCCGTTCTTTGTTTGAGGTAGTGGTTGATCCACTTGAACATTTTCCCACAAACATCACTTCTTCTTAGCTTGACTCTAAGTCCATCTTTCCAGACTTTGTCAAATGCCTTTTCCAGATCCACCCAAACAGCTACTGTATGTTTCTGTGCCTGGTAGGCATCTTCTATCTCCTGGGCTATGAGGATGACCTGGTCCTCAGTGGATTTGTGCTGTCTAAAGCCAGCTTGCTGTGGAATTAGTATTCGTTTTTCTTCCAGATGCCACATCAGTCTGGTGTTTATCATCCGTTCCATCAGCTTGCCGACATAGCTCAGTAGGCTGATGGGCCTGTATCCATTTGGATCTGTTTTGTCCTTTCCTGTTTTTGGTACTGGTACCAGTATTGCGTCTTTCCATGCCTGGGGTACAATTCCCCTTTTCCAGCTTTGGTTCAGGACCGATAGCAGTTTCCTCTTCGCTGTTTGGCCCAGCCCCATCAGCATTTCGTTTGTTATCCCGTCTTTTCCGGGAGATTTCCTTTTCTTTAATGTTCTCATAGCCTCTTCCATTTCGCGCATTGTTAATTTGGCCATCATGTGCTCTTCAGGTGCCGTATTCATGTTGTCGTGCCCCTTTAGCTCTTCGCTAATGTCTGTATGCTTATCTGCAGGGACCTCGATGTGGTTTGCTCTGGCATAGTGATCGACAAAAGCGTTTGCGGCTTTCTTACCTGTGATCAAGTTCTCGCCCTGCTTGATGGTAATTTGTTTGTTTGACGGGGTTTCGTCGTTCGTGGCTCTGACTAGCTTCCATAGCTTGTTCCCGTCTTTGTCCAGGTTTAGACTTTCCGTTTTATTTTTCCAGCTTTCTCTTGCTGTTTGCTTGAGAGTGTGTTTGTATTTCGCCGTGGCGGCTTTGAGGGCGATGTTTGCCTCCATGGATTTTTCTCGCTCTGCCATGTTCCTAGCATTTGTTACTGCATCTTCCACTTTCTGCAACTCATCATTCCAGTAGGGCTTATAGTTTTTCCTAGCTCCTCTTGGGATGGTTTCAGTGGCGGCTTGCATTATTGCCTTGCTTAGGCTTTCCACCATGGGCTTCATGGTTGTTGGTCCATAAACTACAATTTGAATGAAACGTTTCCTTGGTTTCAGTCGTCCCCTTTCTGGATTATGTCCAGAAAGGGGGTGTCTCTGATCACAGTACTGATTTATTACTTTTGTCTTTTGGCGTGACACATCTCCTGATTTCTGGTAGTGCGAGGCCAACGGTTACATAATCTTTTCTCATTTGTTTTCGGCTTAAGAAGAATGGTCGACACTGCATTTTGTGCCGAATACATTTTCAGGCACACAATACGTTGGTTTGGTCATCTCTTGAGAATGCAATCTCCTTAACTTCCACTGATGGCTTACATCGCTCGTAGATCTGGCTACATGACAAGGAGGCGTCCGCGAGGCAGGTGGATCGATGACATTAGAGTGATTGTGCAGCGACACATTGACCGACGCAACGCACTTGGAGCAGGACAGACGACTTAAGCTCTCCACTGCGCTCAACGGCACACGTAGAAAGAAAACTAACAGTGCAAGTGGCAATACATGCGAATAGCTCATTCGTTTTTTCCGGTTCTGTCCTGATATTCTCTGTGGGTAGCAATTTCTATTTTTCTATTAAGGCATTTTTTTGCCAATTCAATCCTTGTTGGAGTAGCTACTTAAAAACGATAAATATGTATAATAAAAGTCACGAGAGGACCAAACTAACAAAAGCAGATAGCTAGGCTTACCTTCCAGTTGTTATCTTAGAAACGACACACTTTGCTGTCGGGGTAAACATCTGCTCCTTGTTCAGATTTGTATTGTGTGGGCAAAAACCACAAGTGGGATCGTAAATATGCTCTCTGCATGTCCCCCCTCTCTCTCTCACTCTTTCTCTCTCTCTCTCTCTCTCTCTCTCTCTCTCTCTCTCTCTCTCCCCTCCTCCCTCTCTCTCTCTCTCTCTCATTTATTTTTTCTCGAATACTACATACCAGATGTAGAACATTACACACCAGATCTTGAAGGTCTGGTCAGGCACAACATGTTAGTTAGGGTCGAGAAAAATATACTGGCCAAGACCCTCACCTCGGCTTCCTCGTAGCCCTCCCTGAAAACGTGCTGTTTTCATGGCAGCCTGGCTAACGAGATACTGGTATCGACGTGATCCCCGTAGTAGTGAGTGACACACACATGACGCCAAACGTAACACAATCGCCCGGAGGACCCCGATCCTCCTTCATAACCACTCTGATTTAGAATATTACACACCAGATTTAGAATATTACACATCAGATTTAGAACATTACACATCAGATTTAGAACATTACACATCAGATTTAGAATGGATAGATTAGACTATAACACGTTTTTTTCCAAATACAACCACCTACAAAAAGCAAGAGGGCATAGCTACAAATTAACTAAAGAAATGTCCAGATTAGATATTAGGAAATATTTTTGTAGTCAGACAGTGGTGTATGCGTGGAATGTATTGCCACAGGAAGTAGTGGAGGCATCGACAGTAAATGCATTTAAGAATAGATTGGATGCGCAAAGCTTTTAGAGCAAGGAAATGTAAATGAAACCGATTGTATACAGACTCTGCAGAGTCTTCTAAAAAAATATAAAGACTAAGTTAAGTTATTGCATACCAGATTTAGAACACTACACATCAGATCTTGAACATTACACATTTGATCTTGAACATTACACACCAGATCTTGGAACATTACACACCAGATCGTGAACATTACACACCAGATCTTGAACAGTACACACCAGATCTTGACCATTAAACACCAGATATAGAACATTGTATACTATGTTTTGAACATTACACACCATCAGATGTCGTACATTGAACAACATGGTGATGAAAGCAGTGACTGCAGTTAGGAGATGGCTATGTGGGGTCTCTTTAACAGGGCAGTCATCGTTTCAGACTTCCACTCCTTGCTGCGGAAGGTACCGAGAATGGTAGCTGTAGGGGCATCAAACATGAAGAGGCTGGTGTGTATCTACTGATCTGGTCGTTCTGGGGTTTAGGGCAGCAAAAGAGCTGACATCCTGGCTTCAGGCAACACTTAGGGGTACACTAGACATAGATAGGAGTGACATTTTGAAGTCTATCATCTGTCTCCTGTTGGATGACGACACATCAATAGATGAATCAGCATTTCATAGACTGCATATCTTTGATATCAAACGAGGTTCAAGCATGCGCAAGATATTAAGGGGCAGCAGTGTGTACAACCAACATGCTGCAGGAACCATCAGGGACTCAGCACTTATGTGTATGTCTGGAAGTTGGGCTCTTATGAATAGAACAGGGGATCAAGATGCTGAGTAGTGCATGAGTTGTAGCGGTCACCCAAAGCTAGCGTCAGGGCCAGCGACGCAGAACTGCAAAGACCCTTCTCCACCTCCACGTAGTGATCATGAATAATAGACTGAGCAGAGCAGACTGGCTAAGGAGAAAGGATCATAGAGGGAAGGCAAACCAGTTACCAAAAAATGCCAGTTGAAGTCAGATGTGTGGAACCGAAAGGTGCAAATATCACAGTCAAGCTGCAAACTACTACATGTTCCGTTCTCTGCTACTTGCAAAGCCCTTTTCATGACTTGGTAGCGGGAGTTTAACAACGAATGAAGAAGAATAGAACAGAACTGCAAATACATATTAAAACTATATATCACTTTTTTCCTACACCAATCTTAAAATCAACTTCCACATCAAATTATCTTCTTAACTGTCATAGCATTTCTCTCTCTCACAATCTCTCCCACTATTTCTCTTATTCTCTCTCTCTCCTAATATGTCTCTTTAAGTCTACGTTCTTTGATCCTAAGGTGACTGACTATCTTGTGTATGTCTAATCAATTTCCACATCATCCTAGCTATCTTTGTCTCTAATTATTCGTGGTTTTAAATTGTTCACAGTTCATTGTCCTAGTTTTTGTCTTACTTAAAATTGCATAACATGTAGCTCTCATTGTTTTCATCTCTTTGTTTCACAGTGCACAGTGCAAGGGGCCTTCAGGGAAGAAAGCCAGGTAATGTACGACTATAATCCCTTAAGTTTGTGACACACATTAATATTCTAGTCCATCAAGAGAAAGTCAGTTCCGGACATCACATTTCACCTGTAGCACCTAAAAGTTGGTTTTTCCTTTCTTCAAGTAAATATGTAGATAGTTGGAGGTCAGGAGACAGATACATTCAGTGATGTATTAAAAGGGATTGGACATCCCTAACTGGGCACTAGTCAGGAGAGAGTGCAATCATGAGCTGTTGAATGTTGTATTTTGTTAGGTGGAATTGTAATAAAGGAATAATTCTTCTTCTCTTCCCTCCACTCATGACCCCCCCCCCCCCCCCCCCCCCCCATTTATTCTGTAATAGGTCATATTTTTGTGTCTTCACTAAGACTATGACTAAGGTCATATACCAACCAGCACCAGGCACAGCACACAAACAGCCAGTGGTTACAGTGAGGTGACATAAATTACAAGCGGTTAAAAAATGTATCTACCTCGGAAGCACACTGTCCAGATCAGTGACTATTGCTGATGAGCTGGCTAATGGAATAGCAAAGGCCAGCACAGCTTTTGGCCGAATGCGCTCAACAGTATAGGAACATCGAGGAATCAGCATAACGACTAAGCTGAAGGTCTGCCATGCCACCATTGTCCCCATCCTGCTCTACGTGTGTGTGAGTTGGACTGTTAACGCTGGGGATGCAAGGAGGCTAAATCATTTCCACATATTCACTGGCAGGACCATATCACAGATTAATGAAGTGCTATCCATAGCCAACATGTCGAGTATTCATGCAATTTTTTTGCACACAAAAATCCAACTGAGATGGGCAAGCCACCTTGTTCAAATGTCAAGCGAAAGGCTTCCAAAGAGGCTCCTGTGTAGTGAACTGAGTGAAGGTGAATGATCACACGGATGTTCAAAAATATGTTTCAATGACGGCCTGAAGGAGTCCCTTAAGTGGTGTCAAATTGACATTAACAGCTGGGAAAACCTGGCTCAAAATTCTTCAACATGGATGAGTGTGGTCAGAAACGGCGTTGAAACCAGCAATGCTGTAGGATGCAGTATGACATGGGGTGATGTTGCGGTCCTCATCGGCGATGCTGGACGAATTATTATTATTAGTAAGACCATTTTCAGGAAGATCATTTCTTTGTCTCTCACAAACATCTGCTCATGTGAGAGGTCATATTGTCTATCCGCAAATGTCTAGTTCCATGAGAGAGCACCATCTTTCCACAAATATCAAATCCCAAGAAAGACAATATATTCACTACAATATCTTGTATAATGATCTGTTGTAACCCACATTTGTATAATGTTTACATATATTTATTATGTGTATGTATATCTTACAACTTGCAGGCAGACACAAGTTCTCCGTTATATTTGGAGTCGGCACTAAGAAGTACCGTACAAGCGTTGTCAAAGAATCCACTGGTAACCCCGACTGGAACGAGGAGTCCGTTATGTGAGTATACAGCTACGTAGGGTGTGCGAGAGCATTTATTTTGGTGGCATTTCCAACTTGATATATTGTATCTTGCAAAAGTAACCACAGCAGAACGTGTTCAAGAGCTGCCGTCTGTAATCAGGGAGCTAAATATTTAAAAAGAAAGCACCTGCTGTTCTTGTTATGTCATAGCTACTGAGCAGCTCTTGGCAGCCCAATGCCATTCTTATATAAATACAGGTTATCTTTAGTTGTTTCACTTCTCTGTACATTGTGTTGGCAATTGTCAGCAGTGCTTGTAAGAATCTTGTCCTCATAGTCTGAGTAGGTGTCTGTTTGATCAAGGTGAGAGCAATGTCTGCTCAAGGGCAGGTGCTGGGGATTTTTGTGAAATGTTTAGAAAGAAAGTATCTCCATTTGTATAATTGTTGTTGTTGAATGCCCAAAGTGAGTAAGTTGACCCTTTTGTGTGCCCTGAAAAGGACGTTAAGTGGCAGGTTGTAATAGCTTTCCTCATATTCCGAGCATGCTGATGAAGGTGGACTGCCGTCCTCCAGCCGGTTGTGCTATGCTTGGCTTCAGCTGCGTAGTGCTCACTACTAGAGGGATCACATCTATCCACATCTCCTCAGCCAGGCTGCCTTGAAAACAGCATTTCCATGGAACGCTACATGGAAGAAAAATTGTGGTCCTGGTCAGTGTATTGTCCCTGGCACGACGTCCTGGTCAGTGTATTGTCCCTGGCACGACATCCTGGTCAGTGTATTGTCCCTGGCACGACGTCCTGGTCAGTGCCTGACTGGACTAGCATCTCAGTTCCCCTCCATTTGTATAAAATAATATTAAGAAATTAGATTTATCAAAAGTCAAAAAAGTTTGGGATGTAACATAAATGTTTGTCTTTCATTTTGTGCTCTATCATCATCATGAGAGCATAACCGCAGACGATATCCATGTAGGAAGTTTGTATAGAATCATTTATTTGACTTATAGAGGTGGTCTCTGTGGCATTTTGTTTGGCCATGATCTTGCCATTCATATATACAATCCTAATGTCTCCTTTTAGGACATGCATAGTGGGGCGCAATGATATATTCCTTCCTGCCATGTAGGCAACCAGGGATACACACCAATAATGTAATAAAGCTCGCCGTAATCCTTCCTGCCTACTGTTTAAAATAACCAGGGATAGACACCAAGAAGGTAGTATAGCTAGCCCTATTCCTTGCTACCATTTAAAACAACAAAGGATACACACCAGGAATGTAATAAAGCTGGCCCTATTCCTTCCTGCCTACCGTTTAAAATAACCAGGGATAGACACCAAGAAGGTAGTATAGCTAGCCCTATTCCTTGCTACCATTTAAAACAACAAAGGATACACACCAGGAATGTAATAAAGCTGGCCCTATTCCTTCCTGCCTACCAATTAAAATAACCAGATATAGACACCAAGAAGGTAGTATAGCTAGCCCAATTCCTTGCTGCCATTTGAGACAACAAAGGATACACACCAGTAATGTAATGTAGCAACCTGTCACGAAAGGCAACCACCACCGAGATACTGCACCAGCTCTTCCAGAAGGCGAGGGATCCCTAATCAAATTATCAAGGAAAGGAAACCTGACTTGATGAATTAACTGGCGATTAATATCACTCCAGAACCAGAATACATTCTTGATCCCAAAACAAAAAAATGCTTTAGATGGAAAACTGAGAGAAGAATAGTCAGGATTCCAAGCAGGAAGAGCTTGCACAAATCAAATAGCAAAGCTCAGAATTATCATAGAGCAATCTAGGGAGTGGAAAACACATCTATATAAAAACTTTACAGATTTTGAAAAGGCAGTTGACAGTGATTTTGAAAATATTGAAGCATTATGCGATACAGAAAAATGTATACAAGAATTATACAAGATTTCTATAAAGAGGTCACATGTAGAATAATCCACAAGGACAAATTGTCAAACACTTTTATTGTAGTCGGACAGGGTCGTTGACTAGGGGATCTGACAAACAGAGGGTAGAAAAACAGGAGTACAGTTGACATTTGATTAGCAACTGAAGACTTTGATTTCAAAGATGATATATGTATGTTGTCACATTAGCAGTAGGACATACAAGAAAAGATAAACAGACTAACATATGAAGCAGCAAAGGTGAATGGGAATGCAAGTTGTTAAAAAAAAAACAGGAAATGAGAATCGTCTTCGGCGCTCATCCTGAAAAGCAGATCGTCATGTAGTTTACAGTGCGGTTGAGATATCTGTCCCTTTCGGCCCATCTGATTTCAGCTGGCTCTTTTAAGTACCAAGTTCTATCTTCCCACTGTGATCCCTATCCCTTGGCCAGACTACACTAGTGCAACTTGTTTCCAGTGCAGGCGGAATTGAGTCTTGGACAGCTAGGGTTTGCTGACCCTTATGCGAGCAGCTAGCTATGAGTCGCTGGCTGCTGTCAGTTTATGCACTTGTGCATGAGAATCAATAACATGCGAGGAGACCTCCATAAAAGAGTAATGGTCAGATAATTGAAGAAGTGCAACATTTGACCTATCTGGAAAGTAACATTGATAAAGAAGGAAGAAATCATAATGTTAATGCCAGGATTAGCAAAATCAGATTTGGTTTCAGCTCTCTTCACCCAATATGGAATTTGGCAGCATTCTTCATGAAGAATATGATTAAGTTGTTTAACATAAATGTAAAATCAGTCTTGCTATATGGCTCAGAGACACAGCATCTGACTAAGGGTATCACATCCAGACTGCAGACCTTTGTTAACAAGTGTCTTCTGTGCATACTTCATGTTAGATGACCAGAGGTAATAGCAAATATAAAATATTTGATGGAAAAATGTGGGAAAGAATAGAGCAGGCGATTGGGAATGGACATGAACACATTCTCAGAAAGAAGCCAGACAGTATAACAAGACATGCATTGAATTGAAACCCTCTGGGAAAGTGATGAGTGGGAAGGGCAAGAAACGCCTGGTGGCGAATGGTCAAGGAGGAAGTCAGTAATAAGACATGCACTGAATTGAAGCCCTCTGGGAAAGTGATGAGTGGGAAGAGCAAGAAACGCCTGGTGACGAATGGTCAAGGAGGAAGTCAGTTCTATTGGGGTTTTGGTCAGAACTAAATAAGACAGCACAGAATAGGAACAGGTGAGGAACATCTGTTGCTGTCCTGTGTTCCAAGGGGAACCTTGCGGATGATCTAATGCAGCCAGGGATACACATAAGGAATTTCACGTAACTGCTAGCCAAGATTTCTGGACATAAGAGCACTGTGACTAAATATTGAAGTTTGTCACACGAGTTTACATTCTGTGATTTGACTCCACTGACTTTTACATTTTATGTTGATCTCTTAGGAGTGTCTTCTTTGTTTATTCTCAATCTCCCGCTACCAATCCCTGAAAAGGGCTTTGCAAGTAGCAGAATGTTGTCTGGAGAACGAAATGCGTTTCGTCGTAGGGTACTGGGTTAGCCTTTTCTCATCGATCCCTTCTCTTTAGTCAGTCTGCTCTGTTGCAGCCTGTTATCCAGGATCACCACATGGAGGTGTAGAAGGGTCTTAACAGCTCTGGTTTGCTGGCCCTGAAGCTAGCAGTCAGCTATGGGTCACTGACCACTGCAGCTCATGCACTGTCAGCATCTTGATTCCTTATGAGTGCCTGAATAGTAGAGTGGTTGAACACTTGCTTCTCAAGGCAAAGATTCAGGGTTCATTATCCATTATTGGTACACTCGTCAGCCCAGCTGTAAATTGATACTTGGCTCACTGTTAGCATAGAGGGAGGAAAGTGGACACAACACATAAAAAGCTGAGGCCTAGTACATCAAAGTCTCATCTCTGACAGCAGTGCTGTATTGCTACTTTTAGCTTTTTTATATTTGTAGTTAAATATTAAAGATTATATTTTGTTTTATATGTAGATTATATAACTTGGGCTACAAGTGTTTTTTTCTGTCGCTCTCCAGCCACATCATAAGTACTAGCGACCATGTCTTCTTCACAGTCATGGAGAAGGACGATGTCCTTGGTCATATCACTATCCCTGTTGCCTCATTGCTGACAGTGAAAGGAGTGGTGAAGAAGTCGCCTCTCAAAGCTCACAAGAAGTGCCCTAATCCTCAGGGAGAGCTTATCTTTCAATGCTTTGTATCGAAGCAGAGATCAAGCATGGTGTCCTCACAAATAAACAACAATATGGTTGGTCAGTTAACAGGGTTCCAGCGGCTGCGAAATAATTTTTCCTCGTCTCAGACTACATTGCATAAACAAAATAAAGAGGAGAAGGAAGAGAAGAGAAAGACCAGTTCTTTGGCTAACTTCAACAAGAAACTTTCCAAATCTATTCATGACATTTTCCATATTGGGCGATTTGGGGGTGGCAACATTGATCAGCAAGAGGAAGAGCAGAATTCTGTCAAAGGTAAAAGATTCAACCTTCGTTTTCCCAGCCTTGGCTCAGGCCTGGAAACTTCTGGCAGAGAAGTCCCCATAGTTTCACATATAGTTCCAAACATGGCTTCAACTCATGGTGGGACTCGTCTGGTCTTGGAAGGTCGCAGCCTTGGTCTTGGCAAGTCGGACATCATGGAGCTGATATTGTGTGGCTCAGATCTGTTAGACAGTATAGAGTTTGAATCTGAAAATAGAATCTATGTTACCACCAAGGCTACTTCAGCCGGCAAGGGTGACCTGTGGATAGAGACAGTCTCAGGTGGTCAGAATGTCATCAAAAATATCTTCACATTTGTAGACCGCTCAGCGTCAACAACCCCTCTGCCAGATAAGAAGATTACAGACAATGGGTCAGTGTCAAGCAGAGGTAAACATTCAGCTTTAGCTGAGAGTCTTGCAGAGAAATCATCCATTTCAGAAAAAGAACCAGCTGTCAGTGAAAAGAAAACCAACGTAATTCCCACCATCAACATCGAACGATCTGCGTCTTTCAATAAGGTATGTTGCTTTTGTTTTTCCTTTATCCCTTTTGAGAGATCTTATTGTGATTGCATCTTTAATGCTTACAACATCAGTTCCCATGTATGAACTCGGTTGTTGTTTAGCTCTAGAGTTTTGAGTCTAGTGTTGAATAGTTGAGTATGTGCTCCTGTCTTTATTGGCCATACAGGAAACAGTCCTGTAGTACAAGGAAAAATCAGTAAATAGGTCATGATAGGATATTATTTTTTTTTTAATAAATGAGATTTAAACCTGAAAACCATTAATTATTACACTTAAGTCGTCCCTTATTTCTCTACATAACTTCCACCAACATTGATACACTTATCCCATCTCTTTATCAGTGCACTAAAACCTGATTCTCTGGTCTGCTGTCTCAGCCATATTTGCACCCAGTGCACTAAAACCTGATTCTCTGGTCTGCTGTGTCAGCCATATTTGCACTTAGCGTTCAACCTATTCATCATTTGCAAAACTTCCTTGCGGGGTGGGATTTTAGTGCACCAAGCAGGTGAAAATTGTTTGGGGCAAAGTCAGGGATGTTCTGTGTTCTCTATTTGTTTCTCTCTTATTCCAGCAGATGTGCAGCGCTTATTCTGTCAGCACGACAGCTGAATTCAGCATTAGTTTCTTTGATTAATTTATTGAATAAATATTTGAGTCTGTTGTGACCTGTCTGGTCAAAAGATAACTTGTTCACTTCTGTTGGACTGGTAATAAGCATCATCTTTGTATGGCTTTGATGTGCTGCTTACTTTTGTATCTGTTATGTTCTGTTAAGTATCTATTTCATTGCACGCTGGGCAGACCAGTGGCTGCTCAGTCTCTTTCATTAAATGGCAAAGTGTGTAGATATTGATGGTTCCTGTAGCTCGCTGGTTATACACACTCCAGCTCTGTCTTCTCAGGCGCCCCTCTCAGCTGAACCCGCATATGATTCCAAAACTTTGCAATCTCTCCTGTATCTACTCTTTGTTGGCTAACAACTTAGTCACTCCCTCTTCTACCATAGGGTGTAGCAGTTTTCCTTTTTTGTGTGGCTTATAGTTTGTATATAATGATGCAGCCAGCCTCATGCTCAAACCCTTTTTAGTCATTTCTTACATTACATACCAAGCAGGTTACAGTGTGTATATTCATTGTCTCTCAGTAACATGCAGACATTAACGTGCTATTCAAGGCAAATAATTCCAGTTTCCACAGCAATGTATATACAAGGTTAAGTCACAAACTGATATATGATAACTAAAAGATGTAGTTAGCCGTTTTTAAAGGTGTCATTAGATGGCATCTGTGTGATTACTGTAGGTAGCAGATGCTATGTGTCACATGCACAGCTCAGAAACAAATGGTCCATGCTCACAGAGTGTACAATCAAAGAACAGCATGTTTTTGTTTTGACTAAAAGAAATTTCTGGATATTCATAAGTGAAAAGTGTTGGCCGTGTAAAGCAGTGCATAGCTGGGTGGATACATTTTTTTAAAGAACGCTCAAATATTGGAGCCTGACCTGGTGATCCTGTTAGTTTGCAACAGAATGATCTATGGGGCAGAGGATTCAAGCTGACACGCGAGTAACGATTGACAGTGTAGCAACTGCAATAGGGTATTTGCATGGTTTCGCCTACAGCAGCATGACTGATGGAAAATGTGCTCACAGTGGGTACCCAGACAACTGACTGACAACCACAAAACATACCAAAATGAGCCTGCTCTAGTAGTATCTGTAGGTATCCAGACAACTGACTGACAACCGCAAAACATACCAAAATGGAGCCTGCTCTAGTAGTATCTGTAGGTATCCAGGCAACTGACTGACAACCACAAAACATACCAAAATGAGCCTGCTCTAGTAGTATCTGTAGGTATCCAGACAACTGACTGACAACCACAAAACATACCAAAATGAGCCTGCTCTAGTAGTATCTGTAGGTATCCAGACAACTGACTGACAACCACAAAACATACCAAAATGAGCCTGCTCTAGTAGAATCTGTAGGTATCCAGACAACTGACTGACAACCACAAAACATACCAAAATGAGCCTGCTCTAGTAGTATCTGTAGGTATCCAGACAACTGACTGACAACCACAAAACATACCAAAATGAGCCTGCTCTAGTAGTATCTGTAGGTATCCAGACAACTGACTGACAACCACAAAACATACCAAAATGAGCCTGCTCTAGTAGAATCTGTAGGTATCCAGACAACTGACTGACAACCACAAAACATACCAAAATGAGCCTGCTCTAGTAGTATCTGTAGGTATCCAGACAACTGACTGACAACCACAAAACATACCAAAATGAGCCTGCTCTAGTAGTATCTGTAGGTATCCAGACAACTGACTGACAACCACAAAACATATCAAAATGAGCCTGCTCTAGTAGTATCTGTAGGTATCCAGACAACTGACTGACAACCACAAAACATACCAAAAGGAGCCTGTTCTAGCAGCATCTGTTGGTACACAGATGAAGGAAAAGATATGCTGATCAGGATTGTTGCTGGGAACAAATCATGGGTGCATCACTACCACCTGAATCCTCCTTCACCTTCTGCCAAGAAATTCAAAGTTAGACCGTAAGCAGGAAAGGTTGTACTTACAGTGCTGTTAACCGATTTCCATAAGAAAGACGACATTGTGAACGCTGCATCGTACTGTTGATGCTTGAGTATGCAGTTTGAAGAAAGCGTCCAGACCTGCTGGCTAGAGCTCTATCTGTTTTATCATGACAATGCCAGACCACATACAGGTAGATTAACCCAGAAGAAAATAGACCAATTACGGTGGCAGCTTCTTGAACATCCGCCATACAGCCTTAACATAACCCCAAGTGATTTCCACCTGTTTGGTGCACTAAAAATCCACCTTAGCGGGAGACATTTTGCAAATGGCGGAGGATGAACTTGTGGTTGAGTGAAAATGTGGTTGAGATAGCAGACCAAAGACTTAATTTTATGGTGCATGTTTTTAGTGCACTGATAAAGAGATGGGATAAGTATATCAATGTGTGAACCTGGAACACTTATCTTTATCAACCGCAAACTTCGTTTCTGACGTCATTAGCAATTGCTCAAAGCTGTTAGAGTAAACTTTTGTGTTTTCAACTTTAGTGAACTAACCTACATTTTAGCTGCCTCCAGTTATTTTGCTTTGAGTATCACAGGTTTACTGTTTAAAAAGATAAAGTGTCAAGACAGTCCCACAGCAGACAAATACTGCAGAAGCAGATAAAGTGTTAGACTTTATTGTACTAGGTCTCAGTTTTTACTGAGGTGGAAGAACCAATTCCCTTCCTTTACTTTGTCATGTACCCATTTACAACTGGAGTCTGGAGCATGTCGAGAATAGAAAATGAACCTCAACTCCGTGAGAAGCAAGTGCCCTAGCCACTCAGGTCTACAGACAAATGGCAAGCCCCAAACCGAAAAGGTTGTTTCAATCAACTCATAAAGAGGTATCAGAACACCATTTTCCAGCAAAGAACCTGCTTCGCTTCACGTCACTTAGTCACTCACTCCTCTTTTACCCATGTGGGGATGTAGAGGTATTTTTTAAGTATTTGCAGATAAACAGGTGATTGTCTGTTGTCTTTGCATGATTAGAATCCCCTCCTTTTCTGTGTTGGTCTTTGTGCTGGCCATTATTGAGTAGAAATTTAGTTAACCTTCAGATTTTTTACCTGGACAGCAACTAATAGCCTGCTCTATTCGATTTTCAGCTGCGAAGAGCACTTTTATGGGCGTAATTGTAGGACTAGTCCAGGACATAACAGGTCCAGATCACTATGACACCGAAAAATGTGCTGTCTCCCCCAAACATTTCAGGACTAAGGTTGAATTTACTCGCACAGTTTTCCCCATTGTGTATAACCCCTCTCTGTTTTAAGGAACATCAAATATATTTTCCCATTGAATTCCCTCTCCTTCCATCAACTTTCAAGGTCAGACTGTCAGCTTCGTGTTACGCAGCAGTTCTTGCCATTCAGTGAATCAGCTTATCAAAATCAATCAATATTTATTATCTTGCTACTTAGTATCTCCTTTTTTACAAATATAAGTATTGATGTACTCTGTTTGGAGTTATAAGTACTATGTACTCTATTTGGAGTTATAAGTACTATGTACTCTGTTTAGAGTTATAAGTACTATGTGCAGCTACAATTGATCAATTCAAGCAAATAATTTTGAACAAACTTAAATGAACGTCAGCAGTAAACATGAATTCAGGTAATAGGGTACGATTGGGGAAAAAGACTTTAACAAAAGGAGAGAGTCCAACACTACCTTTGCAGCTTGCTGGTGGCTATCCACGCACAGTTCCCTGTTGCCAGGACAAAGCTGGGGTCATAATCATAAAGTTGTGGAAAGATTAACTCTCTCAGAAGCTACTGCTGGCTCTTCATATAGTATAGCAGACGAAAACAGTTAAAACAAGCACGCCTGATATACCTTTACGCCGTCACAAGGACAAAATAAACAATATTTGTTGGACTGTGCTGTAACCTTGAAGGTGGGAATGAAGCATGAATAAGGGGAGCTGAAGTACAAGCAACAGAAAATGTATCTTCAACTTGCCCTCCTGCAGGAAGAGAAGACAATTCAAGGAAACCTGGTGCAAGGAACTCACTTGACTTGACATTCAATCAAGCACAGGAATGGCAAAGTTGCAGAGTATGTGCACATCAGATTAACATTTTTTTCAAAAGGTTTTACAAGAAGCATGATAAGTCATTTCAGTGCCAATGGGGACAGGCGGGGGCTAGTGGTTAAGTGACACAGCTCACAACCAGAAGGTGCTGGGTTCAATCCCCATCACAGCACCGGCCATTACCCCGGGGAAGCAAATCCTTAGAAAATGCAGGAAGAAACAAGCCCTTACATGAAATGCATGCTGAAGTCGGATGCACTGGGCCGACAGGCGCAAAATAAAAATCACAGTGCAACGCACAGCTTTTGGGGATTCGAAAATAAGGCGAATGCCAAAAAAAACAAAAAAACTCAGTGCTAACAGAGTGCATGAAAGCAAATAATGCAGAGCTGGTTTCATAAACCACTCCCTTTGCCAAATGTATGCAGAAAATAGATATAAGCAAGCATTTTTGATACCTTGAAAATATGTTTTAATTGGGCTCATTATATCAGTTCAGTTCAGTTCATCCCATAACCCATCAGGTCATTGGGGCACACATGAAGACACTCTCAAAATCCCACGCCATCCCTCTCTGTCTGTCGCCGCCTGTCGTATTTCACCGGGACGAAGGCCTGACCACTCAGTGATGTTGTCCACCCATCTCTTCCTTGGATGTCCTCGCCCGCTCTGTCCCGGTACGGAACCAAAGAGTACCGAGTTGGTAATTCCGTTGGACCTCGCGACGTGCCAGCACTAGGCCATCTTTTGTCTTTTGATAGTTGTGAACAGATCTTCAAATGGACCAATAGCGTCTTCAACTCTCTGACGTACTACTACGTTCGTGACACGATCTTTATATGTAACATTTAGGAGTTTTCTATAGCACCTCATTTCCATTGCATGTATTCTGCCCTGGATATCTGCTGTAATGGTCCAGGTCTCGCAGGCATACAGAAATATTGATAGCACCAAAGAGCGCATAAGTCTAACTTTTATGCCGAGGGTGAGCCGCTTGTCTTGCCATATAGGTTTCAGCCGAGTCAGCGCTGCTGTTGTTTGTGCTATTCTTGCAATTACCTCTGGCTTCGATCCCTCTTCACTGATCTATGATCCCAGATATTTGAAACGTTTTACCACCTCAAGTTCCTGCTCATTAAATAGCCAAGAATTATAAACCATTGTCAGATTTCAGTGGGTTGTTGGAGTTAGCTTGAGGCTGACCAGTAATGAAAAAAGTTGCAAGGGCTCTATCACTCAGATAATCATAGTGATTAGAAGTGAACTGATATGAGAACTAAAGAGTTTAATGCTAATCTGTAAGGTACGTAACGGATAACAGGGTGAGCATTAGAGTTACGATATTCAAGAACAATGCACCCATACCTTCCAGCATGTTGCACAAACTATGAGGAATTCTTCATTCAGCACAATGTCTGACTCCTACATTTTTTGATACAACTTTGTCCCTCCCAGGACTCGAGACCAGTCTCACCTCCCTCAAAACCAGTCTCACCTCCTTTGAGAACAGTCTTATCGCCCTCAAAGTCACTCACCTCCTTCGAGACCAGTCTCACCTCCTTTGCGACCAGTCTCACTTCCCTCAAAGCCAGTCTCACCTCCCTCAATGCCAGTCTCACCTCCTTCGAGACATCTTGCCTTCCTCAAAGTCAGTTTCACCTCACTCAAAGCCACTCACCTACCTCAAAACCAGTCTTACATCCCTCAAAACCAGTCTCACCTTCCTCGAGACCAATCTCACCTCCCTCAAGACCAATCTCACCTCCCTCGAGACCAATCTCACCTCCCTCGAGACCAATCTCACCTCCCTCGAGACCAATCTCACTTCCCTCGAGACCAATCTCACTTCCCTCGATACAAACTCACATCCCTCGAGACTAATTTCACCTGCATTGAGACAAGGGAATGCTTGAAACTTGAGAAAATCAAACCACCCACAGGTTCTCACTTTCATTCATTCATTTCTTAAGAGGTTACCCTCCACAGATAAGAACCCAACATATCCCATTTAACAAGCATATGAACAGAATCCAACCACAGGGATAGGAAACTGTCTGGTCATGCTAAACATACTGATCAAACATGTCAGGGTCAGACAAAAAATACTGATCAGACATTTCAGGATCGGGCAAAATATACTGGCCAAGATCCCCGCTACTTCCTCGTAGTTCTCCCTGGAAATAGTCTGTTTTATGACAGTCTGATTAATGAGGTGGGGTATTGACATGATCCCCATAGTAGTGGGCGACATACAGATGAACCCAAGCATAACACAACCACCTGGAGGAACCCACCCTACCTTCATTAGCATGCTCAGAATGTGAGGAAAGCTACTGCGATCTGCTATTCATCGCTCTTTTCAGGCATAGAAAAGGGTAATCTTACACATTGTGGGCATTCAATAACAACAACCACAACACATGCCAGAGTGTTGCTAACACATTCATACAAAACCGCTGAGCATCATCTCTTTGAGTGCCAGGCTATCAACGATGTTCAGAAAAATACTTCTTCCTCTGAGGCTAGATAAATGGAACACTTTGAATGGAGCTAACCTACTAAAACACTTGCAGATACCATTACATGGTATTGGGCCAAAGGCAAGAGCCAAATGGCTGCTGTTATAACTACCCCCACTCATTGGCACCAACTGCTTACCAGTATAGCTGTTTTAAGTTTGCAATTAACCTTTGAGTTTTTAGCTTCTGGTTAACTTTAGTTGACCATGTTAAATTTCTTTTTGGCTCCAAGTATAGCATTGTGCCAATACTACCGCCAGCCCCATTACAGGAAGTCTGTGTATGAGCATTTGCAGTGGCAGTTTTCTTCTTCTTCTTCTTCTTCTGCGTACGCAGTCAGACAGTAACCATTATTTTTTCGAAAAAAGCGGCGGTCATCCTGAGGCTGTCGCCACTGCCATAGAGCTTGTCTTGCAGTTCCACTGGTGATGGCCACATCTGCTCTCTCTGATCCTCGTATGTCGGGCAGTTCTGCAGCAGATGTTCAGCGGTCATTTTACCGGTACCGCATGGGCATTCGTCGGTACACCCTATCTTCAATTTGTTGAATAGGTGGTACCTCAGTCTATTGTGGCCAGTGCGAAGTCTGAAGACAACGACCTGCTCTCTTCGGTTCAACTGGTAATAGGCATCGTTTTTGGTGTAACCAGTATGTTCGGTTTCCCATTTGGTCATGTATCTGGTTTTGATAAGCCGTTTTGACTCTTCGTACGTCATACTGGTATATGTTTGTGGTAGTCTTGCACCTTCTTTTGCCAGTCTGTCTGCCTCCTCGTTGCCTTGGATGTTGCAGTGTGATGGGACCCACTGTACCACTACCCTTTTTGGTGCGGACTGCTGGCACAGTTTGCAGAGTGCTGCTCTTAAGTCATTAAGCTCAGTGTTTTTCTGGCTTTTTAGCGCTGTGACTACGGCGAGAGCATCTGTCAGCAGGACTATATGGCTTTCATTTTCACTGTGTGTCACCATTTCTTCCACTGCCGCCCTCAGTGCCTCTGCCTCCGCTCTGAAATTGCCAGTAGCGAATGACAGTGTTATTTTTCTGCCATTTGGTAGGTTCAGGAATGCTCCTGCCCCTCCGTTCTGTGTTGTGTTTGTTACAGAACCGTCGGTGTATGCATGGGTCCAGTCCATTCTTGGGTAGCTTTTCGTTATGAAGCTTAGGGTAGTATCTCTCCTTTCTTTTTCAGTCTGGCAGTTTTTGTTTGCAATACCTGGTATATTTTCTACCACCTCTGGAAATATATCCTGCCTCCAGGTAGGTTTTCGTACAGTAGTGATGGGTTTTGGTGTTGTTAGTGCGTTTATGGGATCTTCGTGCATCTTTGCTTTGGCTATTTCTGCAAAGTTTCTCCGCTTTAGTTTCCCATTTCCCAAATTGTTTAGTCTCTGGTGCATTGGATGGTCGGTCAGTCTTCGGAGCTTCTCTGACTGCAGCTGGGCTCTGCAGTCTCTTCTATCGGTCATGGATTGCAGTTTTGTAATCTTTTCAAGTTCTACAATTGGCGTTGACTTCATGCCACCTGTTATAATTCTCATGGCTTGGTTTTGAAGTTTGCTAACTTTATCGAAGTTCGCCTTCGCTGCTGTTGTCCATGCCGCAATGCCATACTCGAGAACTGGTCTCACTCTTCCAGTGTACAGTTTCTTTAGTATGCCTTCGTCTGCTCCCCAGCTTGTGCCAGCAAGTTTCCTCATGATTGCCATTCTTTCTCTGGCTTTCATTCGGTTTCTCTCAATCTGACTTTTCCATGTCATGCGCCGATCAAATGTGACTCCCAGATAGGTTGGGTTGTCGTTTGTCTGCAGGAATTTGCCATTTAGACTTAATTTGGTACTTTGGGGTTTTAATGAAAGCGAGAATATTGTGCATGTGGTTTTCTCCTCGTTTATTTTGACCAGCCATGAGTTCGCCCACTCTTCCAGCGATGTTAGGGCCGTCTGCATCCGATTTCTTGCTATGGTGAGATTCTTTTCAGAGGTCCACATAGCCAGATCGTCTGCAAACATTGAGCTATGGACTCTTCTTGGTATATTCTCTGTAATATCGTTTATATATACCAGGAAGAGTGTGGGTGACAGTACTCCCCCTTGGGGTACTCCCTGCTCGAGTGTCACCTTTTTGCTCATTTGCCCTTGTACTTGGACTCTGGCCGTTCTTTGTTTGGGGTAGTGGTTGATCCACTTGTACATTTTCCCACAAACATCACTTCTTCTTAGCTTGACTCTAAGTCCGTCTTTCCAGACTTTGTCAAATGCCTTTTCCAGATCCACCCAAACAGCTACTGTGTGTTTCTGTGCCTGGTAGGCATCTTCTATCTCCTGGGCTATGAGGATGACCTGGTCCTCAGTGGATCTGTGCTGTCTAAAGCCGGCTTGCTGTGGAATTAGTATTCGTTTTTCTTCCAGATGCCACATCAGTCTGGTGTTTATCATCCGTTCCATCAACTTGCCGACACAGCTCAGTAGGCTTATGGGCCTGTATCCATTTGGATCTGTTTTGTCCTTTCCTGTTTTTGGTACTGGTACCAGTACTGCGTCTTTCAATGCCTGTGGTACAATTCCCCTTTTCCAGCTTTGGTTCAGGACCGATAGCAGTTTCCTCTTCGCTGTTTGGCCCAGCCCCATCAGCATTTCGTTTGTTATCCCGTCTTTTCCGGGAGATTTCCTTTTCTTTAGTGTTCTCATAGCCTCTTCCATTTCGCGCATTGTTAATTTGGCCATCATGTGCTCTTCAGGTGCCGTATTCATGTTTTCGTGCCCCTTTAGCTCTTCGCTAATGTCTGTATGCTTATCTGCAGGGACCTCGATGTGGTTTGCTCTGGCATAGTGATCGACAAAGGCGTTTGCGGCTTTCTTACCTGTGATCAAGTTCTCGCCCTGCTTGATAGTAATTTGTTTATTTGACGGGGTTTCGTCGTTCATGGCTCTGACTAGCTTCCATAGCTTGTTCCCGTCTTTGTCCAGGTTTAGACTTTCCGTTTTATTTTTCCAGCTTTCTCTTGCTGTTTGCTTGAGAGTGTGTTTGTACTTCGCCGTGGCGGCTTTGAGGGCGATGTTTGCCTCCATGGATTTTTCTCGCTCTGCCATGTTCCTAGCATTTGTTATTGCATCTTCCACTTTCTGCAACTCATCATTCCAGTAGGGCTTATAGTTTTTCCTAGCTCCTCTTGGGATGGTTTCAGTGGCGGCTTGCATTATTGCCTTGCTTAGGCTCTCCACCATGGGCTTCATTTTGGTGTTTCGTGTGTTGATGGTTTCACACAGCCCATCTGTCAGGATTGCAAATCTGTCCCAGTCGGCTCGTTTGTAATTCCGACATGGGAGCGGTTTTGTTTCCTGTGGGCCTACTTCCATGTCAATGGTTAGCCTGATCAGCCTGTGGTCGCTACCTGCCAGTTGGTTTAGCACCTGGCGGGCTATTTTATGGTGTATGTCCTGTGTGGAGAAGGCCAAATCTGGAGTCGAGGTGGTATGCCATGTTCTTGAATAGAAGCTAGGGCTATCCTCCGGCCTATTGATTAGGGAGAGATTTGCATCTATCTCCCAATCTTCCACTTCGTCACCTCTGCTGTCTGTGTCAGAGTATCCCCATCTCTCCGAGTGGCTGTTGAAATCTCCAACCACTATGCAGTTGGAGTCTCTGACCTCCATACTCGAGAGCGATAGGTCTCTATTTGGTGGTCCGTACAGATTGAAAATGCGGAGCTTCGTCTCTTGAGCCATTATGTCAACTCCTACAATTTCTGCTTGTCCGGTGTGATTGACAGATACCGCGCTACTCGGTATGCAGTTTCTGGTCAGTATCAGGACCCCTCCTTTGTGGCCTTCTCTATCTAGACGGAAGGTCTGGTATCCTCTGATTGAGAATTTATGATTATTGTTGAGGTGCGTTTCCTGGATACATGCCACGTCAATCTTACCTTCATGCAGGTGATGTGTTAGGGAAAGTTTTTTGTTAATGACTCCCTCCGCATTCCACTGTAGTATTTTGAGGGTCTTGAGGTTTTGGTCAATAGAAGTTGCCCCATAGCCATGTGCCTTGACTCCACGACACATGGGTGGGTGACCACCAGTAGTCAAGGGTGGGCCCCTTCGAGGCGTGAGGTCCGGCACTATCGCTGCCTGGCGGGACTCCGCAGGATGAGCGCCATGCGTTTTTCTAATCGGTTGTACTGTCATCATGCTGCGATTTACGTTGCACTGTTTTGTTAGGCTTGCGGCCCCGTGCATCTGATTTCAACAGGCGTTTCTGTAGGGATGCCCTCCTTAGCCTTTGGCTGTCCCCATCCTATCTGCAAGGCAGCAGTTGTTTATGATCAGAGTTGTCTCTCTTATGGAAGTTGTCTTACCAGACTATCGAGTCTTCACTACTCGTGTCTATAGGGTGCAATGATGATATGTGAGATGATATATGAGATGGACTGGTTTACCCGGAAGAGAGGCAGTCCAGTGTGTCTGTATCCCAGGATCGTCACGTCCTGCCAGAAACGTAGCATTTGCATGTGAGTGGGGTATCTCTTTCTCCCTTTATTTTCTTGGCTTCTATGCAGAGATGGTACGCCTAGCATTCCCCGCCACCTGGGGTGTTGACACAGTGGGGCAGGTGTGCAATGTCTGCTGGTCTGCATCTCTTCTGCGTCCAGCATGATAGTTATATGGCTGATAACGTACAGAGGTAGATATCGTAGCCGAAGTGCATTTAGCCAGAGGACAAGCCTGGTAATGTCACAGAGATGTTGTTCGCCTGGTGTGCGGACAGCTCTCATGGTCATTGGTTGAGTCTCGACAGTTCACAGTGAGGTGGCTGCTCTACTGTTTTCGACACCCCGACCAGGTACTAAGTCTTGTGTTGGTGGTTTCGCACCCCATCGCCGTATAAGGTGAGTATCAAGCAGTTGTCCGCCCGCTTTGATCGGCGGACGGCAAGGACCTCTTTCTGCGGCTCTACTGGATAGGGCTGGGGCGCAAGCCCCAGGTCCCGAGCATGTAGGAGCCTCCCATTGCAGTGGTGCTGAGATTTTGGGCGGGATTGCGGCTTACAAGGGTTCGGCCGTAATCCCCCACATGGTAGCCTCGCGCCATTGGCTTATCAGCCTGGTACGTGAACCAAAGTGTCTGCGGCTCCTCTCGTTATGAGCTGGTTTTCCGTAGCAACGCCCTGTCATTAGTAGCTGACTTGTCTTCCGTGAGTCTAATACCAGCGTACGTTCTTTTTTAGACCCAACGGTAGTGCTCTCGATTTTCCAGTCGTTCTACAGTATTGGCGGTTCAGTCAAATTAAGCCACAGGTTCCACTCCTGGTGGTGCCCTTCCGTCAATTCCTTTAGCGAGACAATCAAGTTACTTAGATGGTAGCCCCCAGATTTTCGAGGGTCTAATTCCAGCACATGTTCACTATTAGACCCCACGAAGGTGCTCTCTTTTTGACAGTCATTCTACAGTATTGGCGTGTTAAGTTGATTTAAGCCTCAGGCTCCACTCCTGGTAGTGCTCTTCCGTCAATTCCTTTGTCAGAACACTGGATGCAGACCAACCGAGCCACAGGGGGCATAACTCCAGATTTCTGAGGGTCTAAATCCAGCACCAGTTCCATATTAGACCCCAGAAAAGTGGTCTCGGCATGTCAATCATTTCAGTGTTGAGTCAAATTAAGCCGCAGGCTCCACTCCTGGTGGTGCCCTTCCGTCAATTCCTTTTTTTTTTTTTTTTTTTTTTTTTTTTTTTTTTTTTTTTTTTTTTTTGCGTTCGCCTTATTTATCTATTCCCCAAGGCGTGTGTGCGTTACACTGTGGTTTTTATTTTGCGCCTGTCGGCCCAGTGCATCCGACTTCAGCATGCATTTTATGTAAGGGTCTGCTTCCTCCTGCATTTTATAAGGGTTTGCTTCCCCGGGGTAACGGCCGGTGCTGTGATGGGGATCGAACCCAGCACCTTCTGGTTGTGAGCCGTGCCACTTAACCACTAGGCCACGCCGTCCCCTCGTCAATTCCTTTAAGTTTCAGCTTTGCAACCATACTTCCCCCGGAACCCAAACACTTTGGTTTCCCGGAAGCTGCCCGCAGAGTCATCGAAGCAACTCCTGCGGATCGCTAGTCGGCATCGTTTATGGTCAGAACTACGACGGTATCTGATCGTCTTCGCGCCTCTGACTTTCGTTCTTGATTAATGAAAACATTCTTGATAAATGCTTTCGCAGTAGCTCGTCTTGCGGCGATCCAAGAATTTCACCTCTAACGCCGCAATACGAATGCCCCCGTTTGTCCCTGTTAATCATTACCTCCAGTTCTGAAAACCAACAAAATAGAACCGAGGTCCTATTCCATTATTCCATGCACCATTATTCAGGCAGCCGAGGCCTGCTTTGAACACTCTAATTTTTCAAAGTAAACGCGCCGGCCACCCAGGACGCTCAGCGAAGAGCACCCGTGGGAGAGAGCCGGCAGACGGTAGGGCAGGAGACAACGGGCAGTGAACCGGCGCGAGCCGGACCGCCCGCCTGCGCCTGAGATCCAACTACGAGCTTTTTAACTGCAACAACTTTAATAAATGCTATTGGAGCTGGAATTACCGCGGCTGCTGGCACCAGACTTGCCCTCCAATAGATCCTCGTTAAAGGGTTTAAAGTGTACTCATTCCAATTACGGGGCCTCGAAAGAGTCCCGAATTGTTATTTTTCGTCACTACCTCCCCGTGCCGGGAGTGGGTAAGCTGCGCGCCTGCTACCTTTCTTGGATGTGGTAGCCGTTTCTCATGCTCCCTCTCCGGAATCGAACCCTGATTCCCCGTTACCCGTTACAAACATGGTAGGCATGTCACGTACCATCGACATTTGATAGGGCAGACATTTGAAAGATGCGTCGCCGGCACATGAGGCCATGCGATCAGCACAAAGTTATCCAGAGTCACCAGTGGGGACACCGCAACCCCGCGAGGGGAAACGACGATTGGTTTTGAACTAATAAAAGCGCTCTTTCCGCGATGGTCGGAGCTTGGTACGCATGTATTAGCTCTAGAATTGCCACAGTTATCCAAGTAGGATCGTGTCATCTAAGGAACCTCGACTGATTTAATGAGCCATTCGCGGTTTCACCGTGAGACAGTGTGAACTTAGACATGCATGGCTTAATCTTTGAGACAAGCATATGACTACTGGCAGGATCAACCAGATATCTGTCGGAGACGTACGTACAGCACACACCGGTCGGCGGAGGAAGGGTGTGTAAAAAGCCTCACTGGGACGGCCGCAGGGACCGACTGACGGGACGGACGGACGGTTGTTCCACCCATCCCTCACTCCGTTGACCTAGGACCGCCTGACAGGGGCCTCCTACACGCACCAGACGACCGACCGACCGGGCTCGCTCGAGGAGGGATGGCAGAGCTCTGTGCAGAACGGATCCCAACGACCTCGGCGATGAATTTCACTGGGACTAGAGACAATTTGGCCTGCCGGCCTGCCCTTCTCCGGAGGAGAACGCAGGGCCTTGAGGCACGATTCCTGCTTTCCATTTGCCGGTCACATGCTCTTTGCGAGAGTCGGACCACCAGCGAGACGTACTGTCGAGCTCTGCTATAAGCCTTAGATTAATCACCACGGACGGACCACGTTTCCTGATACGGACCAGACGAGCGCACCTCGGTGGAGGAGACGCCACAACAAACCGCACCCAATTCGCTCTACGGGGAAAGGACGGCGAGCGTTTTCCGCAAGCCCGCCCTATCGCTCCGCCTGGCGGGACTGAGATCGCTTTACGAACACTGGTTGTAATTGAGTCGCGGCGGCGAGACAACTACCCCAGATAGTGGCAGTTTTAATATCAATGGTTTTGCATGATGATTTTTTTGGGTTTTGTTTTGGTTTTTTTGGCGTTCGCCTTTTTAATCTATTCTCCAAGGCGGTATGTGTTGCACTGTGGTTTTTATTTTGTGCCTGTCGGCCCAGTGCATCCGTCTTCAGCATGCATTTTATGTAAGGGTCTACTTCCTCCTGCATTTTCTAAGGGTTTGCTTCCCCGGGGTAACAGCCGGTGCTGTGATGGGGATTGAACCCAACACCTTTGGTTTGTGAGCCGTGTCACTTACCCACTAGCCCACGCCGTCTCCTGCATGATGATGTTGCTATCCCCATGCTCACATATTGAAATGCCAGAGAGTTATTTTATTCTGTCACATTTGTTGACAAATCTGTTCCTTAAATGGGAGCCTTTGTGTTTCCTTTCTTTAGGATGACAAGCACAGAAGGAATGTCCCCATCTCAGGGTCCGCTACACTGCCTGTCCTGAAAACCTCTGGCCTAATGGACCTGGGCAGCTCTGGTTCCTTAGACAGTCCAGCTGAAAGGAACCGCAAGAGCTTCCAGAAACATACACGAGGAGCCAGCGAGTCGGTGGTGGCAATGAATAAAGACGCTGCAGGCAGAAAGAGTAAGTGTTTCTTAATTTGAATCTTCTTTGGTTTCTCTTTTGTTGTTTTATCTGCACTTACATCATTCTTCAAAATTTTTTCCCATCAATAATGGAGTGGAACGGATGTGTGCTCACTCCAGACCTCTTTAAGATCTTCTTCTCCGTGTTTCTATCATATGCTTATGGCACGTCTGTGGACAGTGGTTATCTGTACACCATCAGACCTGCGTTCTTGGCACTCTCATTTATGGAAGTCAGACTTGGAGCACTTACACTTAGTAGGAACAGCGGCTCAGCACCTTTCACATGAGGTGCCTACGGCGTATACTGGGGATTGGGTGGCAAGAGAGAGTGCCAAATAATGTAGTCTTACAGTAACCAAACACTCACAGCATGTACTCTCTGTTGTGCTAGTGACGTCTTCGATGGTTAGGTCATGTTTACCACATGAAAAATGAGGGGCTACCAAACGATATCTATGGTCAGCTGGCCACTGGAGCTACAAGAATCAGCCGTCCCACACTGCGATTCAAGGACGTGTGCAAGAGGGACATGAAGTTCTGCGACATCTCATCCGAGGGTCCTGCAACATCCCATCTGACAGCTGGGAAACTATTGCTCAGGATCAAGCTGTCTGGACAGTCAATTGGATGGGACATGGTGGCTGCCGACGCTCGTAGAGGTCTTCTGGCTGCAAAGGAAAGAGATAGACTGAAGAGATCGAGGAACACCACGACAAATCAGCCTCCTCAGCATGGTTGTACGATCTGTGACAGGGACTGTCACTCGTGAATGGCCTTTACAGTCATAGCAGACTGTGTCGAAATGCCTATGATGAAGACATATTTCCTACTTTTCTGTGTTCCTACAATACAATCTCATTACTAAGAGCATTTGAAGCAGTGAAGTGATGCTGATCTTTTTGTAGTTGATCAGTTCTGCTCACTAGGGGACCCCTGGGCCTCTTATCGGTGAGGAAAGAACATAGAACTGTACCAAACAATGCATGTTGTTAAAGACAGTTTAGGAGGGTTGTGTATGAGACTGGCAAAACCATCACTAGAGCACTTAAATGCTTTGGTGCAGGCTTCCTGCTAGGACACTTGCAGTGATGACTTTATGCTTATACTGGACAGATGAGGAAGGATGATGCTATATACCTCTAGTTTATATGTTTCATTTTAAAATCATTTTCTTGTGTGTGCAAATATTGATAATTATAAATACTTCATCACACTGGTTAAGTCATGCTTCAGTGAAACAGATTTCATTACATAATTATTCTCTTATTTCCATACTTAACTCAGACATTTTATTACCTAGATTTATTTAGATATCTCATTACATACATTTATTCAGATATCTCATTACATACATTTATTCAGATATTTCATTACATAGATTTATTTAGATATCTCATTACATACATTTATTCAGATATTTCATTACCTACATTTATTCAGATATTTCATTACCTAGATTTATTTAGATATCTCATTACATAGATTTAATCAGATATTTCATTACCTAGATTTATTCAGATATTTCATTACATAGATTTATCCAGATATTTCATTACCTAGATTAATTCAGATATTTCATTACATAGATTTATTCAGATATTTCATTACCTAGATTTATTCAATTATTTCATTACCTAGATTTATTCAGATATTTCATTACATAGATTTATTTAGATATCTCATTACATACATTTATTCAGATATTTCATTACCTAGATTTATTCAGATATTTCATTACCTAGATTTATTTAGATATCTCATTACATAGATTTATTCAGATATTTCATTACCTAGATTTATTCAGATATTTCATTACATAGATTTATTTGCATATTTCATTATCTAATTTTTCACTGGGTATTTTCTTCATTGTTATTGTCAAGATAAATTTGATATTGAGCAACTTTGATTACTTTCAGGTTCAGAGAAGGCTGAACTACAAGCAGAGATCCTACGTTTACATAGAGAAAATCAGGGTAAGGTCTGTTTTGCAATTACAACTAACTACAAGTTATGTGTTTATTAACAAAATATGAAATACGGTTATTCTGTTTACTCCTCATATTAGTATGTTAGCCCTCACCTGAGGTGGCACCCATGGAGAAAAGAAAATGACCACAGTACCCTTCCAATCATGTTGTCAAAGGTAACTAAACAGGGTTGTGGATGGCGCTAGTAAACCTCATAAAGTGAGACTTTTTGTTATAGAAACCACCATTGTAAGAAATCATTGTGGTGCTTGGATATAGGCTATCTGTAAGAGGGCCAGTTCCAGTGGTGACCCTATACCTTAAGTTTTTTAAGGTAATGTTCATAAAGTTATGTATCACCATTAAGGCCACTCAACATAAGTGTAAATGATATTGCTCTTCAACAGGCGCATGAGTTCAGGTATTTGGACAGTATTTTTTTGACAGGCGGTAGACTCAACAAGGAAATTAATACTATGTGTCAGACAGCATCTGCTGTGACTTATCAACTGTCACCACTGCTTAGGCACTCGAGCATTAGTTCAGCAACAGCTGATTAACTATAAATTTATGCTGACTCAACCTACTGGTGCCAAACATGGTCCATGTGTAAAGTGCGTGAGAGCAGAATTTTGACGTGTGAAATGAAAGTGTTTGAGGAAAGTCATCGGTGTTACCAAGAAAGACCGAGAAATGAGGACATTTGAAGTATGGTCGGCTCCACATATTAATGTCTTTATACTGGTTTAGAAGGCTCTGTATACAACCAGTTTCTTATACTTCACTTGATCTAAAAACTGTGCATCCAATCTATTCTTTAATGCAATGCTAATTTGACCCTGCCTGTATTTCCTGTGGCAATACATTACAAACATTCACAACTCAGTGACTAAAAAAAATATAGTCTTGTGCAGAGTATCTCCAGGCAAAAAATATGCTGATTCGGTCATCTCATGAGAATGCACCCTTATCAACTTCCGTTGATGGCTTACAATACTGGAAATCTGGCTACAGGGCAAGAGACCGGCCGCAAGGCAGGTGGATAGATGACATTAGAGTGATTGTGCAACAACATGGGCTTACAATGACCAATGCACTTAGCAGACTACAGCTCCATGTGAAAAGAAAGCTAATACCATTAGGAGCATCCTACACTGACGGCTGTTAGAGTGATTGCATCTCATAGCAAGCTGACAATGAGTCATGCTTTTATAAATCCAGCTGTAAATGTGTACTTGACTGCTAGCTTTAGGACAAACAAGGCAGCAAGGAAGGAAACTGGTCTCCCCACTTGACCGCAGCTAAGGCCTCCCACAATGAAGTCTAACACATCCATCTCCACAACTGTATTTGTACTTGTTTAAAAGCCATATTAAAATCTAAAATGATCAAAGTACATTCCAAGCTAAGGATCTTCAGTGTGATGGTGCTGAATGATCCAGACACTGAAAGTCCCTGGTCAGTACTGCCGGGAAATCTCAGTCAAGGAACCCTCCAAAGAAGATGAAGGTCAAGGGGCATAAAGAGAGGCCAGCTAGAGGCAGATGCAAGAAAAATGGGGAGAAGTTGGAAAGAACTGGAAAAATAGCATAGGGCAAGAATGGCTTTGAGTGTGTTGAGGGCCAATGCACTCGTAAGGTGAAGAAGATATGCTTTCTGTTATCTATCATGACAACATATTAAGCTTAGCTAAAGGATTTGATAATTGTTATTAGTGTTTCATTACATATTATGTTATATGATCATAGATGTCAAATTGTACAGGTATCCCATAACGTGCGTTCATTCGTTTGTATTACATTTCCTGCAGCGCATGAGCCACCATTTTTTTTACAGGGTTTTCTCTTAACAAGTTTAATACTACACATTTTATGTGTCATTTTTTTTTCTTTAAAATCCTAGATGCCTAAAGAAAACCATAATTCAATCAAATCAGTTAAAATTGTGCTCTCTATTTATCTTTTTCTCATTTGCAATTGGAAATTGGGGTAGTTTCATTATTAAAAATATGTAGCTGACATTTAGTAGCCACCTCAGGAAATTTATTTCCATAAATCCACTGTCAATCGTATGAGTCCATATTCCTTATAGTTAATCTTACAATTATTAATTACAAATGTTTAACCATTGTTACATACATACACAACCAGCAAAGAAAACAGAATTGTCAGACAGGCTACATTTTCATATAGTTTATGTTTCCTATCTTCTTCTTCGTTCGTTCTCAATCTCCCACTACCAAACCCTGAAAGGGCTTAAGTAGCAGAATGTAGTCCAGAGAACGGAATGCGTTGTGTCGTAGTTTACAGCATGGCTGCGATATTTGCACCATTCGGTCCAACATATCCGACTTCACCAAGCATTTACTAGTACCGGGTTAGCATTCTCTCTTCGATCCCTTCTCCTTAGCCAGTCTGCCCTGCTGCAGCCTGTTATCCAGGATCACCGCGTGGAGGTGTAGAATGGTCTTGGCAGCTATGGTTCGCTGGCCCTGATGCTAGCAGTCAGCTATGGGTCGCTGACCACTGCAGCTCATGCGCTGCTCAGCATCTTGATCCCGTTTATATTTCCTATATCATGGTTTTAATTGGTCTGGTGTATGGGTTTCTGTCTGGTACAAGTTGACTCACATGTATTACGTGTTTGCCCTGGCTGTATGTTTTCATGATCTGTTTTTAGTTACATCTTTTTTTTATTTATCCCCTTTATGATGTAGGCCTGAAACAAGAAAATGCAGATATGAAGACTTACATTGATGGTTTAGTAGCTCGTGTGATGATACACTGTCCAGAGGCTTTGGCTGCAGGAGACGATCTCAAGCCCTTGCAGAATGGCACATAATGATGTAGCAGGCATCTGGAACTAAATAGCTGCATGGGTACTTTAGACTTGAGAAACAGAGGAGAGCACTAGCAAAATGTTGTGAAATCCATAATGCCTTCTCTACTTGCTGAGAATCAATTAAAGAGTTTATATTTTATAATTTACTTTTACATCTTTGCTGACAGCTCTGATAAGTGTTACATTTTTGGTCTACGAAACTATATTCATCTGTTAAGCAGCAGATACAATTCATTAACTCTCTGGGCTGACTATCAAGTGTATGTGAAACTATATTCATCTGTTAAGCTGCAGATACAATTCATTAACTCTCTGGGTTGAGTGTATCAAGTGTATGTGAAACTATATTCATCTGTTAAGCTGCAGATACAATTCATTAACTCTCTGGGTTGAGTGTATCAAGTGTATGTGAAACTATATTCATTTGTTAAGCGGCAGATACAATTCATTAACTCTCTGGGTTGAGTGTATCAAGTGTATGTGAAACTATATTCATCTGTTAAGCTGCAGATACAATTCATTAACTCTCTGGTCTGACTATCAAGTGTATGTGAAACTCTTACATGCCAGAAAGTGTGCTATCTGTATACGAACAAATGTTTTTGTGTGCAGACAATTGTTCCTGCAGCAATATGCAGCGTATCTTAGAGTTTACAGGTCAGCAATTTTCTGTTCATGAATCGCTTTAGTTTACATAATAGAATTTATCCTTTGGTTTCTCTGTTCCTAAAAGAAGTTTTTGTATTTTTCCTGATGATAGATGATCAGCCACAGCTTTGAATTTTGTCGGAGGACTTCATATAGTTAGTGTCTTTGTAATGGAAGATACGTCAAATATGATAATAGATGAGTTATAAGCTGCTTCTTGATAATGTAAACTACTCCAGGCAGACTATTATACTTTGAGCTCTGAATGGGATATCAATGCTTAGTCTGTTACCTGAGGTACTACTGTAAGCCATCAATGCACAAACTGTGTGGTGCGATCCCAAAGAAGTATTATGTTATTTAAATGACTTCTTGCCAGTATGCATATAAAGTCAAGGGGAACACATACTCCATATATATTTAACAGTAATTGGTATGACGCTTTTACTCTATTTATCGTGATACATTTTTGTTCACCCTGTGGTGTTTACAAATTAAGCTGCTGTCAACTAAAATCTTTGACTGGATCAGAATGAATGTCAGTAAATGTAAAATTTCTGTTGTCACTAAACTAATCTTGGTGCTGGGACTGATTCTGTACCACCACAGTGGATAAACTTCTCTGAAGATGTGTGCAGCTCTGTGCGACAGTGGATAAAACTTCTCTGAAGATTTGGTCTGTTGCAGTGTCATCTATTGATCTTTTAGCTGTTTGGTCTATTACAGTGTCATCTATTGATTCTATTAGTTGTTTGGTCTATTGCAGTGTCATCTATTGATCTTTTAGCTGTTTGGTCTATTGCAGTGTCATCTATTGATTCTATTAGCTGTTTGGTCTATTGCAGTGTCATCTATTGATTCTATTAGTTGTTTGGTCTATTGTAGTGTCATCTATTGATCTATTAACTGTTTGGTCTATTGTAGTGTCATCTATTGCAGCGTCATCACCTAACAGATGATCATTATGTCGTTTCAGTATATCCTTTCTATATCAATATCTAATAGTTAACATGTGCTACTACTACCTGGCACTAAGATCTGTTACAAGAGATACCTTAATACTTCAAGTTGCCACATAAGGTACTAAATGATGCTCAAATTGTGTATGGAAAGATTCATTGGTACCTCATTCAAATTGCATTAAAAACTAAAATAACATGAATTAATTAAAGATGTTTATTTTAATTTGCTTTGTTTTCAGACTGTTATTTCTATACAAAAAAAAAGACGTTTTCAGTAATTATTTGACACAGTTAAGTTTATTTCAACTGTGTGCACAGAATTCATTTACTTGCAAGTTTGTTTCTTTATATACACCAAAAGTTTGTTACAATTAATTGTGTAGGTAGCAGAGTAAAAATGGGAGCTCTTGAAGATTTAATTTTTGAATGAGTGTTAAGTCTTGTAACTGGCAATTTTGTCTTCTTCAGTTGGTGTATTATGGGAAGACTTTAATTTAGCTGAGATTGATCGTTGATATAGGACATATGACTGCTGTTAAGTGACACTTGTTACAAAGACTATGACTGCTGTTAAGTGAGACTTGTTACAAAGACTATGACTGCTGTGAGTGACACTTGTTACAAAGACTATGACTGCTGTTAAGTGAGACTTGTTACAAAGACTATGACTGCTGTGAGTGACACTTGTTACAAAGACTATGACTGCTGTTAAGTGAGACTTGTTACAAAGACTGACTGATGTAAGTGACACTTGTTACAAAGACTATGACTGATGTAAGTGACACTTGTTACAAAGACTATGACTGATGTGAGAGACACTTGTTACAAAGACTGTATGACTGATGTGAGTGACACTTGTTACTAAGACTGTATGACTGATGTGAGTGACACTTGTTACAAAGACTATGACTGCTGTTAAGTGACACTTGTTACAAAGACTATGACTGCTGTGAGAGACACTTGTTATAAAGACAGTAGGATTGTTTGATGTGAGAGACACTTGTTACAAAGACTGCAGGATTGATATGATGTGAGAGACACTTGTTATAAAGACAGTAGGATTGTTTGATGTGAGAGACACTTGTTACAAAGACTGCAGGATTGATATGATGTGAGAGACACTTGTTACTTCTTCTTCTTCATCGTACGCTGTTTACAGCGATATTTACGTTGCACTGTTTTAATTTGTTAGCCTGTGGCTCAGTGCATCCGATTTCAACAGGCGTTTCTGTAGGGTTGCCCTCCTTAGCCTTTGGCTGTCCCCAGCCTAACTGCAAGGCAGCAGTTGTTTTTGGTCAGAGTTGTCTCTCTTAGGAAGTTGTCTTGCAGGACTGTCGAGTCTTCCCTACTCGTGTCTATAGGGTTTGGCAATGATATGATGGACTATGTACTAGTTTGTACTATCCCGGAAGAGAGGCAGTCCAGTGTGACTTTTTCCCAGGATCGTCACGTCCTACCAGAAACGTAGCATATGCATATGAGTGAGGTATCATTTTGCTCGCTTTATTTTCTCGGCTCATCTGCAGTGATGGTACGCCTAGCATTCCCCGCCAACAGGGAGGTTGTCACCATAGGGCAGGAGGTGCAATGTCCGCTGGACTGCATCTCTTCTGCGTCCATTGGAATGACTGATAGCAGACATAGGCAAAGAGCGAGGAAGGAGTGCATTTTACCAGGTGCATTCCTGTGGCTCGACCGGGCCGGGCTGAGACGCAAATCCCAGCCATGTCGTAGCCTCCCATCCCAGCGGTGCTGAGATTTAGGGTGGGATTCTGGCTTAGAGGCGTTCGGCCGTAGTCCCTCAGATGGTAGCTTATCAGCCAAGCACGTGGACCAAATGTCAGCGACCTATGATTCCTCTCGAAATAGTGCATTTGACCAGGGGACAAGCCTGGTCATTGCACGGAGATGTTGTTCGCCTGGTGCGGACATATCTCATGGTCAAGGGTTGAGTCTCAGCAGTTCGCAGTGAGGTAGCTGATCTACTGCTTAGGGCACCCCGACCGAGAACTAAGTCTTCTACAAATGGTTTCATACCTCATCGCCGTATGGGGTGAATATCGAGCAGCTTCCCGCCCGCTTTGATCGGCGGACGGCAGAGACCTCATTCTGCGGCTCGACCGGGCGGGGCTGGAGCGGGAGCCCCAGGTCCCCACCATGTCGAAGCCTCCCCTTGCAATCGAGACACTTGTTACAAAGACTGCAGGATTGATATGATGTGAGAGAGTCTTGTTATAAAGACCGCAGGATTGATATGATGTGAGAGACACTTGTTATAAAGACAGTAGGATTGTTATGATGTGAGAGACACTTGTTACAAAGACCGTAGGATTGATTTGATATGAGAGACACTTGTTACAAAGAATACGATTGAAACGGGAGATAGTACATTTCTGAAAATTAATTTTTATATATTTCTTTACATTTGTAATACTTTTATGCACTGAAGAATGACTCCCTATTTTTTGTCATAAGATCATGCATCTATGTTTGAGACTATCTTTCAACTATTTTTGTGAAGTTATTTTCTCTTTCTAGTATTTGACTAACAATTGGTAATGTAGCATTTACCACTAATGGTAAAACATATTTTTCAATATACTGGGGTCTATTACTGTGTGGTTGTGATATCAGATCTGATACTCTGCATGTTATTCATGTAACTTGTATTTTTATATGTGAAGGTATTTATCACTAATCTTTCTTTTGTTCTGGTAGTCGTCCTGAAAAAAAACCGTTGTGTTATAGTTTACAGCGAGACTGCAATTTCTGAATCTTTCAGCCCAACAGATCGGATCTGACTTCACTCTTCAACCCCTATTCTCTTAGGCTGTTTCCAGGGCGACCACTTTAAGGCGGAATAGGAACTTGGTCAGCTATGATTCGTCAACCCTGGCACAAACAGCCAGCTATGAGTCGCTGCAGCGTTTTCAGCCTCCACCATTTTTTTCCACCAATGAGGATGTAGAAAACAACATTCTAGAGATCTTTTAAGTATATTTTGGTACAGGCTGTTTTTATATTATTTTCCAATTTGGATCCTGTGTTGGGAAAACTAGAACCACTCTACCCTACTATGTATGTAGTAAAAGGTGACTAAGTACAGTTGTGCATGTTGCTGGCAGTCTCATGTAAAGCAATGGGCTTCAGAAATACCTCTCCAAAAAGCACAAATTGACATAGGGTTCCTTTAAGGACACTATAAGTAGTGGTCGCTGACTGTCTTCATTATTCTTAGGTGCTATCGATAAAAGATGTCCACAGCGGAAAGAGAGAAATATATTTTTTAATGGATAAATTTGGGGGTGGGGGTGTTGTCACATTCAAATTTATCAGAGTAACATATCTTGTCACATTCAAATTTATCAAGAGTAACAACATATATTGTCACATTCAAATTTACTAAGAGTGACAAATCTTGTCGCATTCAAATTTATCAAAGAGTAACAAATCTTGTCACATTCAAATTTATCAAGAGTAACAAATCTTGTCATATTAAAATTGATCAAAGAGTAACAAATGTTGTCAAATTCAAATTTATCAAAGGGTAACAAATCTTGTCACATTCAAATTTATCAAAGGGTAACAAATCTTGTCACATTCAAATTAATCAAAGAGTAACAAATCTTCACATTCAAATTTATCAAAGAGTAACAAATCTTGTCACATTCAAATTATCAAGAGTAACAAATCTTATCTTTAAAAGCTACTTACTGTCCAGATAAACCTTTGAGTTTTGTCACTCCTTCCAATCTTGATAGACTCAAAAATCTGTATTTAAGCTTCTATGCTCCTGTTCTCTGGCACAACCAACCTTAATTGTATATTAGCTCTCCAGATAACTGTTGTGTTTTGTTAAACTATATTACAGCATTGATTCCCATTAATGAGAAGTGAATTAAGTCTTAACTATAGGTAGACGGTTATAACATTGAACCTTGGCAAGGTGTCAACAAGGTAGGAGGAGTCAATCAAAAGTGAACATGGGGGAGGGGAGGGTCAATAATGCTAGAATTCGTGGACGACTATTATGGATGTCCCTTGACAGAGACAAATTATGAAATGGACAAAAGTAATACACAATAATTATTTTTTCCTATCCCAGTGGGAGCTAGTTATTCATATGTTTATTCCTGTTTCAAATATAGGGTATTGATTCTTAAATATTTTTTTTAAACTTAACATTCTTTTAGTCTGTGTGGTTTGTCACATCTGCAATACCAGAAGCTGCAGAAACTTCTACCATACAAATTTAGACATTGTTAGTCACCTCTTACGACATGTCCTCAATGTGTATCATACAACACACAGGTCTACCCACAAACGCACTTGGTCGAAGCAAAAGACTAAACTACATACATAAATTTCATTTCCTTGATACCGTGACACTTTAACTGCGAAAGAAAAATCACTGAAAACAGTATTGCAATGCAGACCAATGTCTCATGTTCTGCAGTTTAAGCACATTATCTCCTATCCTGAAATACTTTTTTTTTGTTAATGGATGAAACAAAAACACATTACATTATTTGTACCATGATGAAAATACTGTAATTCTGGTTTTCATTCAGGCATATTATGTGCCCTATGCCAGGTAGCCAAATGTTGTTTAAACTCATCTCTGTGTTTTTACCTTTAAGTACCATTCTGGGCCAAGGTTTTGTCGCAATCTCTCAATCATCTCTCCATCTCAATAGTGGACTTCTGGGCGACGATTTAAGGTGTAGGACCACAATGACGTCACTTATAACATTTACAAATTTCATAAGAAAGTTTTCAAAACATCAACAAAAGAAATCTATTCTTCATAATTGTGTCAAAAAATATTGTTCGTTGCTTATGATGTGATTTCTAATGAAATATGATGAAGTTAGTTTCTTTATAATTTCTATCAAGAACAAAATGCCTTCCAATAAATGAATTTCCTGCTGCTTTTTATTTTTCAATTCATGCAGCCTGCTCCCTTTTATTCCCCAAACTCTTTCCTATTCACAATATTTTTTATCTCATCATAAATAAGTTTAATATTATCATTCAAAATACACCCAAAGATTTATTATAAAAAAATAAGTGGGACCAGTGTTTACAATTTGTACACCATCATTACTGTAAACTCTAATATTTGACTATAAATCAAAAACATTTGCACTAACTCATCTGTATCTAAATCACTACTTTATTCAACACTTTTTCTAGATCACTAATTCAACACCACTCTCTATCACTTTCCAAATAGATATAAATGAATACTTGAAGTATCTGATAAATTATCTTCTAAAAGTTGTCTATAAATTTGCAGTTGATCCAATTTTCATTTTGCCATATTTGCAAGGCTAAAATTTACACAAAATCCATCTACTTTGAAGACAAACAAGTGAATGATAGAAGAGCTATTGTTGGTATTAGTATGGATATTTGTTTAGATGACATCATTAAAGTTTCAAATTTTGTCAATTAGGGCTTAGATCAGCTTGAGGTGAAGAACTCAGCCAGTTACTCATGTAAAAGAGGCAGTGCTCCCTAAGGTGAAGTCCTCAAAATGAACATTTGTTTGCATTATCTACAACTAAGGGGTTAGCAATCGAGACTTCAGATTTCATGTTCACTAATATTGACTGACAGTTTTTAATAATTATTTTATCTTGAATGTCCAGGCCAGTCTACTTTTGAAACATATCAATCATTATCTGAGGTGGAGATTGTCTGAAATGTGTGTTATTAAAAGATCTGAGGTGGAGATTGTCCGAAATGTGTGTTATTAATGTAAGGTCACTGATTTATGACCAAATTTAGAATGAACATTATTGCTCTGTTTAGTTGCTGCTTTCCAAGGAAGATGGCATCACTGCAGTGCTCATTGTGTTAAAGCTCTCTACTGACTGAAAGACATTTTAAATTTCTTCAGTGGCTGAAAAAATAATATATTTATTTCTTCACTGACTGAAAGATAATGTAATTTTAGGTTCTTCATTGACTGAAGGATGATGTATCAGTTTCTTCATTGACTGAAGGATGACATATTCATTTCCTCACTGACTGAAAGATATTTTAGTTTCTTCATTGACTAAAATATAATACATTCATTTCTTCACTTAAACAATTTCTTTACTGGCTGAAAGACATTTGTTTCTTCACAGACTCAAAGATAATATAATTTTAGTTTCTTCATTGACTGAAGGATGATGTATCAGTTTCTTCATTTCCTCACTGACTGAAAGATATTTTAGTTTCTTCATTGACTAAAATATAATACATTCATTTCTTCACTTAAACAATTTCTTTACTGGCTGAAAGACATTCGTTTCTGTGTCACAGACTCAAAGATAATGTAATTTTAAGTTTCTTCATTGACTGAAGGATGATATATCAATTTCCTCACTCGCTGAAAGACATTTTAGTTTATTCATCGAATGAAAGATAATATATACAATTTTTCATTGGCTGAAAGATATTTTAGATGCAAGACAAGCATCACTGTTCATGTGTATGTTACAAGATAATCCGTTAGACATAAGACATATCAGTTTATTCTCAAATCAAACACTTAAGTTATTTTCAGTACTTACTCTCTAACCTTATTTTGAAGGATTCTGTTTGACTTGACTTGTATCATTTTCTCTATTGTAAAAGAATGTTTACACTAAGCATGAGCAACCTTTTCTGTTCAGCAGAACACGCAACACTTGGTCAACTGTGTTCCGGGCCTCTCCACTAATGAAATGCCATATTTATGTAATAGTCCTAACTTGCAGTATACAATATATATATATATATATATATAAATAAACAAGTCCCTTCTCATTTATCATGGGATGTACAAGTTTTGTTTTTCTGGTGGCTTAAAGTTTCTACAGGATGTGGTGGCCGGCCCCATGTCAAGCCTTCCTTACTCACCACTTTCCTGGCATGTTACCCCATTAACACGTGTATAAATAAGAGCAATATTTATTTTAAAATATAGATATTGATACAGGTATGGCGATACTATTTTCATATATCTAATTTTTTTAAAGTAGAGCTTTAGTTAAGTAAACTGCATTGATTAGAGTCCACATCTGTTTCGTGGTCCCAATGTTGTCCATATGAAGCAGATATTGTAGCAGCAGAGAAAGCCAAGTAATGCAGTGCTGTCAGTATTGTATGTCAAACATAAATATCTTTCATTACAAACTAAAGTCATCCATGGCTGCAGTTTCCAGATATACAATAATTTTAGATATACCTTGTAAGCTTTAAATGAGGCATATATTTTATTTGTTTTTACATAGATTATTAGTCCCACGCTTTAATGATAGTAACATTACAATACATCCTCTGTTGTATTTGGAAATTAAGTGATTGTAAAATGTTGTATACAAGTGATAATGTGTGATTTGTTACTGGACACTTAATGTTAAAACTGGATGTGTTCTGCATCCTTCATGTCTATTGTAATAGTTCATCAGTTTTCTGCTTTGATATGCTCAATGACACTACTTGTTCTGTATCTGACATGTCACAGAAATGTTGGCATAACTTCTGTTATCTGACATGTCACAGAAATGTTGGCATAACTTCTGTTATCTGACCACTTGACTGAAGTGATATTGCTTGGTGATTGCCTGTAGTACATTTTCAGATGGCGCCATTTTTCTACAGGTGCAGCTAAAATTCATGGCTGGTGTACATGTCCAAAAAATACTAATAAAGTGATTATGTACACACCCATACAAAAACCATTGATCGCCACCTCTTTTGAGTCTGGATAAATGGTTCACTTTTTAAAAAAATTTTAAAAAACTAAGCAGCAACTAAAAAAACTTTCAGATAGTGTGTGGCCTTGGGTGAAAAGCCTTAGTACACTGGATTCATAACAGCAAAGCATTTCTAAGTATCAAAAACAACCAACAGGTTCAACTGATATTGCATCCACTGTACACAAATCTGATCTGGTTTTGGTATAAATATACTTTGTTAAATATAACACTGTTCTTTATGCTGTCACCTGTTATCCTATTTGTTGTGATTAAGTGAATTATGTGTACTTGTCACATTGGTATGCAGCTGGCTAATGATTATATTTGTATTGTATTGCACTTTGAGCCTAGATTTGGCACATATCACATTCTTGACCAAGATATCTTTTATTAAATGTTATTAATTAATTTTTTTACCAGCAAATAAATTTTGAAAATTGTTTCATATGTATATTTCTTAAAGCAGTTCTGTTCTATCTCATTATGCAAAATAATTGTTGCAAAAAAATTGCTCACTGGAATTTATCTTTCACTCGAGGAGGAGCAAGTGCCACCACTAGTTGACCTTCTTGAAGGAAGCCCCTTACACCAATCCATTTTGATGTACTCTTGCAGTGATGGTTTTTTGTAGCACTTTATTTTACATTATGTTGTTGTTGGGTCACGCACAATGCCAACTTGTAAGGTACAGTGGTCAAACTATTTCCTTACCAAAATAGAGAAATTGCAGGGGCTCACTGTCAGTTAAGATGACATTGTTTTCTACACTGGAAGATCTGGAATATGCAGATGACATTGTTTTCTACACTGGAAGATCTGGAATATGCAGATGACATTGCATTATTTGCTCTCACACATCAGTGTATTCAATATAAAAAAAGACAGGTCATGCCATTTGAATATTTTTAATTGCACACCAATTAATGTCAGAAATGAATTGACGATGGAAACATTTGCATACCTCTGAACGGATAAACTGCGGAATGGAATGAACAGAAATTAAAAGCAGAATGTTTGGAAGTCACCGCTGTACATAAAAAAAACCACCAAACTTAAAAATATACAAGTTACGTGCTTCTATATGGACTGGAGAGTAACACCACCTGTAAGATTCAAAGAATTTTATTGCCAGAGACCATCACCAACTGAGCACTGCTTGTCCGAAGCAATCAAGAGGACATGAACACCACCATAAGCAATCAAGAAGACATGAACACCACCATAGATGCTGTAATTGGATAGGTCATGTCCTAACAGAAGAACCAGACACCATCACCAGAACTTCTTTGGTATGGACCCCAGGGGTAGACGAAAGAGAGACTGGTCTTAGACGTGGCGAAGAACCGCAGATGCTCAAATGAGAATTATGAATCAGTTGGGACCCTGTATGAAGGATGTCTGCAGACCAGGTGAAGTGGAGGGAGTTTGTTGCTGCCCTTAATTAAAGACTCCATCTTTCTTAATGTCTGGCTCTTGGCAGTGGAGGAGCTTCCTCCGAAGCCAGACAAATGTAACACTTTGTATGGAACTAAACAACAGCTCACAAACACTTGTTCATGAAGTGGTGTCTTATGGAAACTAGTGTTCATGAAGATGTGCTGATGTTTCATATGGGGGGGGGGGGGGGGGGCTTTGTTCATGAATATGTTAAGTGTTGACATATATTGCAACTTGTTTGTTCATGAAGTAGTGCTGTTCTGATGTATAGGAAGGAACAAACTAATTTGTTCATGAATAATTGGTGTTACGACACATTCATGTGTATATCCTTGATTCTGTGATACTTATATTGCCGTTTTATTTCATCAGAACGGTTGGAGTGTTCTGCTTCTCAAACTACAATTCACAGATGGTCTGTACCAACATAACATTTCAGAGTGTCCTATACAATATGTCGGTGAAAAAGTGGTTAAAAATGTTCCCTATCAAGCAGAATTTTCTTTATTGGGGTTATGTTAGTAGTAATTAATTTATACCAACAGATTTGTTTCAAATGTAGGACGTTATGTCAGCATGCAAAAATGTTTACATGGATGTGGCTATTAGTTCAAGGACACCATCATCAGCCAGATGTAGTTGACCAGGTCTGACTCCTGCAGAGCACCAACTTCTGAAACACGGGCGGTATGTGTGAGCCTGTCAAATATGTGTTTCGCTGATCAGCTTAGAGGAAACTGGTGGCAGCCCGTGACATATGGGCTATAGTCATTGTGTGACAACCTGTGATTGCTATATATATATATATATATATATATATATATATATAAATAAAAGTGCATTTATTCAAGTAACAAAGTCTATATAAATGTTAAAAGTAACTTTATTTTAACATCTCCATGAACTTTATCCTGGAAGTGTATTGTAATAGTGTCTCACCAAATGTTGTGAAATCTGTCGTAATGGCTTGTGAAGATCTGGAATGTTAGGGGACCTGCTGTGAGACATTTCCTGGAAATGACCATGTCTCCAGATTATTCACACTAACAAGTTTGATGATCATTGGTTAAATAGAAATGAAATAATGTCACACACAAAAAATCCTTAACAAATGTCCATGATTAGTATTTGAGATAATGAATCCTTACTGTTTCTTGTACAAATGATTCTAGAGCAATGAATCCTTACTGTTTCTTGTACAAATGATTCTAGATGAATGAATGCTTACTGTTTCTTGTACAAATGATTCTAGAGCAATGAATCCTTACTGTTTCTTGTACAAATGATTCTAGATGAATGAATGCTTACTGTTTCTTGTACAAATGATTCTAGAGCAATGAATCTTTACTGTTTCTTGTACAAATGATTCTAGAGCAGGTTAAGCTTATTATTGTATGTATATTGGAATGACAGCATTCAGTGCTGAAATGCAGAGGACATCTCAGGTTCTAGTGTGGCATTATTTTATCATTATAAACCTCTTATCTGTAAATGTTTACCCAAAAAATGTGTATGAAAAAAAACATTCCATATCAGTTACTGGTGTTAAGTATAAATTATTAAATAAATTTATATGCCATTTTCATATGCTGGAGGGTTGGATTTTTTTTATGTTTCCTTATGGATGAGTGTAAGAGAAAATGGATTTAGCTTAATTACTGCAAAGAGTTTGACATTAAGATCTATTATAAAACAAACTATGACAAATGTCAACTGACACAGCAGTTTACACTTAATGAGAATGCAACCGACCAACTACCCTTGTGCACCTGTAACGCATGACGATTGGGTTTTTACATTATGGATAGGAAATGTTACGAATATTATACAACGAGAGTCTGGCACTTGACAGAAAACTACAGCTCCCCACGACACAAGTGGACAAAACAAGAATAAATAAGAATGATGTCTACTTTGGGATGCAAAGTAAAATCTTTAATGGAGTAATCCAATGGTGTGAAAGTCTGATTCGTTCAATTTATTTTAATTCTATCACAGCTTTGTCTCTTGAAAACCCTCTATAAAGAATGATCTGTCACATCTTTGTCTCTTGAAAACCCTCTATGAAGAATGATCTATCACAGCTTTGTCTCTTGAAAACCCTCATGAAGAATGATATATCACAGCTTTGTCTCTTGAAAACCCTCTATAAAGAATGATCTATCACAGCTTTGTCTCTTGGAATTAATGACCAAAATTAGGGTTAGACAGTTATGTTAGTTTGGTCATATAACATAACATACCTCCTTGCTGAAGGGTAGGGTGGAAGGCAGTCGTTCAAGAGGCAGACATTTTAAGTGGGTAGATAACATCAGGAGATGTACTGGAAAAAGCTTCTCAGATTGCACAATTATGTAAGACATATAGTACACTGGAGATCCATTGCAGTCGATGCGGAGATGGCACCTGAACTGAAAGTGTTAAAAATATCGTTGCACTTAGCCACAACTTTTTTTATGCTGCCTTTTCCTTCCCTAGCCACAAGCTAGGTACCAACCTAACTTAACGTCTTTATACTGGTTTAGAAGACGCTGCAGTCAGTTTCATTTATATTACCTTGCTCTAAAATCTATGCGCATACAATTTATTCTTAAATGCATTAACTGTCCTTACCTCTACTACTTCCTGCGGCAATGCATTCCAAGCATTCACCACTCTCCGACTAAAAAAATATATCCTAATATCTAATCTAGACCTCTCTTTAGTTATTTGTAGCTATGCCCTGTTCTTCTTCTTGTGGGTGGCTGTATTTTTTAGAAACTTGTTATAGTCTAATTTATCCATTCCTCTGATTATCTTATAAACCTGTATTAAGTCACCACGAATTCTTCTCTCTTCTAGACACTGTAGGCTGGTTTTTCTGAGTCTTTCCTCATAACTGTCAATTCTGGAATCCCACTATCAGCTTTGTCGCTCTTTTTTGTATTCTTTCCAGCATGTTTATATCCCCTCTATGATAAGGACTCCACACTTGTACACAGTACTCCAATCTAGGTCTAACTAATGCTTTATAAAGTTTGACGATCACTTCCTTGCTCCTATGTTTAATATTTCTTTTTATCATACCTAACATTGGAGGGGACGGCGTGGCCTAGTGGTTATGTGACACGGCTCACAACCATAAGGTGCTGGGTTCGATCCCCATCTCAGCACCGGCCGTTACCCCGGGGAAGCAAACCCTTAGAAAATGCAGGAGGAAGCAGACCCTTACATAAAATGCATGCTGAAGTCGGATGCACTGGGCCGACAGGCGCAAAATAAAAACGCAGTGCAATGCACACCGCCTTGGGGATTAGAGAAAAAAAGGCGAACGCAAAAACAAAAAAAATACCTAACATTGCATTTGCCTTTTTCACTGCTACCTGAACTTGCTCACTCACCTTACCTGCATATAATTCTGCATGCGTCGTGCAACACATTGCCTCTGACAGCAAAATCCTGACTCCTGGCCCTCACATGGCGGGAATAGTTGTTCTTACTAAGGGGCGAGGTGTGCATCTCTGGTGTTCTAAAACCAAACTGCTATGTGTAGATAAAGTCTAAGTCATAGGTGGCAATTTATATAGAAGGAAAACTTCAAAACCATCTGCTGTCTTGCAAGTAGGCTGATGACGGCCAATAGACAATTCCCCTTGTGGTTTAGCATAGTGAGTACCCAGCTGTACTTGGTCAGTAAATGCAACTTAGACTTAAAACTTAACTCAAGGCATTTGTTTTGTTTTTTGCGTTCGCCTTATTTTTCTATTCCCCGAGACGCTTTGCGTTGCACTGTTTTTATTTAGCGTCTGTCAGCCCAGTGCATCCAACTTCGGCATACACTGCTTCCTCCTTTATTTTCTAAGTGTTTGCATCTCCTGGGTAACGACGGGCGCTGTGATTGGGGAACGAACCCAGCACCTTTGGGATGTGAGCCGTGTCACTTAACCACGCCGTCCCCTACTCACTCAAGGCATCTGCCTAGCAGGAAGTGTGATTGAAGACCAAGCAATGATTAGATGACTTGGGAGCTGGCTATGTACAGGATATGATAATTCCTAGGGAGAGGCCAGACACTAATTTAGGCCTACATATTTGGAGAACCCCCTTGGATGGTGGGGAATGCACCTTATGCCACTGCCTTCCACTCAAGTGAATCTCTAGTGAGTTTCTGACCGTCTCATATGGATGGGTGTAATTGCAACAGTCTGGGGTATAGCTTGTTCCTAAGTTGGAAGATTATGCTGAGACAGAATGGAATTCTTGAGTGAAGGGAAGAAGCTCTTGACTCCAACTTATAGTTGGAAGATTATGCTGAGACAGAATGGAGTTCTTGAGTGAAGGGAAGAAGCTCTTGACTCCAACTCATAGTTGGAAGATTATGCTGAGACAGAATGGAATTCTTGAGTGAAGGGCAGAAGCTCTTGACTCCAACTCATAGTTGGAAGATTATGCTGAGACAGAATGGAGTTCTTGAGTGAAGTGAAGAAGTTCTTGACTCCAACTCATAGTTGGAAGATTATGCTGAGACAGAATGGAATTCTTAAGTGAAGGGAAGAAGCTCTTGACTCCAACTCATAGTTGGAAGATTATGTTGAGACAGAATGGAATTCTTGAGTGAAGGGAAGAAGCTCTTGACTCCAACTCATAGTTGGAAGATTATGCTGAGACTGAATGGAATTCTTGAGTGAAGGGGAGAAGCTCTTGACTCCAACTCATAGTTGGAAGATTATGCTGAGACAGAATGGAATTCTTGAGTGAAGGGAAGAAGCTCTTGACTCCAACTCATAGTTGGAAGATTATGCTGAGACAGAATGGAATTCTTGAGTGAAGGGAAGAAGCTCTTGACTCCAACTCATAGTTGGAAGATTATGCTGAGACAGAATGGAATTCTTGAGTGAAGGGGAGAAGCTCTTGACTCCAACTCATAGTTGGAAGATTATGCTGAGACAGAATGGAATTCTTGAGTGAAGGAAAGAAGCTCTTGACTCCAACTCATATTTATGTTGCTGATAAAGCAAAGGAAAATTCTAGGAATATGATGCCAAGTACAACCAACCTATCTTCAAATGAGGGAAGAAAGATTAATGTCTGGTCAGGCAAAATGTACTGATCAGATTTGTTAGTTTGGGTCAGGCAAAACATACTGGTCAAGACCCTCACCTTGGCTTCCTCATAGCCCTTCCTGGAAATGGGTCATTTTCATGGCAGCCTAGTTAACAAGGCGAGGGATCGATGTGATCCCCATAGTAGTGAGCGACACGAAATTGAAGCCAAGCATAGCACAACCGCCTGGGGGACCCCGGTCCACCTTCATCAATACGCTCGGGATGTGAGGAAAGCTACTGCAACAGCCACTTAACGTCCTTTTCAGGGCGCATAAAAGAGTAAACCTATTCATTGTGGGCATTCGAAACAACAACCTTCAAATGAGATCAGCGCATGGAAGTGACACCCTCAGGCTGCCGGCAAGAAATGTGCTACAGGAAACATATAACACAACTAAACATTTCAAGCATACAACATAACACAACTAAACATTTCAAGCATACACCCTAACACAACTAAACATTTCAAGCATACAACATAACACAACTAAACATTTCAAGCATACACCATAACACAACTAAACATTTCAAGCATACAACATAACACAACTAAACATTTCAAGCATACAACATAACACAACTAAACATTTCAAGCATACACCATAACACAACTAAACATTTCAAGCATACAACATAACACAACTAAACATTTCAGGCATACAACATAACACAACTAAACATTTCAGGCATACAACATAACACAACTAAACATTTCAAGCATACAACATAACACAACTAAACATTTCAAGCATACAACATAACACAACTAAACATTTCAAGCATACAACATAACACAACTAAACATTTCAGGCATACAACATAACACAACTAAACATTTCAAGCATACAACATAACACAACTAAACATTTCAAGCATACAACATAACACAACTAAACATTTCAAGCATACAACATAACACAACTAAACATTTCAGGCATACAACATAACACAACTAAACATTTCAGGCATACAATTAAACATTTCAAGCATACAACATAACACAACTAAACATTTCAGGCATACAACATAACACAACTAAACATTTCAAGCATACAACATAGCACAACTAAACATTTCAAGCATACAACATAACACAACTAAACATTTCAGGCATACAACATAACACAACTAAACATTCCAAGCACACAACATAACAAAACTAAACATTTCAAGCATACAACATAACACAACTAAACATTTCAAGCATACAACATAATACAACTAAACATTTCAGGCATACAAAACAAAGATGTAAGAACTGCTCTAAATGTCAACAAAGACCACATTGCAATACCACAGGATTACGTCTCAACCAAAAACTCAACAATGCCACCGGATACACTCAGTACCTCGTGTGTATGCAAGGACGATGAGTAGACCCAAAAATAGACCAGCTACAAAGTCTCGGAAAATGACTAGACCAAAAATCAGCACGGTAGTTATGAGCTGGATTAGTAACCAGGTTGACCGTTTCAAGGTATGAGAATATCCACTGACCATACTAAACTTTGACGTCAACTGTTTGATGCATAAATTATAGTTATTACAAACGCAGAAAAAACAGCAAACTTCAGTTCATTGTGCTTTGTTTAATATAAAACCAAAAAAACTCAATGTAAACCGCCAGTATTATATTTTCTGTCAAAACATGTTACATATTGTTTAAATAGAAAATATTTTATTACTACGGTTTCTTCTGTTGTCTCCAAACTTTCAATAAATCAAAATGCTTTCAAAGGAAAAATGTATAAACAGAATAGGCAAAACAGTGATTTAAAAAAATGTATGTCCTGGCCAGCATATATTTACATATTGTAAAAAAACATTCAACAATTCTGCATTTACTGAAAATGTCACAGTGAACAAAACGAGAAGAGAATTATATCTGAGCATGTACTTGTAGGAAAAATATGACTTACAGCACAGTGCCTGACCTTGCTTGGCTGACTTTTTGTCATATTCTTATTGTGCACTGGTGTCACGACCAGGAGATGAATATGTTTCAGATAACTGAGAAGCATCTAAACTTCCATGCATAACATGGAGGCTGCCGAAGGAAAGGGATGTGTCAATGGTCGTATCAAGAGAAAGTTCTAGATCCTTTTCTTGACACGTACTTTCTCGATGATGATCGTTGTTTTCAGGTTTTGGCAAAGGAAAATCATTCATAAGATTGACTAAGTCAGTGATTGAGAATTCTGGGACTGTGGAGGTACAGAAAATAACAGAATAATTTTAATGAAGGAGCATGTGTTACATTCAAGCAGTTTTTGCACACGTATCACATCTTTTGTTTGCAGAACGCTACCCCCATTACAGCCGTCTGACAGAAACTTATTCTCTTGCCAAATCTCCAGTTTGCCCAAACATTCCTTGAGATCTTGGTGCCATCGCTTTCTTGGTCTGCCTCTCTTACCCGGCACCATACCTTCCATTTCCGTTCTCTCATGACCGATGTTTGCACATGACAAATTTTTTAAATAACAACTCAGCAAATAAGAACTGCAGAAATTATTAAAATAAATAAGAATATCAATGGGATTTTGTTTCAAATGTTAAAATGATCATCACAATCATGCCATATTTGCTGGGGTTTGTCAGAGGATTGTAATACTGAGATATAAAACTATATTACCCCTGCAGCCAGGGAACTGTGACGTTAGTCCAGTCAGGCACAACATACAGACTAGTACGTCGCGTCGCGGCAGAGTCTGGCACAACATACTGACCAGGATGTCGCATCAGGGTCAATACACTGACCAAGATCACAATCTCTTTTCCATGTAGCGTTCCGTAGAAACAGGCTGTTTTCAAGGGAGCCTGACAGATGAGATGTGAATTCCCGTAGTAGTGAGTGCCTCGCAGAAGCTAAGCATAGTACAACTGCAGTCAACCATCAGCATGCACGGGATGTGAGAAAAGCTGCTACAACCTGTCATTTGACGTACTTTTCAGGGCGGACAAAATAGTTGTTTGCGAATGCCCACAATGAGTAGGTTAATCTTTTGTGCGCCCTGAAAAGGACGTTAAGTGGAGGGTTGCAGCAGCTTTCCTCACATCCCGAGCGTGCTGATGAAGGTGGACCGTGGTCCTCCAGGCTTTTGTGCTATGCTAGGCTTCATATGCGTGTCACTCACTACTACAGTGATCACATCAATCCCTCACCTTGTTAGGCAGGCTACCATGAAAACAGCCGTTTCTAGGTCCAGGGAGGGCTACTGTGAAGCCGAGGTGAGGGTCTTGGCCAGTATGTTTTGCCTGACCCTGACTAACATGTCTGATCAGTAGATTTTGTTTGACCAAACAGTCTTACTCCCTGCACAAAAGAGTAAACTTACTCATTGTGGTTATTCAACAACGACCCTGCAGTCGATGAGGGCTAGAATTGAATTTTGTCCACAATATTTAAAAAACCTAGGACTGATTGGACTTGATTAATCCGTGACCCATTAGACTGGTATGATAACTGCAAGGTAAAATCTATGATGATAGTACAGAAGCTAGCTAGCTGCCAACAGATGTGAACCAGAAAAAGTGCGTCTACATGGAGGTAGACCCTCCACCATTTAAAGACAAAACAGGCAATTACCTACTTGTCCTCACACTCAATTACAAGTATATACCAGTACAGAAAGAAAACCAAACTGGCACACATTATGACTGGAACACTGTAACTCGGGTGTCCACTCTAGCACTTTTTGTGCCCTATGCCAGGTAGCCAAATGTCATCTAAACTCATCTCTATCCTTTGCCATTAAGTACCATGTCGGACCAGCCCTGTCGAAGGCCATCTCCCCATCTCATTGGTGGACGTTCGGTGCGACGATTATAGGTGTAGGGCCACCATGACATCACTTTACGTGTCCATCTATTGTCAGACATGCGCACCACATGGCACCTTTCTTATCAACGACATATCTACGACGTCATTGAAGCAGGTTTGACTCCTGATGGCGGTGTTGCGGATGTGGTCTCGTTGTGACATTGTTCTACGCCCTATTGTTCATCGAGTAGCTAAGAGCCGCGCCATGTCACTTTTTCGTAGGTTCTACACCTCACAGCAATACACCATGGCTGGAATGACCAGGCTGTTGAAAGTGTGAGCTCTCGCTTTGTTTTTCATCTGCTGAAGTATTCTTGAGCAGGTTGAAGCTGGAATTTGTTTTTTAAATATGGAACATTGGAATGTGTTCAATGACTAATTGAAGACCAGGATTACAGACGACAAGCATGTAGTCAGCTCAAATACAAAATGATGTCCATGCTCAGAGTGTACAATCAAAGAACAGCATATTGTTGTGCAGTTTTAGGTGGCAAAAGGACTTTCTGCAAATAAAATTCATAAGGAAATGCTTCGTGTGTGGCGGGTAAGGAAAATGATTTGAGCTGACATGCAAGTAACGACAGACAGTGTAACAACTGCAATAGGGTGTTCACATGGTTTAGCCTACAGCATAATGTATGATCTGACCTTAGTGTGAACCAATTTGCAAATGACGAAGAGGTCAAACATGAAGTGCAAAATGAGGCTGAGACAGCCAACCAAAGACTTTATGTTGCAGCTTTTGGTGCACTTATAAGTGTATCAAAGTTAAAGTGCAATAATAAACGATTTTCAAGTTTGCATCTCATTTAATTTTTTTTTTTTAAATGAACTTTTGTGGCCTATTTACTAACTTTCTCTTATACATTACACATTATAATTACCTGTGGGCGAGAGCACTGGCACATCTAGAAGGATGTCATCTATTGCCAGGTCCTCTAGATCGCTGTTGTCTGACTCACTCTCTGGCAGTGCTCCAAACAAACATGGAGGTCTCCAAGTCAACAATTTGGTCACATAGGAGCTAAGACGCTCAGACTTTGGGAGTATGCTGTCAGAGGCATCTGAAATGAAATAGTTATAATCCATTCAAAAGTTAAGTTTTTTAAATGTTGTAATACAACAACATCAATAGTGTATTAATTTTCAGATGTGCAGCCATATCATTTTGTTTCCAATTGAACACTAGATTGTATCTGTTGGTCTGCACCAATTTTTATTGTAGACCTTAGTTCCATCCCCAAGTCTTCACCTACTTGTATCTCCTCATCTACCATTTTTCTATGGACCTTCATTGAACTCATTCCTTGTGCTGAGTGTATTACTCGTCTGTTGATTTTAATCAAATTATTTTCTCTGAGGAAATCTCTCACATTCTGTAATGTCGTTGTTCTTATATAGCTCTCTGTCCACAGTCTGTATTATTTATAACTGTATATACCATAGAAATTATCCCTATCTAGTACAACAAAAATGTATGTAATAACAAAACTAGTTACCGTCTTACAGAAAACAAAATGGGATACATTTTTTCAAGAGGAATGATTACAACTTTAAGAGAAGGGTTGTTTAAATGTAATGTATAACATATTATGGATGGTTTAAATGTAATGTATAACGTATTATGGGTGATTTAAATACGATGTATAACAACAAAATCCTCTTTGAAATCGACTCCCCAAAGAAACTGCTACAGCTAATATCGTTCCTTGAGGCCATGAAAGGAACATCCCAATTTGACGGTAGCATATAACAATATTTGGTATTTGCAGTGGTGTTTAACAAGGCTGAGTCCTGGCCTCAACACTGTTCAGAATATTCTGTCCTACATGTATTTGGTAACGCAGATAAAGAACTCTGCCTACACACTAGGTCAATGAGGTCACCATCACGGACTTGTTTTTCCCTGATGATTCTGTAATTGTCACCCAGTCAGCAGGAACTTCAGAGTTTGACAGATCACTTCTCCCAGGAATGCAACAATTTTAGTCTCACAATGAATCTCAACAAAACAAATGTGCTGGTACAGGAAGTAGATGCCACCCCAGCTCTTAATATAAATAATTATAAATTAGAAACTGTACTAATTCACATACCTGAGGCCCCCAACCAACGACAAGTTCTCTCTAGAACCGGAAATAGTCACATTAGCAAAGCTGCTGTTACATTTGCTTGTCTCACAATGTGTGTTTGGGGAAACCATAAACTTACAATTAAAACCAAGGTCATGGTGTACAGTGCATGTGTCATCATCACGCTCCTATATGGTAGCGAAACTTGAGTAGTCTATGCTAAACAAGAGCACAGATTTAACACCTTCCATCTACAGCACATGTGATCCATTCTTGGAATTACATGGAAGGACAGAGTGACAAATGCAGAGGTGCACTCTCATATCATTCTCCCAATCATGTACTCTCCTCCGGCAGCAAAGACTAAGATGGCTTGGTAATGTTCGTCGCATGGAAGATGGTTGCATTCCCAAAGATAACCTCTATGGGCAGTTGACAATAGAACAGTCGGCCGACCACAGTGTAATGACATGAAGACACTGGATATGAGTTCCTTTTTTTTTTTTTTTTTTTTTTTTTTGGGGTGGGCGTTTGTCTTATTTCTCTATTCCCCAAGGCGGGTGTGCGTTACACTGTGGTTTTTATTTTGTGCCTGTCGGCCCAGTGCATCGGACTTCAGCATGCATTTTATGTAAGGGTCTGCTTCCTCCTGCATTTTCTAAGGGTTTGCTTCCCCGGGGTAACGGCCGGTGCTGTGATGGGGATCAAACCCAGCACCTTCTGGTTGTGAGCCGTGCCACTTAACCACTAGACCACGCCGTCCCCAGATATGAATGAGTCTGACATCCATCCTAGGAAGGAAATTTGCATACCAATCCAAGTGCAGGTGTGCCCCCAAGAGCCACTTCATGCTTGGTGAAAAGAAGGTCTTGCAACACAGATAAGCAAATGGTGTCGCAGAGAGAAAGAAAACCAAAACCTCAGGATGAGAGGTACCACTACAAGGTTGCACCATACTATAGTTAGTGAGGAGATAAGACTAACATCTGGTCAGGTAAAACACAAAGCCCTATACCACACTTCACTTCCATGCAGTTCTCCACAGAAGTAGACTTGTTTCGTGACAGTCTGGCTATTGAGGTGGGGATCGACATGATCTCAGTAATGACATGCAGATGAGGCCAAACAAAGCACAAGTGCCCGAAGGATGCCGGTCCACCAACATCAGCACGCTCTGGGTGTGAGGAAAGCTACTGCAACCCGCCAACTTACTTTTCAGGGCGCACAAAAAAAGTAGTTACAGTGGGCATTTAGCGACATAGTCATGACTAAAAGGGATTACTATTACTTATAACAACGTATGGACAGTTTAAATCTGATCTATAAGTACTTATGGGTGGTCTAAATGTGATAACTTATAAATGACAACCAGAGCAGTGGCACACTTAAAAGACTGGCAGTTCTACCTCTCATTTTAAAAGTAGACGTGCCTGGCTGTAGCCAATGATATGCTGTGACAACTTACAGTCTTCATAGTCAATCTCTGGTTCTGTCCGATACATCTGTGGTGCTTTTAGTATCTTTTGTGTTACTGTAGGCTTGCTGTTGGGGGTATGTGACTCTGCATCTTTCAATACTTTTAGTCCCTTTGTTTTGAGGATATTAAGCAAAGAAGAGCCATTAGAGAAACTAATGCATGGGTGAAGTGTCACTAACATTGAAGTGAGATGATATAGTGAGATAAATACTAATGTGGCAATAAGATAGAAACTGTTATCCAAGTGTTGTGTTCTGAACATTTTGCAAGCCATCTTGGATACTGTATATTTGATGACACTTGCATAGATATGCCAAAGTAATTTGACTAGCAGGCTACAACAGCATTTTAGATGTTTCTGTTTCATATATTTGTTGGTTTAAAAAAAAAAAAAGGAAATTAAAATCTCAACTTTGGTCTCCATTTGTCTAAATTGAGATAATATATTAGGTCAAAGATGCAGCACAGTGGATGAGTTGAGATCAAAAAGTGACTTATTCCACTTCCATGCAGCAGCCATGGAGACTGGCTGCACCAGTGTAGTCTGGCTAAGAAAATAGGTATCACAGTGGGGAGGCCAGTTGAAATCAGTTGTGTCAATCCAAAAGGTATCGCAGCCTTGCTGTAAACTACAACACAACATACTTTTTAAGACGAACGCTGAAGAAGACATGTTCTGGAGGTTTGTTACAAATGTAAGATATGTGAGCGACATGAGCTGTAATATACGAGGAATTTATTATGAAATGTACAAAACTTTTATTAAATTAAATATATATTTTAATATACTTTTTTTAACTGATAAAGAAACAGCAAAACAACCAATCCTTAATTCTCAACCACAAAATCCATCCAACAGCAAAGACTGGTAAGCTACTCAGATATTTTTCCATCACGAATGCCTGGTACACTAATCCGTCAATTTAAATAACCATTTCCAAAATCTGAAATGCCTCTTCATACATTTGAGTATCTAATTTACATTTCAAATTATTGATGTTGCATTAAATTACAAATTAAAGAATGCAATTAACTCACGATACTCGTGTGTGTTACAGTGTTAGAGTAATAACTAAGCCTCTGAAGAACATCCTAGAAATAGGCCCTCTTCCAATCTGTAAAATTTCTGGCCAATGCTCAAGAAACCTCATGTCGTGATCCAACATAATGATTCTTCTTGTGGTATAGCATGTTGAGAAGTCAGCCTCATACCTGGGGAAACAATCTTGGCAGTATTTACCCTGGCATTTGTATGACTAGTTGCATGAATGAGAACACAGTAATAGATAAGTGGCTGAGAAGGGGAGTTAGGAAGTGGCTGTGTGCAAGATGCTGTGATTCCTTCGGAAAGTCCAGAACCTGATATTGAACGTGAAGTACAGCTTGGATGATGAGTAATGTACAATAGACTTCCCTCCCATGTGAACTTAAAACCAGAAAAGTCCTTCCTAAAACATGCTGATGTGGAAAGGAATTCCCAAGCTAAGGGATACAATTCAGCACTCCAACTTAATATCTCACAGAAGGGCAGAAAACCAATATAAAGTGTCTGAAAATCATAGATTGCAAATAAATTGTATTTTTAACCGAAAATGGTACACATACCTTCAATGATGTCTTCTTTGAGTTTTGCTTTTTGTTGTCCGTATTTATAGAAAAATTCTCTGCCTCACTTAAAGACTTATGTGAAAGTGTCAAGGACTTGGTAATTTCATTCTTGTCTAAACTTGACAACTTTCCCGCATGTCCTCTAGATGCTGCTACATTTGCTGGCTCATTAATAACATCAGACAACGCTTTCCGTGGTGCAGTCTGTTGTAGCTTACCTCTTTCTGCTTGTGTAGTTTAGGGTGAAAAAATGAAAAAAACATGATGTGAACAACATCCACTTTATTTTTTTGTTTGCTCTCTCAATATTCATGTTTTCTATGTTCAAAATAATCACACTTCCCCTTGTAGAGAAAGAAAATGAAACTACAACAAAACATTTAGAAAAAATTGTGAATGTTTCATCTTCTCAGAAAGCTCTTTTCTCATCAATACCCATCAGATTTCTCCTTCTTCATTAGTTCTCAAAAATCAAATCTATTTTTCACATAAACTTGGTGGTTCTCTTGTCTTGGGGGGTGTGATTTATTTTGCTATTTTTTGTAGTTCTCGGTAATAGTTGAACAAAGGTATCCTCTAAGCCATTTTTTTAATAGTCAGTCTTCTGTGGACTCCTGCATCATTTGTACAAATTCTATAAAGTGTTGTTATTTTATTACTATCTTTGGTTATTTTAAAATATTTTCATTGAAAATAAGTGTAATCATGGGTTCCAAAAATGTTAGTGATTCTTAATAATAGCTGTCCATCGTTGTTGATGAGGACCGCCGACATCATCCTTGTCACAGCTTATCCTGATGGGTGTGGGTGCCCATGTGGCTGAACAGGCTAATTTGGGCATGAAAAAATCTGTTACATGACAGGCACCCTTGGTCTGTAGAAGATGTTGATGTTCCCAATTTCTGGGTCTTGCATCTGCTCTGAGCTTTCATAACATTGTAGTCTTCACTGATAGCTACACCCGTTTTGACTGTACTTCTCCAGTTAGATCTGTTTTGCGCAAGACATTCTCAGGTGTGACATCTTTCTGGCAACCTTTAAGTGAGTCCATCAGACTGTCTCTAAAATGTTTCTTTAGGTGCTCTCCCTCCCGCCATCCCTCCCTCAGCTCGCCGTAGAGTTTCTCTGGGAGCCGTTCGTCTGACATACAAACGAGGTATCTGACCCAGCCTAGTCGTGCTTTTTGTAGCAGTGACATGATCTTGCCAGCAGATGTAGAGTATTCGCCTCAGGCAACCTGTGTGGAAGTGGTTTAACCTCTTTGCATGTCAGCAATAAACGTCTGAAACAGCGATTCAATAAAGCCTTAAAAGAAAGCAGGGAGAACAATAATTATTCTTCTGCATTTATTCCGAAAAGGATGTTTGTGACACTGTGCGCGAGACTGCATATCAGCACCTTTCGGACTGAGTTTGCTTTCCCTCTTCAATCCTCAACCCCTTAGTCATACAGCTGGTTGGGGTTTGTTTCAAGGGTCAACACTTGAAGGCAGAATAAGGTCTTGGTTACCTGACTCTGATGCAAGCAGCCGGTTACGAGTAGCTAGCTGCTAACTGTTCATTTACTGTGCAGCATTTTCAGCACAAGAAAAACAATTAAACAGAAAGTTAGAAAGTGGAGCTCATGTCTCAGACCTGATCACTCTATGATATGAAGGAATCAACAATATCGTGCATATTGAAACGTTAAAAGCACGCAACCTTGGACAGGTTTTTAAGTTAAAAATAAATACATATTCATTTTTTAACGTATATTTATTGATTCTATAGATTCTATGTATCTTCTTCTTCTTCTTCTGCGTACACAGTCAGACAGTAACCATTATTTTCTCGAAAAAAGCGGCGGTCATCCTGAGACTCTCGCCACTACCATAGAGCTTGTCTTGCAGTTCCACTGGCAATGGCCACATCTGCTCTCTCTGATCCTCGTATGTCGGGCAGTTCTGCAGCAGATGTTCAGTGGTCATTTTACCAGTACCGCACGGGCATTCGTCGGTACACCCTATCTTCAATTTGTTGAAGAGGTGGTACCTCAGTCTGTTGTGGCCAGTGCGAAGTCTGAAGACAACGACCTGCTCTCTTCGGTTCAACTGGTAATAGGCATCGTTTTTGGTGTAACCAGTATGTTCGGTTTCCCATTTGGACATGTACCTGGCTTTGATAAGCCGTTTTGACTCTTCGTACGTCATACTGGTATCTATTTGTGGTAGCCTTGCACCTTCTTTTGCCAGTCTGTCTGCCTCCTCGTTGCCTTGGATGTTGCAGTGTGACGGAACCCACTGTACCACTACCCTTTCTGGTGCGGACTGTTGGCACAGTTTGCAGAGTGCTGCTCTTAAGTCATTAAGCTCAGTGTTTTTCTGGCTTTTTAGCGCTGTGACTACTTCGAGAGCATCTGTCAGCAGGACTATATGGCTCTCATTTTCACTGTGTGTTACCATTTCTTCCACTGCCGCCCTCAGTGCCTCTGCCTCTGCTCTGAAATTGCTCGTGTACTTACCAGTAGCGAATGACAGTGTTATTTTTCTGCCATTTGGTAGGTTCAGGAATGCTCCTGCCCCTCCGTTCTGTGTAGTGTTTGTTACAGAGCCGTCGGTGTATGCATGGGTCCAGTCCATGCTTGGGTAGCTTTTCGTTATGAAGCTTAGGGTAGTATCTCTCCTTTCTTTTTCGGTCTGGCAGTTTTTGTTTGCAATGCCTGGTATATTTTCTACCACCTCTGGAAATATATCCTGCCTCCAAGTAGGTTTTCGTACAGTAGTGATGGGTTTTGGTGTTGTTAGTGCGTTTATGGGATCTTCGTGCATCTTTGCTTTGGCTATTTCTGCAAAGTTTCTCCGCTTTAGTTTCCCAGTTCCCAAATTGTTTAGCCTCTGGTACATTGGATGGTCCGTCAGTCTTCGGAGTTTCTCTGACTGCAGCTGGGCTCTGCAGTCTCTTCTGTCGGTCATGGATTGCAGTTTTGTAATCTTTTCAAGTTCTACAATTGGCGTTGACTTCATGCCACCAGTTATGATTCTCATAGCTTGGTTTTGAAGTTTGTTAACTTTGTCGAAGTTCGCCTTCGCTGCTGTTGTCCAAGCCGCGATGCCATACTCGAGAACTGGTCTCACTCTTCCAGTGTACAGTTTCTTTAGTATGCCTTCGTCTGCTCCCCAGCTTGTGCCAGCAAGTTTCCTCATGATCGCCATTCTTTCTCTGGCTTTCATTCGGTTTCTCTCAATCTGACTTTTCCATGTCATGCGCCGATCAAATGTGACTCCCAGATAGGTTGGGTTGTCGTTTGGCTGCAGGATTTTGCCATTTAGGCTTAGTTTGGTACTTTGGGGTTTTAATGAGAGCGAGAATATTGTGCACGTGGTTTTCTCCTCGTTTATTTTGACCAGCCATGAGTTCGCCCACTCTTCCAGCGATGTTAGGGCCGTTTGCATCCGATTTCTTGCTATGGTGAGATTCTTTTCAGAGGTCCACATAGCCAGATCGTCTGCAAACATTGAGCTATGGACTCTTCTTGGTATATTCTCTGTAATATCGTTTATATATACCAGGAAGAGTGTGGGTGACAGTACTCCCCCTTGGGGTACTCCCTGCTCGAGTGTCACCTTTTTGCTCATCTGCCCTTGTACTTGGACTCTGGCCGTTCTTTGTTTGAGGTAGTGGTTGATCCACTTGTACATCTTCCCACAAACATCACTTCTTCTTAGCTTGACTCTAAGTCCATCCTTCCAGACTTTGTCAAATGCCTTTTCCAGATCCACCCAAACAGCTACTGTGTGTTTCTGTGCCTGGTAGGCATCTTCTATCTCCTGGGCTATGAGGATGACCTGGTCCTCAGTGGATCTGTGCTGTCTAAAGCCGGCTTGCTGTGGAATTAGTATTCGTTTTTCTTCCAGATGCCACATCAGTCTGGTGTTTATCATCCGTTCCATCAGCTTGCCGACACAGCTCAGTAGGCTTATGGGCCTGTATCCATTCGGATCTGTTTTGTCCTTTCCTGTTTTTGGTACTGGTACCAGTATTGCATCTTTCCATGCCTGGGGTACAATACCCCTTTTCCAGCTTTGGTTCAGGACTGACAGTAGTTTTTCCTTCGCTGTTTGGCCCAGCCCCATCAGCATTTCGTTTGTTATCCCGTCTTTTCCGGGAGATTTCCTTCTCTTTAGTGTTCTCATAGCCTCTTCCATTTCGCGCATTGTTAGTTTGGCCATCATGTGCTCTTCAGGAGCCGTATTTTTGTTTTCGTGCCCCTTTAGCTCTTCGCTAATGTCTGTATGCTTATCTGCAGGGACCTCGATGTGGTTTGCTCTGGCATAGTGATCGACAAAGGCGTTTGCGGCTTTCTTACCTGTGATCAAGTTCTCGCCTTGCTTGATAGTGATTTGTTTATTTGACGGGGTTTCGTCGTTCATGGCTCGATTCTATGTATGATTTCATACATTAAGTATTATTGAATAAACAATCTTGGGGTCTGGAACGAATTAATTCTTCTTCTTCTTCATCGTACGCAGTCAGACATCAACCTTTATTTTTTCGAAAAAAGCAGCGGTCATCCTGAGGCTGTCGACACTGCCATAGAGCTTGTCTAGTGTTGCCACTGGTGATGGCCACATCTGCTCTCTCTGATCCTCGTATGTCGGGCAGTTTTGCAGCAAATGCTCAGCGGTCATTTTCCCGGTACCACACAGGCATTGAACGAATTAATTCAACTTACATTATTTCTTTGTGGAAAAATTGATTTGGCATTCATACAAATTACAATTCGAACCGATACTTGGAACGAATTGTGTACAAATAGCGAGGTTTCAATGTATCCATACCCAAAATTTAATTTGTTGAACAGATGATTTTTCAGTCTGCAGTGGTCTGAATATTGTAACCTGATCCTTTCTTGGTAAGTTCTACGATACTTCTGCTATATCAGACTTTGGATGTTCTCTGTGCCATTTGCAGTTAACTTTTACTGAACCATTGGCAAAAAATGTGTGTGGGCATTGTCTCTGTATACTCATCGGTGTATTTGTTGTGTTAACGCTGATTTTGCTATAGAAAAATGAGAATAGAAAATGAGACCATTTCCGCCCACCCCAATAACAATACAAATGGCAATTTTGACTTTAGATAATTTTTAAACTATTTTTTTTCTGTTTCACATGAATTTGGAATGTTATCCGATTAATGATGAAGTTAAGTTGTTTCAACTGATTTTTCTGACAAAGGTCTCTTTAGTTAGTTGATTATGTAGATGTTATAAATACGTTTGTAGTGGAAACTAACAGATATGCAATCTAGTTAGGAACACTATCAGTGCCTTGTAGCAATTTCATGGATTACAAGACAACTGGTATACCCAAAAATGAGTGTCTAAATGTTTGTGATATAATAAAAATAATGTGAAAATTAGAAGGCTAATTTTTATCATCTTTATTTTCTCATATGTAGACCCTGTCTTCAGTTTGAGTTTTGCTTCATTCCACCTTGACTAGCCTTATCTGGTTCTTCTCATTTACATGTATCTTACACATGTTAAATATCTAGGGTCGATTGTCAGTATTGAAGGATCAAAATGTGAGGTGTTGGCCAGGATAGCACAGACAATAGCGGCGCTTACACAGCTTAACAAAATCTGGCAAGATAAATGGTTAGTAATATGCACGAAAATCAGATTAATGCTTACACTGGTCCTGTCAATATTCCTCTATGCTTGTGAGACATGGACAGTTACAGCTCACCTTCAACGAACACAGGCCTTGGAGATGAGATGTTTCCAAAGACTTGTAAACGTCACGTACAAAGATCGAGTTACAAATGAGGAAATACGAGATAGAATTACAACAGCAATAGGGTCTTTTGAAGACCTCTTGGCAACTGTCAAAAGAAGGAAACTCGCTTGGTACGGTCACATATCGAGATCAAATGGTCTTGCAAATACAATCCTCCACGGAAAGGTGCATGGCAGACGACGAAGAGGCCGTCCCAAAAAGAGATGGGAGGACAACATAAAAGAATGGACCAATCTCCGACCAGAAGAGTCACAGGCAGCGGCTGCTGACAGAGAAGGGTGGCGTGGTGTTGTGAGGATGACTTCATGTGTGCCCCAATGACCTCACCGGTTACAGGATGACCTGACCCAACCTTACACAGAGAAGGAACCTACTGTTGTCTTCACTTTGGTGAGATTGTAACTGGTATTAATGAGCACCTATGACAGGATGTCCAGTTCATTTTCTTTACAGTTTATAAGGGCTATTACGATCGGGAATCTGTAAGAAACTGTCTTGTCTCTGGCATGGTCCTTCTATTCCAAGATGGCTATCACAGCTGTTTTTACTGAGAATGTTCCAGTGGCCATCATTTGGACTTTGACAGAACAGGGGAACAAGAGGAGCAATATTCTATATAAGAACACTAGCAAAAAACTATATAGAGGTACACAAAATACATTTATATGTGCTTTATAGACCTAAAAAAAAGCCTTTGATGGTGATGAGTCCATAATGAGAAACTATTACCGGACAGCTTGGTGCCACAAGGGTATACTAAAAGATTGGGAGATGTCCATCATTATATCAATATTTAGAAAGCATGACAACCAACAATGTGACAACTAAGATACTGGAGCAGAGACTAAAAAGTCTAGCTGAACCCCAGATGGACAAGACCCAATGCTATTTCAGAGCAAACTGGAGTACTCAGGACCTTATCTTCACACTCAAAATGAAAAAGCTCTTGAGTATGATGATGGAAGTACTTTGTAACTTGATGCTAAGAATACTCAGAAGGGCAGTAGATGAACGACTAAGGAGGGAGCAAGCTGGTTTTCAACCACAGCATTCATGCATTGACCAGATCTTCATCCTCAGAATAACTCTAAAAAAATTTGTAGATATCAATCACCATTTACTGTCAACCTCATCGACTTTCAATGTAACAGTTGTTAATGTAACATTATCTTATGTAAATAAGCTAGATAATAAGCAGAACTTACTTAGACCAACATTTTTCAATGCTCCTCTTTTGTTACTACCAGACACAGATGTGGCATTTTCTTTGTCAACAGACATTTTCCTCTCACAACCTAAGACAAAAACATCAAAATACTGTCAAATCTAAAGTAAATGAAGAAAAAACTACTACTATAAATTGTTAAATTATGCATAGCTTCTTTTTCTGTGCTATTGTTATTGATCATGTAGTCCAGCAGTTCTAAAATTGTAGTAGTCTGGGGGACCCTCTAAATAGTAATTATATTCATTCTGAAATACCTTGTACCAATTTAGAGACCCCTGTTGTAGTCTATTAATCACATATTCTTCTTCTTCTTCTTCTTCGTACGCAGTCAGACAGTAACCATTATTTTTTTGAAAAAAGCAGCGGTCATCCTGAGGCTGTCGACACTGCCATAGAGCTTGTCTAGTGTTGCCACTGGTGATGGCCACATCTGCTCTCTCTGATCCTCGTATGTCGGGCAGTTTTGCAGCAAATGCTCAGCGGTCATTTTCCCGGTACCACACAGGCATTCGTCGGTTCCACCTATCTTCAATTTGTTGAATAGGTGGTACCTCAGTCTATTGTGGCCAGTGCGAAGTCTGAAGACCACGACCTGCTCTCTTCTGTTCAACTGGTAATAGGCATCGTTTTTGGTGCAGCCAGTATGTTCGGTTTCCCATTTGGTCATGTATCTAGCTCTAATAAGCCGTTTTGACTCTTCGTATGTCATACTAGTATCTGATTGTGGTAGTTTTGCACCTTCTTTTGCCAGTCTGTCTGCCTCCTCGTTGCCTTAGATGTTGCAGTGAGATGGAACCCACTGCACCACTACCCTTTTTTGTGCGGCCTGCTGGCATAGTTGACAGAGTACTGCTCTTAAATCATTAAGTTCAGTATGTTTCTGGCTTTTTAGTGCTGTGACTATGGCCAGAGCATCTGTAAGCAGGACTATGTGGCTTTCATTTCTTTTACCTATCACCATTTCATCCATTGCCGCCCTCAGTGCCTCTGCTCTGAAATTGCTTGTGGATTTTCCAGTAGCATATGAAAGGTGTTATTTTTCTGCCATTTGGTAGGCTCAGGAATGCTCCTGCCCCTCCGTTCTGTGTTGTATTTGTTACGGATCCGTCAGTGTATGCATGGGTCCAGTCCATGCTTGGGTAGTTTTCCGTTATGTAACTCAGGGTAGTATCTCTTCTTTCTTTTTCAGACTGGTAGTTTTTGTTTCCAATACCTGGTATATTTTCTACCACCTCTGGAAATATATGCTGCCTCCAGGTAGGTTTTCGTACAGTAGGGATGGGCTTTGGTGTTAGTGCGTTCATGGGGTTTTCGTGAATCTTTGCTTTGGCTATTTCTGCAAAGTTTCTCCGCTTTAGTTTAGTCTCTGGTGTATTGGATGGTCAGTCAGTCTTCTGAGTTTCTCTGATTGCAGCTGGGCTCTGCAGTCTCTTCTGTCGGTCATGGATTGCAGTTTTTGTAATCTTTTCAAGTTCTACAATTGGCGTTGACTTCATGCCTCCTGTTATAACTCTCATGGCTTGGTTTTGGAGTTTGCTAACTTTATCGAAGTTCGCCTTTGCTGCTGTTCTCCATGCCGCAATGCCATACTCGAGAACTGGTCTCACTCTTCCAGTGTACAGTTTCTTTAGTATACTTTCGTCTGCTCCCCAGCTTGTTCCAGCAAGTTTCCTCATGATTGCCATTCTCTCTTTGGCTCTCATTCGGTTTCTCTCGATCTGACTTTTCCATGTCATGCGCCGATCAAATGTGACTCCCAGGTAGTTTGGGTTGTCGTTTGGCTGTAGGTATTTGACGTTAAGACTTAATTTGGTGTTTTGGAGTTTGTTTGATAGCGAGAATATTGTACATGTCGTTTTTTCCTAGTTTATTTTGACCAGCCATGAGTTCGCCCACTCTTCCAGCGATGTTAGGGCCTGCTGCATCCGATTTCTTGCTATGGTGAGATTCTTTTCAGAGGTCCACATAGCCAGATCGTCTGCAAACATTGAGCTATGGACTCTTCTTGGTATATTCTCTGTTATGTTATTTATATACATCAGGAAGAGTGTGGGTGACAGTACTCCCCCTTGGGGTACTCCCTGCTCGAGTGTCACCTTTTTGCTCATCTGACCGTTCTGTTTTTGAGGTAGTGGTTGATCCACTTGTACATTTTCCCACAAACATCACTTCTTCTTAGCTCGACTCTAAGTCCCTCTTGCCAGACTTTGTCAAATGCCTTTTCTAGGTCCACCCAAACCGCTACTGTGTGTTTTTGCTCCTGGTAGGCATCTTCTATTTCCTGGGCTATGAGGATGACCTTATCCTCAGTGGATCTGTGCTGTCTAAAGCCTGCTAGCTGTGGAATTAGTATGTGTTTTTCTTCCAGATGCCACATCAGTCTGGTGTTTATCATACGTTCCATCAGTTTGCCTACGCAGCTCAGTAGGCTGATAGGCCTGTATCCATTTGGATCTGTTTTGTCTTTTCCTTTCTTTGGTACTGGTACAAGTACTGCGTCTTTCCATGCCTGGGGTACAATACCCCTTTTCCAGCTTTGGTTCAGGACTGATAGTAGTTTCCTCTTTGCTGTTTGGCCCAGTCCCATCAGCATTTCGTTTGCTATCCCGGATTTTCAGGGAGATTTCCTTTTCTTTAATGTTCTCATGGCCTCTTCCATTTTATTCATTGGGTCGTGGGTTCAAATCACAGTGAAGACCATAATTATTTTCACGTGGGTCTACTGGTAAGAATTCCCCTGATCTCTGGGTATTGTTATCGGACTACCATGTTCAGTGTTGAGCATGTTAAAAATTCCTTGGCAAATAGAAATCAAAAAGAGTAGGCTTAACGTCCACTGCTGGGACAAAATTCAAATGTTCTAGTTACAAATCTACCCAAATTATTTGTGCCTTCCTCCGGATATGGTAAGCCGCAGGAAATTTCAAAATACCTACTATATGATATAGCTTGTTTGAACACCAGAATTCCAAGTAAGGATAATATTAATAAGTCACCCACACGACGACGACCACTGCGACGTTGTTTATTGACAGTGTCACTGTGGCTAAATAGTAAATTTTTTTATATTACGATACAGATGATACATTTTTTTTTGTTCTGAAATTATTGTTGAAAGACTTTTTCTTGAACTTGTCGTGTGGGGTATAATAGGTCGAACACTGCATTTGGTTTACCCTAACCAGCTTACATAGTTTTACTTAGTAAGTTAGTTCTTAGGTAAGGCACCGCAAGACAGGTAATCGACTTACAGTTTCAAAGTTTGAGTTGTACAGTAGACTGATTAGACCAGTTGTGAGTAGTTCAGTTCAGTTCGTATCATTGCCAAATGAATATCGTTTATGGTGCATGATAAAGAAGTAATTAGTGAGGGTTTTAAATAAATCAAGATCGTTTAGTGTACGGCAAAGAAGCCATTTGTGATAGTTACTGTTAGGAATGTAATGTCTATAAATACAAAGAAGTGAACCTCAATGATTGTTGCCGTCTGTAAAATGTTCTCACTTCCACAAGAAAATAACAGTGTTTGCAAATCGAGTCCTGTTATTTGATTGGTTGTATACTCAAAATTTCATCCAATGCGCAAATGTAAAACTGAAATAGGAAGCGGAAAGACGGACAGTGGCTTCCATTACGTACAACGTATTGACGATCGGAGCGTAGGTTCATTTCGTCATTAACTTCTTAACACCACTAATGTTGTTACTTTTTAGCTTTTTTTCTTCCCTATGATCTTGGTCTGTTCATTCAAATCTTGAAATCTTTTTCCTGATGACCTTTAATCGTTTCATTTTAATTTATTTTCCCTTTTGCTACTTTGAGCTTGTCAAACATCGGCTTCCTTAATTTAAAAAAACGGTGCACTTCACTTGGTTAAAAAAGAAATACAAACCTACGCGCATAGGGCCTATGTCTGGGACTCTAATACAACTACGTGATTTGGACTTTGGCAATGACTCGGCTCTTCTGTCCCATAACCGAAATAAGATGCAGCATGTACTCTGTGAATGTCTTCCGTTATGTAATCTATGAAGAACAGGAATAGCGCAGGTGACAATACTTAACATTGTTCTGAAGTAATTTTCCTGCTACATTTCCCTTTTACCTGGACATTTTGCATTAAATTCTCGAGTTAATGACATATTCAGTTGTATTGATGTCCTCGTATTCCCATTCTGAGGAATTTGATCTCGAGTCCCTCTTTCCAAACCCTGTCTTTTCCATGTCTATCCACACCGCTAGTATGTGCTTCTTTTCCTAAAAGGCATCCTCGATCTCTTGTGCAATATAGATCACCTCTCCCTATTTTGAAGATGTGATATATGCTTGGACCTTTGTCAATAAAAATGAAGTATAAACTGACCCATGCCACCGCCTACATGCAAGTCGCCACAAACAAGCGCCGTCCACTGTACCAGAATACTGCAGTTATCAAGGTGACAAGAATTAAGAGCGATATGTCATGTATTGTATCGGCGGGGGAACGATTGATCACATGACCACAGCTGAGATTCTAATGAAAGAGAAAAAATAGTTACACACAGACGTTGAAGTGAGACTACATTCGAGTTACCATCACCATTGACAGTGAATGTACAGAGTGGAGCAATCGGGAAGCATAATCTGTGACATCTTTAACCGAATTGTGCTCTAAATCCTTGCTTCAGAATGGATAGCTAGGGCAGAAGTGGATAGGCATAGACGCATCAAGAACATTTGGAGCTTATGTGGATATACTATTCTGGTCATGGTGAGGCTCATGATAATGAACGAGTTGACAACCTCGCCACAGGGACACCTATAGTGAGGACATTCTGAGGTATATCAATAACCGCCTCCTGGATATTGACACTGCAATAGATGAACTGACATTGTAGAGACTGCAGAAGTTTACAATTTATCTGCTAAGCAGGGAGGGGTGCCTAAAATGACAAAATCAATATGTACAACCATCAGGGCACTGGAACACTCTTCGCCATTTGCTGAGGAGGATTGAGCCCCTGTGTGTTTCCTTGGAGTTAGAGATGTTGTTTCTTTACAGAAGATATGCTGGTTGCACATACATTGCACGAGAATGCTTCTCACAAACAATGGTTGCATGCTCAGATTACGGTCCTTTCCAGAGTGAAGTGCTTTTTGGTGCTGTGTGGTATTTAGGCCCTAATTGTAGACTATTTTGCTATGGTTCTCACACTGACATAATTTAGGCCCTAATTGTAGACTATTTTGCTATAAAATTTAGGCCCTCATTGTAGACTATTTTGCTATGGTTCACACACTGACGTAATTTACGTCCTGATTGTAGACTATTTTGCTATGGTTCCCACACTGGCATTATTTAGGCCCTGATTGTAGACTACTTTGCTATATAATTTAGGCCCTGATTGCAGACTATTTTGCTATGGTTCACACACTGACATAATTTAGGTCCTGATTGTAGACTATTTTGATATAGTTCACACACATGGTCTAACTTTGCTATGGTGTTTTAGTTCATTATGAATGCCCCCAAGCCACAGATTGGCCTGGAATTCATATTAATTGACGACTTACAGTTACAGTTGTGTCCACGGAAACTGTTGCTTTTTTCCGTCTGGACTAGTTCATTCGTTCATTGTTTGTGTATTTTCTTTCCTCTAATTATCCTGACATGAACATCTGCTACAAGAAACAGTACAACTGTTACCATGTCGTATTTTCACGGTCTAGTGCACATGTCTGAAATTCACAAGTTTGACGCTTCGCTCTAGTTGCAGATAGTGTCGGTTTTTTGTGTGGCTGTGTAAGTTGACACGAAACAATAATAGACTTAATTAAACACGTCGCCCGGGAAGATTGGGCCCTACCCGATTAGCAAGATGTTCAACACACAACACTCACACGCTGAGTGATGTCCCTCCGACCTCTTGCTGTTATGGGAAAAGTAAGACAACAGCGATAACCGGTTGTTTTTCAACTTTTAAATTGAGACTCTGGTCAAATGATACTGTTGTGTAGGATGGCTGGAAGCGTGCTTTTACTAGTTGCAGTATAATTCGTCATCCCTGTGACATGTGTTTCGAACCTAGCGATTGTGTGGATTTTAGGGTTATCTGCCTCGGCGATGATTGCCTTGTCTGTGAGACTTGTCATTCTTACATCATGTCCCATAGTCAAGGTGCGTAATGCTTTACCAGCAACGATTGACTAGTTTTTCATTTGTCGGTGCCATTTATGAAATTGTTGCAGCTTGTATCTGTGGTTCGCGCAATTCATCACAATTTGGCTGGACTACCTCCGTTACCTTAGGTGGTTACATGCAAACCGGATTAATAATAGTGCCTCTATCATTATGTGAGTGGCTTTGACTCTCATATGGTGGCACCACTTTGTGAATATCTGGAACATGATTGCTGTGCCATTCGTTATGAACATAGAGATTTGGTCCTGGTCATGCTACTTTCCCAACATATTAGATGTTACACCCCTGCTGCTGGGTTACCTTTATACGGGAAAGCCTTTGGGATCAAACCCTGAGGACAAATCTGCATCATGTGCTATTTCCAGTCGTCTTGATAATGTCTTGCCACTAGTCAATGGTAGCTCAGGACAAGAGAGTGAGGCTCACATACTGCGCAAATCTTCCTCACTTTAATCCAAAGCACAGCGCAAGTCGTCCATTTCATCGGACAGAGAAAAATTTAAAGATTGTCCACACGGATGAACAAAGAGAATGGTCTTCATCATACGTGATGGACGAACATCACATCACATCCAAGACAGGCTGACAAAATGTTCCAAACACAACACTTGGATAACAGTTTCTTTCTTAGAGTGTTTTTTCACTGTATCATCTCACTTGAATGTTGTTGACTCTTGACATACGCTGATTAGTCTCTCTAATGGCCCTTCTTTGCTTAATATCTTTTTTTTTTAAAAAGAGAATAAAAGTAATTTAAAAATCTCATTGTAGACTTTTGCTATGGTTCACACACTCTCATATTATTTAAGCCAGATTATGGACTATTTTGTTATGTCTCCCATTCTGATATCTTCTTCTTCGGTGTTCGTCCTGGAAAAAAACGTTGTGTCGTAGTTTACAGCAAGGCGGTGATATCTGCTCCTGTTGGCCTGACACATCCAGTTTCCACTGGCATTTTTGGGTACTTGGTTTGCCTTCCCACTGCGATCCCTAGTCTCTTAACCAGACTGTGCTAGTGCAGTCTGTTTCCAAGGCCACCGATTGGAGGCAGAATAGAATCTTGGTCGGCTTTGGTTCGCTGATACTGACGCAGCCAGCTCATTCACTGTGCTGCATCTTCAACCACACACTCGGATATAATTTAGGCCTGATTGTAGACTGTTTAATTGTGACTCACGCATTTATATAATTTAGGCCTGATTGTAGACACTTTTGTTGTGACTCGCGCATTTATATAATTTAGACCTGATTAAAGACACTTTTGTTGTAACTCACGCACTTATTTAATTTAGGCCTGATTATAGAATATTTTGTGATGAATCACTCCCTCTGATATAACCAAAAAGACTGGTTGAGCTGCCGGTAATGGATCCCCATCTGTCTGTCTCGCACCAGGCTGGTACACGCAGTCAAACTGTGTCCCGACCACATCCTGATGTCTGTCCACCTGTACCTCTGTCGTCCTTTTGCTCTCTTGCCCTCTACTCTGCCCTCCAAAATAACCTTTAGCAGACTGTCCATGGAAGACAGGTGCAACCGACCCCAACCAGGCACGTCCACAGGTGACGGATAGTGGAACGACCTCCAGATATGGAGCGTCCGCCGCGATATAAGCCAAGCATAATAACTAGACGAATAAGCAGTCGTAGACTAAACGGCGGTGTATTCCAGCAGGATGGGGTGGGACAACAGGTGGCACTGCTTTCCCCACTGAAATACCCCATGTGTCCTACGACGGGTACACCAAGCAGGTAAGAGCCGCCATATGCTCTAGCCACGGGATGAAACCACGGTAGACAAACCAACCTACTGCCTTGCAGGTACCATCGGCAGATGAAAAGGCTATGGGAGATAACCCAAAACAGAAAACTCAACCCGACCTGCCGAAGACGTAATGTGTCAGCTACTGCGCAGGAGCCGGGAAAAATCAGGGCACACACGCACCAACAGGATATGGTTATGCGACAGTCTACCCTATCATCATGGTGTCGCTCCTACAAGTTTCAACAGGGGAGGAGCGGTGCCGGGCCCTCCTGCGAGCACTAAGAATAATGGAGGCAGAAAGCAAACACCAGTAAAAATAGTTTTCACAGACTGCAGATTTTTAATAGCGGTAACACAAAACACAAACAACGAACCGCTGTTACCAGAAATCAGAGCAGAACCAGCAAAACTGATCATCAACAATAGCACTCCAATGGCTACCCTCCCACAGCAGAATCACAGGAAATGAGAGAGCTGATGCACTGGCAAAAGATGGCAGCAAAAAGACAAAATTTAATCTTCAAGTACCATACAGAGAAATCAAGAACATCATCAGAAATCAATATATACAACAATGGAGAGAAGAGAGAAACATAAGCTGTACACCAGACCCAATAGAAATCAACAAACTACCTTATTTGGCCTGAGAACTGGTCACTGCAGACTACTAGAACAACTATACCGACTAAAGATCTGACAAACCGAAGAATGCCCATGTTAACAGGTAGCCAGAATCCTCAACACTTTCTTAAGGAATGCCCACTCTATAGGGAAATGAGATACCGGACCTGACCAGAGGGTGCAGAGCTGAGATAAAAGCTGTGGGGCAGCTGCTCCGACCTGGTGAAGACTACAGACTTCATCATGGAGACTAGCCTTCAGATATACCATGACCAAAAGATCCTGAATGCAAAGAAGAAGAGGAAGAAGCAGACTGTAATGGCACTTTACATAACCAAAATATTTTATTTTTCTGCTTTTTATTTCCTTTAGAAGTATCTACCTGAAGTTGTTCCAGGACCTCATTATTAGTTTTCCCATCTTTCCAAGAAACCCATCCAAGTCTTCTGAATACCCACATTTCAAAAGCCTCAATACACTTCTCAATTGTCTTTGTCAGGGTCTAGGTTTCCATTACATACAATAAAATAAAACTATGATACATGTAAATATAGATGACTCAACTTTTAAAGCCACTATGCATGCTGGACTTGCTTTTATAAAGTACCCACAGCGCAATACGTGAAAACTATGTCAACCGTTTGGAGAATATTGTAATAGGTTGCTAGTTTTCATCACTTTAGTTCTTATAATTCTTATATATGTTCTCATAAGGTTCAAGCTTGCTACGTTTGTTTATGTTTATGTGAAATTCTGTACTTCAAATTATATTTAAGAAATTCGTTTTTGTTTTCCTCTGGTGGATTCTTTTATATTTCAAAAGAATGCTGTAGTGAATGGAGATTGGTGAGTATATGTGTTGGTTTCTTCTTTGTATGCTTTCAGAAGTCAACTTGAATATAACTAAAGAAAGGTTATTGGTATCTCCATAGAGCTCGTCCAGGTATGATACTTGTGACGGTCATGTGTGCTTTCTCTGCTCCTCATATGTTGGACATTTGTAGCAGATGCTCCAAAGTCAATGTGCTCCAACAGTACCCTAGAGCAGAAAAAGACCATGAGGTAGACCTTCAGTGCATTGGTCAGACACCTTTGCATTGCCACTACAAAATCCATGAAATTAAGGAATAAGTTATAAGGAATGCTAATTACACACTGGACCTCTATAGCTCAGGATAGAGATTGTTGGAGATGAAGATGGGACCCACAGCAATATAATTGCCTCTGAGGAACAGGTCATCAAGCAAGTTACCAAGTTCTAAAATCAATTCATCAGTGCCTCTGACATAGTCATTGGTGTTTCCTATCTTTAGTTTGTTGAATAGATAGTAACTGCATCTGCTGTGGCCTGTGTGAAATCTAAAGATTATCATCCGTTTCTCTCTGTTGAGATGGTGATATGTACCGGTTGATTGTTCACCTGGAGCTCTGCTTTCGACTTGTTCTTATATCTGTTGGATTCACTTTTTTCATTCTGTTTCTACTTTGCGAGATCATTGTCGCGTATGCAGCTGAGATGCTAATTAATGTGATTCCTTTCTCCTTTGTACTTGGTTTCAGTCTTTCTATATTATATACACAGATGTCAAAATTAGTATTGGAAACAGTGAGACAAAAAAGTTACTCTTTGTCTGATTGTGAGTTATTATAATGGCATTCTGTGCAGTTATTTATATGCTAAATTGTTTTTGCCGTCATTCAGTTTTGAGCCACACTTATCTAAAATATGAGTATTCCTTTACAACATATAAACAGTGGTAGAAGTATTGAAAAGTTTGTTTATTAAGCAGAACATACAAAACTATAAATTATTAACCCACAAGACACCACAATATCAATTATAAAAATTAACATTAATATGATTTAAGAAAGCAAAAACCTTCTAAAAAAAAGAACAAGATGAGTAGAACAATTAGCAGTAAGGGAAAAGAAAACTTATTCAAATGCATTCATGTGGCTAAAAATGATTACACTTACAAAATTATTCTGAAAATGAAGGATGGGGAAAAAGGAGTGTTATTAGAAGACATGTCTGCAATGTGTTTTAAACCTAATGTTTTAATCTATTACCAGATGTATCTGCTCATCAAATGAGAAAAACGTGTTCAAAATTAAATAGTGTTTAATAGGAAACAAGAACAAGAAAACATAATACTGTAATTAATTGAATTACAAAACAACACAACTGTTCTGTATAGAAAAACTCATCTCACAGACCTCAGAACAATGCTAAAGATTATTTTTAAAATTCTTAGAAAAACAAAGATGAGCAGTTTGTAACTCAAAATGTGACATGTTTCAAAATGCATATACACTGCCAAGTCTATAATTAATTGAATGTCCAACTACTTGTCACTCAAAAATAACAAACTCATTGTTAATAGCAGCAGTCATAATATGATCATCACAAAACATAAATACTATATATATTCTCAATATAGCTTGTTGCACTATTAATAAACATCTACAGACAATTTTGTATAACTGAAAATTGATATAACTTTTCTTTTCAAGTTATGAGACCCCTCTTTTAACAGATGCACTCTTAATTTTGCTACTAAATTCAATTTTTAGTTTTAAAAAATGAAGATGCTTTACCAGCTATATAGCACACACAAAAATCATGTTTCTTTTGTTCTGATGATTTGTGGACTCATTATTTTATCTGTGCACTTATGCTATTAGAAAGCATTGTGAAGTGCAATATTCTTTCATTTGCCATCTGCATGGTTTTAATTTTTAATCCATACTACTGTAGCGTTTATTTTACATCATCAATCCATCTTTTTCTTGGTCTTTCTCTTATTGATTCTTGTCACAATTTGGCATTTAAAATAATCAACATGCAATAACAGAACTTACTACAGGACAACAATTCTAATTTGTTATCACACTAAATTATCTATAATTCATGATTATCAAGGTGTCATAATGCACAATTACGGTAATTGCAAGACAACAGTCAATACCTGACACAAGCAGTGAATTAATTATAAGGAAGTACACAAGTCTTGAATATTGAAACAGTAACAGTGCTGCGAAGGCAAAGAACTTGGTTTATCAATCACATCTGATAACGGTCTTTTTTAATTTCAAATTAAATGTGCAGAAATGAGTTTCAAATCCTGTCAGCAAAACTGAAGTGTGAAAGCACTTCACTCATGAGGCAGCAAAACTGAACTAGGCAGTACAGGCAGTTCAATATTTTAACTATGGTTTAATTTAAAGGCAGTCTACATAGATTCTCACTTTTTTCCAGCTGTTAATAACTGAAATACATGCTTAAACCAGCAATATATAAACTGTAAACCCTGACCGTACTGCCTTCGTGATTTCAGAGTTTAGCATGAAATATGCACTTTTAAACTTCAACTTGCATAACACTATGTTGAGTGCTAAATCAATTCAGTTTTTCACAAAGATAATTAAGCATCAGTGGACTGATATCTGTATTTGACACAATGGGTACATTTGTGCAGCTAAAGTGAGACCAGATGTAGCTCTATCATCACAATCAATTTATAGATGAAACACATTTCCTTTTAAATTATATGACCAGCAACAGTCTGCACAAAATGATGAAGTATAGTTTCATTGACTAAACCTCTTAAAGCTTTCTTGTCTCCAAAGTTCTCTTTGGCATAACACTGTTTACGTCACACAAGGGCATATCTTTGTACTGGAGATTCTAGAAGAATAATTTATACTTATGTTTGACTAGTTCAGTCTTTTGATTAATTTAAACCATGCCAAGAAAAATCTCTTATAATTGTGAAAAATTATTCTGAGCCCAACCATTTCTTCATACATCATGATACTGTAGATACAGTCATAACTTGTTAAACAACATTTTTCCCATTGCTGGGGTAGTCAAGAGGTTTTTAAAGGCTGAAGACCATAGGCCGCTTTGCCATTGCTGTCGCCACATCATGTGCTGGCTATGTTTGTTTATTTCACCCCCAACAGAAAAACAACATATGCCTTACCGGGGACTTGATCTGCTGCCCTCCTTGTTGGAAGGCAGGCATCGAAACCATTCGGCCACATGCTCCACTATAGTCATAAAATATGAACATAAACTGAAACTACTTAGTTACCTCAATTGTTTTTTTCAGAGATGCCTACAAGTATCACAACAAAGTCCTTCATGTTTCGGGGAACTGTTAAAAAGACAATTATGTTAGTTTCTACATGCATTTAGATAATGCAGGGGCACAGAGGTCACTGTATCCTTTGCATGAGGGGGGAAGGTAAGGAGAAGATGCTGGCATTGAATATGACAAAACATCCAAAAGACCAGTTGATCAAATTTTAAGGCAAACTTTGTTCTGGAATCCCAGGGTAAGAAAAATAGAGGGATACCAAAATGCACAGATAAAATAACTTGAGACATGTGGCACATGACAGAAGAGCTTGATGTGCATTTGTTCAAGACATGTGTCCAACAGGAAGCTGGCAAGTTTTGATTGGCTGAAAACTGCAAAAGTTTAGTTAGCATGACTTGATATAATCCAGTGTCAGTCAAGCAGAGTATATTCACAAATGTAGTCAGCTGATAAGAGCTATCTCAATGATAGACAACAAAATAAAAAAAATTATGCTAATGGTCCTTGTGCCACATGTTTAAATATATATAACAAAAAAGTGCTTGCATGCAGTGTTTTAAATTCCACTATTGAGAAATGTGCATCTCCAACATTGAACAGCTGACTCATGTACACAACCAAATTGACAATAGGTTGCAAGGATGAAGGACATAGCTACTTTCCCTGCTTAATACTAGAAAGTGAACAAGTGTGATTATAGGTCTGTATATATTTTGATGTAATGATACGTTGAAGAAACATTATACTGTACTAACAAATACAAAGTAAACCTATTAAATACTAAATTCGTCTGTGAATAGAACTAGATAGGAATAGGCATCTGTGAATTGCATTTCATTTGGCAAGTCTAAGTCTAAATAAAATATGTTTTATTTATGTTTGTAAAAACTAATGATTTTCACAAAGAACAACTTCCACTAATGTGACTAAAGTTCATCTGCCACTGGGCAGAGTATTATCATTAATGTTTATAAAATGAAAAGAATGCCTACTCAAATTATCAGCCAATAAAAACATGTCTACATTTTATTTTAGTGCATCTCTATTTTGTGCTATCATTGTAACAAAATATTATTTTCGATACAAATATAATACTAATACTTAACTGTAAAATGACTCATATACTATAAATTAATATTGTGTGCAGGTTTATAATGCTAGGGTAATGTACCTGAATTTTGTAGTCATGAAAAAATTATGTACAAATGTATTGGAAATATAAATTCATGACCATTTTACTGTATTCTGTGTGTAAGGTATAAGTTAAGATAGTCCCATAGTAGATACTACCACTAACTTGGGAAATGAAGAAGTATTAGAGACTCCATTGTGCTGGGTCTCAGATTTTTGTATTTGTTGGGTGACCAGTTCCCTTCATTCATCTTCACCAACAAATAAGTCAGGGAACCAAGTCACTTGTGTTAGGGTCTAGTGCAACATGACCAAGACTTCACATCTAAACAGTGTAGTTGAAAACAAGAAAAAGGTTGTGTTACAGCAACTTGGCCACTGAGAAGTCTAGCATTGTATTACGCTGAAAATTTGCTGCAAAACTGCCCGACATATGAGGATCAGAGAGAGCAGATGTGGCCATCATCAGTGGCAACACTAGACAAGCTCTATGGCAGCGTCGACAGCCTCAGAATGACCGCTGATTTTTTCGAAAAAATAATGGTTACTGTCTGACTGCGTACAATGAAGAAGAAGAAGAAGTATTAGTCCGGAAAGTTCAGTTTCCTCCCTCCGACTGCAAATCTTTGGTACATTTTGGGACATAAAAATACCTTTAAGAGGCTACCAGATAAAAATTATCAAGAGTGCAAAATTCAGCTCAACAATAACACAATAATAAGTTTGGTAATTATTAACAGCTGGAGTGTGTCTATAGTGAGAAGTGAACATAGTATCTTTGTCGTGGGAAGAAAATGCTCAATGATGCATCCACAAATAAATTTACTGTAATAAGTATTCATTTTTTGACATTGCTGTCACAAATGAAGTGTTTGGAGCATCATTCTACTAAGCTTCAGTTGTTTTATAAGGTGTGGTGGCTAATTCCCTTCCTTGCTACTTTTATTTCCATGACAGTAAGCCACGTACCAACTTTCAGCTGAATTGACTGAAGCATGCTGATAACAGATACATACAATTCTTTTACCATGAGCAGAAAGAGCTCTACCACTTTCTATCTTTTAAAAAAAAATTACTGAAATATAATCCTAGTATTGTATTTCATAAAATAAAGAATCAGCATTGTGAATAAGAATAACGTCCACCGGGAACAATGGAAAATTACGTTGAAATATCAGGAATTACCAATAGCATATATTCATACAACACAACAGGTCAATCACTTGTTTGCTTTTTTTAAAAATTGTATGTGTTTGCCTCACTAGTTTCTACTGGCGGAGGCGCGCCTATTCCACCATAGACCTGTTTGCTTGCACACTCGATTGCAAGTATATACCCCAAAAAAAGACCCCATACAATCCCCCAGCGGTAGAAGAGAATCAACTAAGGAAAGAGAGAAATATATCCATACACAGCATAGGTAAAGATTACATTTTTTAAAGCTAAGAACTGTGTTCTAGTGCAAAGGTCATATAATAGAATGTTTTTCTATATCAGCAGAACAGCGACATCATAGAGCTAAACTTTCAGTCTGAATGTTGTTTTTACCATGTTCAGTATTAGTGTTGTTGTCACCCCTTGGATTATTTCTAAACATGTGTCAGCCACACTTGATTAACAATACTGGCACTAGTCCATCAAGAACTCCCAAGAAGTAATCTAATACATAGTTTAGAACATTTAATGCAATTAATACACGAGGAAGCATAATTTTGTCATTAAGTCTTTTATATTATGCTAATTAATCCACTTAGATAACTTTTTATTTGTTTATTTGAGCTATCCAGATTTGTGCAAGTCTACTTTAAATGACTTCTTCTTTTCAACAGTTACTGATTATGAAGTACAACAAACTGCATCAATGTATCAACTTACAAACATTGACACATAATAATGGAGAAAATAAACTCTTACTCACACTACTGTCATGGCTGTCTTGACAGCATACCTCCTATTTTGATGTTTTTAATTGAAAAACAATACAGCATAAAAATAGCACATTAAAAAATAAATGTTCAAATGTACAATCTTAAGCAACACATTCAAGAAGAAGAACATATTTGCAGAACAGGGTAGAAGATAAGAAAAGACTGGAGAATGAAAGTGGAATGACACAATTATTAATGGTCAGGGTTTGTTTGAGTTGGAGTAATTAGTTTTCACAGGTCTGCAGAACAAACATACAGCTATCATTTCTTGTAACAGATTGCCTGTGAACACAATGAGGTTTAACTCCTTCAATTATGACTAGAAGATAAATATGCATATAAAAATATGTACTTTGCCATCTTATAAAACAAATGACCAAACCCCCAGATCAAAATTATATTTGTTACAGCAGGACAAACATGTCACTATGAACAGAAGAAACTTTCCGTTGCATAACCATGCTTAAAAAAGGCACTATTTTAAAATTTGATTCTCAAATTCTTTGATGATAAATGTAACTAGTGACACCAAAGAACAGAATTCCCTAGTAAAGACTTTGAGATTGTTTCAGGTAGTTTTGAGTTCATCTTACAATGGCATTAATCATGATTCAGCAAACCTTATTCACCAGCAAGTAAGCAAAACATTTTCTGGTCTGTCTAACTATATTTTGGTTGTCTTTCTAATTGAACATACATTTTTGAGGGTTAACCCTTTCACTGTTGAAAACTTTACCATTCACACATAATAAAAACCTGCTGATTGTGGAGTAGCCTGGGGTTGAAAGAAAACTAGAAACAATACTCTATATATGACACAGAATTAAAGGAACGAATAACTCATTTTCCCAGGGTTCAGAAGATCTTTGAATATAAAAAAAGTGGAGACCTTTCTGACAGCCTACTCACAAAAATGCTGCTTCATTATATCACATTTCAACAGAAGAATAATTTACTTCTATTTTTTTCAACTGCCAATTTGTGCATCAAATAATGAACTATACAGAGGCAATCATATTTTGAGGTGTAACAAATATAATAAAATTGAACAAACTTGAAAAAGATGTAACAAAACTTGCCACTGTTCATTAGTAACATTTAGGAACTGACTAGCTGACACAGATTATAATTCATTGGAGACATTTCTAAACATCAGCAAAAGTATTGTTATATTTTATAATGGTAAATCTTCATATAATTAAGTCAAATGGAAAACAGCTGTATAATTTTGAAACAATGCCATTAACTATCCAATCTATTATACTCTTCGATTAAAAAGACATAAATCTAATATTTTAGCTCCAAAGTTAGCATTGAGTCTGTTCAACTGAAATCTGTGATCTAATATAAATAATATAGACTGGAATCACAGTTAATTAATAAAACAAGCAATAAATATAAATGCATCAATAAATAATAGAAAACTCACAGTGTACACACAAAAATATGCACACAGGTTTCAAAGCTGTACTCTAAAAAAAAAAAATTTGCTTTACCAGTCTTCAGCTGTAGAGTTCAGTCTTGGCACTTCTTACTTCCCAAAATACAGACTGTACATGTTTAAAAGCTTCATTCAATGACAAACTGGAAGCATGGCATCAACAATGCAATGTACAAATTTAAGAATTTTAAACTTAATTTGTTAAACAAAATGCCCAAAAAAAGCAAAGTTTTTAAAAAATATATGAATTTGTCTTCAATAAACATGCAAAAATGTAACCTTTAACATGAGAACAAGAACCATAAACATGCACAAAAAATATTTAAAATGCTTCTAAATGAATTTCCTAAGAATTTTACATGCATTTAAGTTTTCACACTGCATAATTATTTAAAATATACTTTTACAATATATTCACTCATATGACCAAATAAAGCTGACTAGACATTGAGAGATTCTATATCAATACTCAAATAAATGTGATTAAAACATGTCAAAGAAGGAAGAAACAGGTCCTCCAAAAAAATATATTCTTCATACTCCAAATTTCAACACAATAATTTTAAGGCCAGATCTAACATTCTATAATCTTAAGCATTAACCAAACCTGAATTCTTTAAATAAACATTTCTATACCCCCTACTCTAAACAACATACAGAAAAAAAAATAAAGACTGTTTCAACAAATAATACAATGAACTCTCACAACATTATTGCAACAAATAAATAATGGAATGCTTTTTTTTCTCTAATTGGACTTCAGATATTGAATATTGAGACAATTTCATGCTGGCTAAAATTGAGAAAATCAGAATATTACAAAATAGTTATATAAATACATATATAAATATATATATATATATATTATATATATATCATATGTACAATTCTACCCATAGTATGTGTTTTGGTGAAAACATCACAGTTATGAAATACAACTTACCAAAAATAATTTGTTTAATATTTGCATGCAATAAAATATTGAGTCTATTTCTACATATCACTTGCTCCACATGTGTTGATTAAAACTGCTGTAAATGCCAATTCTGCATTACATTACTAGTTAAAGAGAGAAATAATTGTGTTCCTGAAGGCCCCTGCAGAAAAGGGCAACACATTACTGAATACAAACAAAAGGCAAGAAAACTTAGGGCCAAAAATCTTTTCTAAGGCTAAAAAAAACATGATGAAAGATAATAACTGCATTTTATGCTTACATTCTTGGGTGGTAAGAATAATGATCTACCATTTACTCAGCAAATTATCATTTTTTGCTTGAATCTTTCTTGTTATGAAATATTAAAATGTGGAGTCTTTAATGTTGGCTTCAAAATACAAAATTGATATTGTGACATACTATGCCAGATCTATTCTTGACAGCCGTTCAGGGAAAAGAATTTTTTAAAGTGCTGTTCAAGATTTTTGGGCTGAATTGCGCCTACTTTATAATTGCTCCCACACCCTTGAGATATCCAAAAAGACTCATGAAGTTGAAAACGACATACCTTCACCAACGGGCTAAACTTTGGCTAAAGTAACATACTACGCCAGTTTAAGGATGTCTAAGTTCTACTAGTGATGAAAATTTTACAAATAAGAAGAATATGTTCAAATAATATGCTTAGTTTCTAAATATGTTGTGTTTTTTTTTTGTGTGTGCAAAAGTGGATTAAAGTTTGGTAAAGAACACAAATACTTATATCAAAACAAAACATACCCGCCATTTTAATTTCTTTATGCATTTTCAAATTCTGAATAAGGCAAGGTAATTAAACAAGCTCATTCAAACATGGTCTTTGCTGGCTGTATCACATTATGCAACAAAATAGTTCAGAACATGCCAAATTCAATTTTGATAAATATGTAGAGTACATTTGATACCACACATAACAAAAATAAATATATGAAATAAATCCTTATTTTACTGAAGAAAATGTGTGTTTTTGAATTAGCAGCAGACATATTACTAGTTAATGAGTGTTGGAAGCTGGTGTTGTTACCCAGAATGAATATTGCAACTTTGAGTGTAAAAAATAACAATGCATCATGTTGATATAAATTTTCTGGCGAGTCTTGCCATGATCTAACCAACTTCTTTATTCATAGATCTTCTCATATGTAAAGCTGTGTTTATTGTGAAAAATATAATGTGCACAATTTCTCAAAATGTGTTACATTTGCGGCACTTTTGAAATAGGTATATAATAGAAAAGTGATGTGTTACCGCAGCAAAAATGCAAAGTGAGAATAAAATATCAATACATTATGTGTGTAACTGGGCAGGATAAAGGATTTTAAGTTAATGGAAGTATAAAATACACTTTATACTGTTATCTAATATCCTTTGTGACACAAACACAGAGGGGAATATGTGTTGCTTTTCTAAATGCATTTTTATGAAATAGTTTTATAAAAATATGTGAGCTAACAATACTACAGAGAAAAATGTTTATCACAAATCGTTTCTAAAAAAAAAACCAGATAATTTGTTTGTTTAAAAATTACCACCAAAAAAAAACTGTTAGATAAAGGCTACAAGCAAAAACTGAAACTCTTAAAACAATAAATTAGTATAAGAAATTGCTTCAGGTTTTCTTCAAAAGAAGCCATCTGCTACTAACACCATCGAAAAGGAACTGCACGAGGGCGATCAGCTCCCTCTTTTACAAGGGGTTTATGATACTCTCTTCCAGGGCGTGAATGGATTTGTGCCCAACAGTACTCACAGTAATACTGTAAGCAAGTCACATTAGCACAGAAAAAAGGTGCAAATTTGCCTGCGCAGCGTGCTCCATGACATTCATCACACATCTGATCATCCAGAACATAGGGTTTAACTTCAACCTGCAGATTACACAATAAATATATTTAAGCTGCAATGAAAAGTGAACACATGTTGAATGTAGAAATCAATATCTGCATCTCTGACTTTCCAACTGATTGTAGAAGGTCCCAAGTTGAAGGTTACAGTTGAGAAATATGTACTCATAACTTTACTTAACTTAACATCTTTAACATCATTAACCTAACAGAGTCTGTATACAATCAGTTACATTTACATCACCTTGCTCTAAAAGCTATGCGCATCCAATTTATTCTTAAATGCATTAACTGTCCCTGCCTCCACTACCTCCCCTGGCAATCCATTCAAAGCAGTCACCACTCTCTGACTAAAAAAATATTTCCTTATATCTAATCTGGACCTCTCTTTAGTCAGCTTGTAGCTATGCCCTCTTGTTATTGTGGGTGGCTGTATTTAAAAAAACTTGTTATAGTCTAATTTATCCATTCCTCTGATCATCTTATAAACCTGTATTAAGTCACCACGAATTCTTCTCTCTTCTAGACACTGTAGGCCGGTTTTTCTGAGTCTTTCCTCATAACTGTAATTCTGGAATCCCACTATCATCTTTGTCGCTCTTTTTTGTATTCTTTCCAGCATGTTTATATCCCCTCTATGAAGGCATTTGACAATGTGTGGAAAGAGGGACTTAAAGTCAAGCTACTAAGAAGTGAAGTGGACCTCTGAAAAAAATCTCACCGTAGCAAACAATCGGATGCAACAGGCCCTAACATCGTTGGAGGAGTGGGCGAAATCATGGCTGGTCAAAATAAATGAAGAAAAAACAACATGTACGATATTCTTGCTTTCAAATAAACCACAGAACACCAAAATAAATTGTAACGGCAAATATCTGCAGCCAAACGACTTGGACGTCACATTTGATCGGCGCATGACATGGAAAAGTCAGATCGAGAGAAACCGAATGAGAGCCAGACAAAGAATGACAATCATGAGGAAACTTGCTGGCACAAGCTGGGGAGCAGATGAAAGAATACTAAAGAAATTGTGCACTGGAAGAGTGAGACCAGTTCGCGAGTATGGCATTGCGGCATTGGCAACAGCAGCAAAGGCGAACTTTGATAAAATTAGCAAACTTCAAAACCAAGCCATGAGAGTTATAACAGGAGACATGAAGTCAACGCCAATTGTAGAACTTGAAAAGATTACAAATCTGCAATCCATGACCGACAGAAGAGACTGCAGAGCCCAGCAGCAAGCAGAGAAACTCAGAAGACTGACAGACCATCCAATGCATCAGAGACTAAATAGATTTGGAAATGGGAAACTAAAGCGGAGAAACTTTGCAGAAATAGCCAATGCAAAGATGAGCGAAGACCCTATGAACACCATAACAACACCAAAGCCCATCCCTACTGTACGAAAACCCACATGGAAGCAGCATATCATTCCGGAGGTGGTAGAAAATATACCAGGTATTGGAAACAAGAACGGCCAGACTGAAAAAGAAAGAAGAGACATAATCCTGAGGTACATAGCGGAAAACTATCCAAGCATGGACTGGACCCATGCATACACCGACGGTTCTGTAACAAACAAAACACAGAATGGAGGGGCAGGGGTATTCCTGAGCCTAACAAATGGTAGAAAAATAACACTGTCAGTGGCAACTGGAAAATTCTGAAGCAATTTCAGAGCGGAGGCAGAGGCACTGAAGGCTGCAGTAAAAGCAATGCTGACAGGCGAAAGCAATAAAAGCCAGATAGTCCTGTTTACAGATGCCCTGGCCGTGGTTACAGCACTAAAAAGCCAGAAAAATACTGAACTTAATGATTTAAGAGCAGTATTCTGTCAACTATGCCAGCAGTCTGCACCAAAAAGAGTAGTGGTACAGTGGGTTCCATCCCACTGTAACATCCAAGGAAACGAGGAGGCAGACAGACTGGCAAAATAAGGTGCAAGACTACCACAACCAGATTCTAGTGTGACCTACGAAGAGTCCAAAAGGTTTATTAGGGCCAGATACATGGCCAAATGGGAAACAGAACATACTGGCTACACAAAAAATTATGCCTACTACCAGTTGAACAGAAGAGAGCAGGTCATGGTCTTCAGGCTCCGCACAGGCCACAACAGACTGAGGTACCATCTATTCAATAAACTGAAGATAGGTGTCACTGACGAATTCACCTGTGGTACAGGGAAAATGACAGCTGAACATCTGCTGCAAAATTGCCCTACATACGAGGACCAGAGAAAGTACATGTGGCCATCACCAGTGCCAACACTAGACAAGTTCTATGGCAGTGTCGACAGCCTCAGAATGACAGCTGCTTTCTTCGAACAAATTCAAGTTGACGTCTGACAGCGTACGAAGAAGAAGATATCATCTCTATGATAAGGACTCCACACCTGTACACAGTACTCCAATCTAGGTCTAACTAATGCTTTATACAGTTTGTCTATCACTTCCTTGCTCCTATGTTTAATATTTCTTTTTATCATACCTAACATTGCATTTGCCTTTTTCACTGCTACCTTAACTTGCTCACTCACCTTTCCTATATGATCTCTTATAACACCTAGGTCCCTTTCCTTATCTATCTTTCTAATATTGTTCTCTCCCATTCTGTAATTATGTTCCATATTGGATCTACCCATGTGGATGACTGTACATTTATCTACATTAAACTCCATTTGCCAGCTTACAGACCATTCTCGAATTTCATCTAAATCCGACCTCAATATGTCCACTTCTGCTTTAGATGAGACACTACTGCATAGTTTTGTGTCGTCCGCAAATTTTGCAATCCTTGATCCCATATCAATGTCCAAATCATTTATATATATCAAGAGCAAAATTGGTCCCAAAACCGAGCCCTGTGGCACACCACTTTTCACTTCACACCACTCAGAGTACTCCTTATTTATGCCCACCCTCTGCCTTCTTCCCGTTAACCAATTTTCAATCCATTTGGCAACTACCCCACCTATTCCATGTGATTTTAACTTTCTAAATAATCTTTGATGAGGTACTCTATCAAAAGCCTTTGCAAAGTCTAGATAAATAACATCCACTGGCTCCCCTTTATCTATCATTTTGGTAGCCTCCTCCATGAATTCTAATAGATTTGTTAAGCATGATCTCCCTCTAGTAAAAAACATGATGACTATTTCTAATTAGATTAGATTTATCTAAATTCATTACAATGTTTTCTTTGATTATTGACTAACAATTTACAGACTATGCTCGTTAAACTCACCGGTCTATAATTTGCTGGATCTGATTTTTTGCCCTTTTTGAATTAGGGAATCACTCCTGCATCTTTCCAACCCGTGGAACAATCCCTTTTGTAAGTGATTGAGAACATTATATTGCCAATGGTTACTACCAGTTGGTATCTAATTTCATACAGCAATTTTGGATGAATACCATTTTGACCTGGACATTTATCCACTTTCAACCTCTCCATTTTTTTAAAAACCATTTCCTCTTTAATACAGATTGATCTTAATCTCTCTGTATCCATGTCTCTTTGAAAAATATCTATAGGCTCTGGGATCTTGTAACAGTCCTCTTTTGTGTAGACTGTGCCAAAGTACTGATTGAGTAGATTAGCTGCCTCTCTATTATCACTTATTATTTTCCCTGTACTGTCTTTAAGAGGGCCTACTTTGTCTTTCATTTTTTGTTTATTTCTAACATAAGAGAAGAAGCTTTTACTATCAGTCTTGATCCTCTGAGCAAGTTTTTTAAAGTATCACCATTAGCACTCATAAAAATACTTTGTGAAACATAGAGAGATAAAAGATAATATGCACTACTCATGAAATAAATCTCCAAAAAAAATATGAACTCTTAACTATAGCATGTTTGGCAAAAAAATGTAAATATGAATAAAATATGTAGACTCACTCTCTTATCAATATCTCCATGTTGAAGCTGTACAAAGCGGGCACTGATTGCAGCTATATAACTCTGCTGGTTAGAAAATGCAACTCTTCCAGCTCCTTTTGGATATTTCAGTTCTGGATCAGTGTCTATGCCAGCATAGCAGACTCCTCCATACAGTCGATCCATTATCATTGCTAGTTCAACTTTGAAAGTGCAGATAATTACATAAATGAACATTATAGTGAATATATGTCATTGCATGGTACAGATAACCAGAAAGGAAAACAAAAATAATAAAGATAAGAACACCTGTAAAAGTGTGAAGAAAAGATAATAGAATACAATATGAAACAAGTCAGACTTTATACATGGAGTAGAAAAATAACTCATGAAAAAAAACCCAGATGTTCTAGACGATAAACAGAAAATGGTATGAGGTATACAATTTTACAATGAAACATGCCAAAGACAAACTGTTTCTAGGTATCTAGTTTGACTTCTTTTATTTATCTCTAAATAAACATTTTGTGTGGTTGGATTGTTTAAATTTAGTGTCAATGTGAAATACAAAATTATGACAACCTAAACATGTGAATTAAATTAAATGAAAATAAAATGTAATGATATCTATTTAAAAATACTTGGTTTTTCCAGCTATAAATGATTATTTAATTACAGTTAGGGAAGGCAAGGAAGGAAACTGGTCGACATCACCTCAGAAAAACCTGAGGCCTAGTACAATGAACACTTCATCCTCTATGACAGTGTCTTCTAAGGGGCTAAATTTACCACTCTCTTTTGCAGGTAAAGCATGTTTTTAGTTTCTCATTTTGTCCATGACATTTTGCATGAAAATATGTCCTCGTAGTTGGCAGATATTCAAACATGTAGCTTCTATAATGTGCTTCTTACTCAGCAAGTTCCATTAACAGTTAATCATTTTCTAGATTCCTCTATTCTAATAGTGTCCCATTGTGGAGACAGCTCATTCAATATGTTATGTGTTCATGTGATTTGAAGTATTATATACAGGTTTTGTTTCGCCTATTGGATGATTATTTAATTACTTACTTTCTGTGTTCTGGGCACCACTAAAGACATCATGTTTCCAATGTCCAGCCACTTGGATTTTTTTGTCATTTCCTATCAACATGTCATTCTTCTTATTATGTGTTCAGGTTAGTTGGTCATGCTAGATCTGCAGTGTCATCACCATGATAAAGTTCAGTCTTCTCTACGTCTGGATGACAGCCCCATAGCTTCTATCTCAACTCTGGTCCTGTTTGACTTCATAGGACTTTTTGTGGGCTTGGCAATCTTGTAGGACATGTTCAGGGGTCTGGATTTCAGTTGTACATGGACAATCGTTTGTGTTGGATATCTTTTGAGCAGGTAGAGGTGACAGAGTAGTTTGTTGATGTTTTGAAGTTGGTGATTGGGTCGGATCTAAGACATTTTCACAGCAGTAGTTTAGCTCCTCGTAGTTAGTTAACATTTCCATTTTTAAGTATTGTTGGTTGTGGAGGAGGATGCAGATGATTAGAGTTGTGGATAATACTTATTCGCTTCAGTCTGTTTTTGGTCAGGTTATGGAGTTTGACATGCATTTGGGTGGTTTGGCATGCGTAGCAGCTTCTCCCTTTGCACAAGCTATTTTTTCATTGCTTGGGGTAACCTGATTGGCCAGTAACTTTTACTTTTTGGTTTTCTCCTGTTGTTACTTTTGGATGGGGATGATGATTGCCTCTTGCCATTAGTCTGGGAATTTACTGTACTTCATGATTGGTTGAAAATTAGGAGTTTTTGTCTAGCTGTGAACCCTAGATGCTTAATCATGTAATTTATAATGCAATCCTTTCCTGGGGTTTTTGTGTCTTTCAGTTTGCTTATGGCGCTAGTTTCAAGCGACCCCTGGTCTCACAAGAGATAAGACCAAAGTGCCTGCATTCCGAGTTACCTCCAGTCGTCTCGATCAATAGTCTTGCCATTGATCCAAGGTAACTCAGGATAAGGGTGGGATTGATGACCAGCGCATATTCTTCCTCACTATAATCCAAATATAGCGCACATCACATTATTAAGACAAAGCCGTCTGATGTTGTGGCCCTCATCGCTTCGCAATGCACAATAACTTTTTTTTTTAAACTATGGCAACATTTTGGTCTCTCATAGTGAGGGATGGGTGCCGAGGTAGTGCAGTGGTTAGTGACCTGTTTTATCAGCTGAGCGATTGGTCCCTAATTGGTATAGGATTTTTCAGAGTGAAAAATGGCTATCTGGGTCAACCCAGCCTACAAAATGGGGTACCATTAGCTTAACATGTGTTGGATCAGGCCAGGTGGCTGTCTTTATTTCTTCCTAGTAGTAGCTGATAGGAACTACGCCATGACGAGAGCTGAGATTGTCGCATAATCAAAACCTGTGAATGTGGTGTACTCAGCTACAGAGAAAGACAAGTTGAAGTGATGATGTTTGAAGGACATCTGGCTGTGCTCCCCATGTTGTGTCAGTCAATTTTCAGATGACATTATTTCTCGCATTACATCTTCCGTTTTGTTTCCTGGCAGTGTATCGCATAGGAAAGCATACAATCCAACTTTACACCCAAGTATTTTGGAGCCATACTGTGTTTCAGTTCCTGTCCTTCACCATTTGATCTGTAGTTTTCTTTTTGCCTCTATTTCTGAGGTAGAATGCACATACTTGGGTTTTGCAGGAATTTGGTTTGAGGTGATTTTTCCAGTAATATGAGGGTGCTCTGAAAGTAATGCCTCTTATTTTATTCCATGAAAACCATAACAAATAAAAAGTGCACAATTAAACCATTTCATAGAGCAATGTCTTCAAAAAACTTTTCAACATAGTCACCACCCTTGGCTATACATTTCTTCAATGATGAACAAGAGTATATATGCCGTGCTCGTAAAAATTTGTACCAGTGGAGGTGAACCACTTTCACAGCTCCTATAAAGATATCGTTGCTAGGAAAATGTTGTCCAGGCAGTCCATCTTTCACTGGCCCAAACAGATAGAAGTCACAAGGCACCAAATCCAGATTATACAGTTAGTGTGGTAGAAACGTTCAGCCAAGACTGACAATGTGCTCAGCGGTCTTTAAACTGGTATGGGTCCTGGCATTTTCGTGTTGCAAGTTACTCCATCTTTTTACATACTGACTTCAGTAAAAAAAATTCATATAAAAGATATAGCTACTGCTAAAATTATGATGTTTGATATTATACATACATAATTGAACTATGTATAAGGTAGTGCATTCATGTGTAAAAATAAAATTTTTATGAAGACAAAAAAATGTAATTGTGCTATTCATCATTCACAAATTATACAATCACACATATATTTCACAAATGTAGAACAAAATTATAAGTGTTCATGGAACGATGAATAGCACAGTCCTCTGCATAGGTGAATTTTGCAAATTGAGCAGCCAAAAACAGTCTCTATACCATATCCACAAGCAGTCTTTGACTTGTTCTTGGAACCAACAAAACACATTTTCTGGCGTCCTAGCATTCGAACCAGATCGTGTTTGATGTTGCTTTTGGACGATTAGGGTGTCTCATTAGCAGCTTTCTTTCTATGAGACTCTCCCTTAAAACCATCAAGAACGCCAAGGCACAACTGCAAATGGCTGGGTGTCTTGCTACTGCATTGTGATGTGCAGACTGAAGTACTTGACGGTTGCCCACCTGCATCCGAAACCACAGACAATAGCACCACTATTTCCTAGATTTCCTACCAAGCGGGTAGTATGATCTGTGTTGATTTGCTTTGTCAACACCCCCCATATATTGGTTATAGGAATGGATTGGCAGGGGTATGTTGTGGTCTCTTCTGCCTTCCTTTCCACAACAATTGGTTGACAAAACAGATACTTGATGCTTGTCATATTGTTTGAAAAACAGTCTTCCAATGAAGTAAAATTTTGCCTCATTATTGCTGAGCTATCTCTCTCTCAGAATTATAGTTTTTCGAACTATTTTAATTGGTCGAACTTTATAGAGTGGGTAGTAACCTGACTGACCTCAAGTCTTCTCCAAGTCATTAATGTGAAAATGTTGACATTTTAAAAAAATTGGTTTTTGGAAATCACATTCACTACTGCAGATTTTCCTAGTCTTTCATCAGATGACCAGTAAAAGTGTATCTCAGGCAGTGTGACCACGCCGAACATAAAATTTACGAAAAAGAAAGTTTTGATTTCTTCAGATGTACATGTTTTCTAGTATTGGTCAAGTTTGTTGGTATGCAACAATGGCTGACACTAGTGTTAAATGGCCGAACTCGGACGAGTCCGATATGGCTTTCGATTTCCGGCTGGATGAGTCAAATATGCCTTACGATTTTCGACTGGATGAGTCAGATATGCCTTACGGTTTCCGGCTGAACGAGTCAGACATGCCTTACGATTTCCGGCTGGATGAGCTGAATATAGTTAAGGATTTGGTTGCTACATGATCATGGTTAGACCCTGCAGTAAAACCACACAGTAAAACGAATTATTAAGAATAACACTAGGAAAATCTGGATGAACAGATGGGTGACAAGAGCAACAGGTCAGAGGGTATGTAGCAAAATGTCACAGCCAAAAAGTAACGATGACATAAATAACCTACATAGAAGAGATCAAAGTCTCAACTTTCATTTCCAAACAGGACATACCAGAGTCAATAGCCACTTGAACCCCCTGAATCCCCAGCACCTGTCCTTGTGCAGACATTGCTCTCACCCTGATGGAACAGTTCGACACCTACTCACTGAGTGCAAGGAGCTTGCGGACATGAGGAAAAGATTTTTACAAGCACTGTCGACAATTGCCAACACACTGTACAGAGCAGTGAAACAACTAAACAAAACCTGTATCTATATAAGAATGGAATTGCGTTGCTAAGAGCAGGTTTACTCAGTAGCTATGGGATAACAACAATAACTGTGAGACTAAGCACCTATGGGTATGGCTGGAGTGCAGTGAAATCAATTCTTAGGAACAGAACAGAACAAACTGTGTTTGTAGTAAGCAGTGTCTATGTTTAGTTTTGTTCAATGCAGAAAGGGCAACTGCAGCATTTTATAATTCTGTTTATATGTTTGGATGGTTGTCTGCAGAAGTCATGGTAATTTCCACCTCACTTATGAATAGCTTTGTTAATTCCTCTTCTTCATTCAATCATCAGGAAAAGTTCTTTATTTCTATACCATCAATTGTATATTGTTGCTAGAGTTTTATTTCAAACCCAGTAGACTATTCCATATTCAGTAAGCTTATTTGAAGGGTTAAATGTGCAAATTTATGAGTTTATGGATTTTTTTTTCGCTGTTAAAAACACAAAGTCTGTTTAGAGTAATTTTATTTTGATTAGTAATGGATGGTGAGTTTTTAAAAAAAATGTCACATACCTGCTCTCAACGGCCGGGGAACCCCACCAACAAAGATTGTTTTTCTTGGATCTAGTGGCTGAGAACCATCCATTACGAAGTCTGAATCACTTAAACTCCATGGACGAATTTGAACCTAAAAATTGGAAATGATATGTTTTAAATGCAATGAAAGAAAGAGTAGTATATACATAAGAAACAGATTAAAAGTTAACTTGGTGTATTTTTAATCTATGTACATATTTTAGAGCTGCATAAGACAACAAGGTGCACTATATTAAGTAACTGCTTCAAAGACATTCCTATATTCATAAACTTACTGGTTTATCCTTCATTGTGGGGCTAGACACACACCAATATAATTTATCATCATCCATCAGACACGACTCAATCAAACTCTGAACTGAAAGCTCATCTTGAAAGATCAGGAAACAATAGCCTGTGGGGAATAAAATCAATATGTAATCTTCATAACTGACTGGAAATTGTCCATGTATTATGTATCTGTGACATACATACACATAACATATATGCAAAGCAGTATATAGACTAGAAATCAGATAACTAGCTATTTGTTACTGGACCAATAACATTTCTAAGATTTATAATTACCCATAGGCTAATTTATATTGACTTAGTGAGATTCTTAAAAACTATACCTCAGCCATTGATACTACAAAAGCAGATGGCAAAATCTGTTTCCTATGTTCTAAATCTGCTAAATACAATTTAATATTAATTATTTTAATAATAATTTATATCATTTGCTTCACTACAGTTCTGTAGTTGCTCTCAGATGTTCGGGACTACAAAATCCTGACCTTTAATGATATTAAAATTTTATAAAAACACAAACTGCATGAACTTCCTGTTTGATCATAGGCAACTGTTTGTTAAACTATTCTCATAAGCCTCTATAGTGAAGTTTTCTGACTAGATCAATGCTTTGCAATCTGCATATAGTTTAGATATGATCTTCATTCATTACTGCCTGAGTGTTGTCAGGGCCTGAAAAAGGAGCAAAGAATTGTTACACTGTACTCCCTGTCAGGCACTAAATAGACTTCAAACTGATGTATCACAATGCAGGAAAAACCTGACAAGATGGGGATACAGGGATGATGAAACATGCAAATGTGTAGTAACACAAAACCAGGACCATCTGATGATTTGCCCAAACCTCCCGGAGACTTGTAGCATGTATAACCTGCTGAGTGCCAGCGACAGGGCAATCCACGTGGCTGAATACTGGAAGAATGATGTGTTACGTAGTGGCTAGGACACATAAAGTAAGTTAGTAACTAAAAAAGAAAAATACAACAACCATACTGGACAAAAAAAGGTCCTATATAAAGAGGGCTTTTCACATGATGCAGAAAAATGCACAAGGAATCTGTATTGCTGAAAAACTTGTTTTCCACTAGCAAAATCCCTAGATTGGTAACTGTAACTTTCATACAAGGTACGAACAGGCGAAGGCTGTACAGCTGGCAGTGGAAATTAGAAATTACAAGATCAATATCTTGAGACCAACAGAAAGAAAGTGGAGAATTGTGGAGAGGATGAAACTGAGCACATGGGGAAATGCTGATGTCCTCTCAGCACACTGAAGAAGGGGCACACCATAATGAAGGTGTGACTCTAATGCCAATAAAAGAAGCATAAAATGCACTTACAGAATGAGAGGCAGTAGGTTTGACCATGGAAAAAATATAAAGACAATAACAAGACTCAGCGAAAAATAAATTTTAGACCAGGCTTGAATATCTGGATAAATAGATGAGGAAAAACATTACAATTTTGATGGAAGACCCAAATGATAAGGTTGGCAATGATAATATTAGTTTTGAAGAGATTATTGGAAAACACAGAATCTGGACTAAAAATTTTAATGAGTTATTCATGGACGTATGTGCTTTAAATCAACTGGTCATTGGTGGCAGAATGTTTCCAAATAAAAGAATTCACAAAACAACATTGATGCCACCAGACCACAGGAGAGAAAACCAAAGTGACTATATATATGTGTAAACAAAATGGAATTTCTCATAAATAAGAGCATATAGGAAACATTTATAGTTCAGATATTAAATAGGTATAATGTGTTATAACAGCTAGAAGAAATAAAGGATGCAGAAGAGCACTAACAACAAATACCAGATATATAGAAGCTAAACTTGTAGAGAAGTTCTTGAGAAAAGATAATGCCAACACAAAGCATGGATAACAATAAAAACTATAGCTAAATAAAGGAAAGAAACTGGTGGAGGCAGGTTAGAACAGAAGCTAAACTAGAAATACAAGAGCCATGGATTAGAAAATATACACTACAGCCAACAAAGAAGTAAGAAAGAGCATCATCAGAAGAGACAAAAGAAAATATATGGATGAGTTGGTAAGAGAGACAGAGGTAGCTGCATTGAAAGGAAATATGAAAGACCTGTATAACAGCACAAAGAAACTAACAGGAAAATATAAGCAAGCAAATGGAGTTATTAAAGATAAGGAAGAACATTTTATTGGCTGCATATATGAGCAGATGAAGAGAGAGGTAGAACATTTAGACAAACTTTTAAATAGACTAGCTCTACAAGATCTCCCAGACATTCAGTCAGCAGAAACTGAGGTGCAAGTTAATTACAAGAAACGAAACAAAGAAGACGCCAATAAAGCTATAATACTTCTGAGAGATGGCAAAATCACTGATCCAGATGGTATTCCAGCAGAAGCAGTCAAAGCAGATATTGATGCTTCAAAAGGAATATTATAAAAATTACTTGGCAAAGTATGGAAAAGAATAAATAAATAGCAGAATGGAATGAAAAAAATGTAGTCCAGTTGCCAAAGAAGGGAGATCTGCAGCAGTGTACACAAAATAAAAGAATAATGTTATCAGTGTCTGGGAAAATATTGAGCAGGTTCACACTAGAGAGATTAAAAGAGGCCATAAGCAAACAGCTGAGAGAAGAACAGACAAGGGTTTTGACAAAATAGGTCCTGTTCAGGTCCAGATAGTTACACTGAGAATAGTAACTGAACAAAGTGTGATATGGAACTCATTCCTTTATATAGGATTCATATACTGTGAAAAAACATTTGATAATTTAGACAGAGAATCAGTCTGAAAGTTGCTCACAGACTATGGTGTGCCTCTGAAGTTCACTAACATAACTCAGAATATGTATGAAATTATGAAATGTAGGGTTCTACATGTTGGAAAGCTTTCTGAGCCCTTCGATAAAAGAACTGACATGCGAAAGGGATGTTTCTTATCACTATTTCTCTTTCTGTTGGCTACTGACTGAATTATGAAGACAACAACATTAACTAACTAAAGTGGAATTCAATGGACTCTGACAAAACAACTTAAGGATCTAGACTATGCTGATAATTTGGCAATATATCAGCTATATGGAGTGAACCAGTTAAACTGCATTATGTTTCAAATTGTATGCCTTATAGCATCATCAAGTAAATTAACTTTGAAAATAGGAAGCTAACTAAAACTTTTTGTTTATTAGAAATATAATTATATCTGACAACCTAGCTCATGTGATTGACTTGACCAACTCAATAAATCTTTCTTCATAAACTATGATCTTCTCAGCATCTTAAATGATCAAGATAAAAAAAATCACCTTTAGGAGGGAAATATGATTTAGACTCTGCTTTGTGAGGCCAGTCAACAACAAGGGCCCCAAATCGTCTAAAAGCTGCGGTTATTTCCTCTGAAAGAACACAAATAAATCTTTACTATTCATTAAATAATTAAACACAGCAATAACATTTTGTAAAAAGCAATAAACCACACTGAACACAATAAAATATACTCAATACTATCTTACATTGATTTTTTAAAAATATATGTGCTGACTTTCAGGAATAGCATGTAAGCTTAACTTTCAGTGAGGAAGATAATGACTTTATTGCACTTTGATTTAGTGTTCCAAAGCAGCTGTCAATTAGTAAGCAATACCAAACCACATCTTTTACAAATTATTTTATACTAATTAGATCTAACTAAACATCAGCAGCATCTAAACCATGTATAAGATCTGCAGATTTAAAAATAAAAACATAAAATATGACAAAATACCTTCATCAATGTCTGGAGGCAATCCTCCGACAAACACTTTTCTTGAGAACCGCTCAATACGGTCAATTGCTGGAGAACCAGAAGATGCCTGGGGTGTTCCTGTGAGATTGGGGACAGTCTGATCAAGAGATCCATCATCTGCCGACGAGTCTTCAATTACATAAGGCATTTTCCCTGGATTGAAAAAGAATGTGGCCTTCAAAATGATGAAAAATTCCCAACAGATCTATTTGACAAATCAACAAGATGGCACATATTGAGATAGTTAAGGAAGATCAAGTGACTATTTGGAAGAGTGTACTGTCAAATCTTTTAGTTACATAAACAAAATCACATAGAAAAAAAGATGCACAGATTAATATTGCAAGTCAAGTTCAGCAATCCACCTAGGCAACCATGACCCATTGCATCTATTGTCCCTGCCCATAGTTGATGGCAGTTCCAGGCAGCATGCAGGGCAGATGGAGTGGAAGCGATGTGTCTTAGCCAGGTGTTGTGCAAGTGACCCTCAGAACGACCCCATGAGGAGTGAGATCTTTTCCTACCCTGGATTTACAGGGACAGGTGTAGAAGATATTGAGTTAATTAATTTCAATTTCAATGCTCATGATGTAAGCAGTTCTACGGTGCCTCTATTAAATTACTTATATAATGATTAACATAATAATACTTCTGTCACATACCATGTGGTTACTGGAAATGGAAGAACCCTCAATCAGACAGGATACACAGTTTTTAAAAAATGCACAATAATTCTAGGTATCCAGGAATAAAGACAGAATGGATTAAACAGGGCAAAGAGTGCTGGACTAATCCACCACAAGAAGCAGTTGCAATGAAACATGGAATACTCAGAGTATGCTACATACCAAATGATAATGAAGAGGAAGCAGCTGATTGAAGCCTTTTAAGACAGCCAGAAAGCTATTATTCTGACAAGACCATTTCATAATGTATCATTGATACTAGAAGGTTTCATATCTAGAACAGGAAGCAACAATGATCGACATGAAAACACAATAGGGCAAATATGGTCCAAGTCACACACACAAAAATGGAGAAGTTTTTGCAACTTCTGTAAAGAATAAATGCTGGCCACTAAGCATTAGATTATATATATATACAAAGAAAAAGGAGAAAGCTGAGGGCTATAGTCTTCAGCATATTCGCACATTACAGGATAATGCTGCGGCTGGTGCAGCAACAGATGGCATTGATAGTCAGGGAACAACCTAGATATCATGACTCGCATTGAGACAAGTCTATTTGGTGAAGGTCAGATCACAGAGCATATCAACAGCTTTATATTCTTTTTGAAGTTGACACAACAATAAGGCTTGAGCCTAGTGTTGGCTTCACCATCAGATGTCCCATCGTTTGTCAGCTTGTCAAACCCCTAAAGGTGTCAGTGATCACCTTGTGCCTCTACAAATTCCACTGGAAAACAAGAAGACTGCTGCTGTGATCAGTATATTTGCCCTTACAATGAATAGCCCAGAGGATGTTAAGGAGAATTTATATGAGGAACTGAACTATATCATCTTATCAGTTCCAAAGGTAGAGAAAAACTTATCATACTTGGTGACTTCAATGATATAGTGAGAGCCGGGGAGAAAGACTAACGTCTGGTCAGGCAAAATAAACTGATCAGACATGCTATTCAGGGTCAGGCAAAACATACTGGCCAATACCCTCACCTCAGCTTCCCTCCCTGGAAACGGGCTATTTTCATGGCAGCCTGGTTAGCAAGGTGAGAGATCAACATGATCCCCGTAGTAGTGAGCAACACACAGATGAAGCCAAACATAGCACAACCGCTTGGAGGACCCGGTCCACCTTCATCCGCATGCATGGGATGTGAGGAAAGCTACTGCAACCCGCCAAATAACATCCTTTTCAGGGCGCGCAAAAGAGTAAACCAACTCATTGTGGGATTCGCAAATAACATAGTGAGAGCCAACCGTCAGATTTAGGAGGGAATAATTGGTTTACAAGGCATGGGAAAATGCAACAGCAATGGACTTGGTCTATTGAGATCATGTGCCCCACACAATCGCTTTATCATAAATACAAAGTTTCTCCTGTCCACCCATCAAAAGACATCCTGAATGCATCCTCGTTCTAAGCTGTGGCACCTTATCATCTATGTAATCACCAGAAGAAGCACCATATGTGATGTGTATGTAACAAAGGATTTCTGTACCGAATGCTGGACTGACCACAAGATGATTGTGTCAAAATTTAGCCTCACCATACAGCCCATGAGACGACATAGGGGTCGGAGACTTGTAAAGAGGATTAACATCTCAAAAGTGCAGAGCTGATCAGTTGCAGAGTTTCCTCAACTGCTCTCATTTGGCTAAGGGATGAACAGTTTTGTCAGTCTACAAAAATGGGCCACTCTGATCAAAACATTGTACTCTGCCACTGAGAGCTTGGTCCATACCACACGCAAGAACCTTAACTAGTTTGATGAAAACAATAAAGGCATCAAAGACCCTGCTCGCTGAAAAACACTGCCTGTACAGTTGAAATCCTCAACCATCCACTGGCCATCAGCGAGTAAGCCATACCATCAATTTCACATATTGCCACCAACAATAAGCTCAACATTTCTCCAAGCATTGATGAGGTCAAGAGAGCAATCAGCCAAGTCAGTGTGGCTTTCGAGCGGCTCGTGAAAGGGTCGAAATAATGTATGCAGCATATCAACTCCAGGAGAAATGTAAAGAACAACATTCTGAATTGTACAGTTTTTGCCGACTTGACCATGACCTTTGACACAGTCAACAGGGAAGAGCTGTGGTAATTCATGGCAAAGTTTGGTTGCCCTGGCAGATTAATTGCAGTTTCCTGCCAGTTTCATGATTGTTCGAGTACTACACAAATGAGAATTGTCTGCAGCCTTCCCAGTCATCAACAGTGTCAAACAGGGATGTGTGCTGGCTCCGACACTCTTTTAACGTGGTCTCAGATTTTGTACATGGCACTGCCACCAGCATGCATATCAGGTACAGGAACCAAGGTCAGTTGTTCAATCCAAGATGCCTGAAGTCTTACATCAAAGTGAATGAAGCCATCATCTTGAATCTCCTGTATGCTGACTGTTGCACTCTTAACACCTGCTCAGAACAAGATATGCAGTCTACCATGGCAGAGTGCAGCAAATTTAGTCTCTTAATCAACACTACGAAAACTGAGGTACTAGTCTGGTTCTGGGAAGCCGCAAAGTGAACCAAACATTTCCATACAACACCAACGTTTCCAGGCAGTCGGTAGCTTCACCTACCTAGGTAGTATCCTCACCAGAGAAGTGAATACAGACTCCAATAACAACAACAGATTTGCAAAGGCAAGCTCTGCATTTGGGAGGTGCAGGCAAACATCTGGAATCAACAAGGCATCAGTGTTGCCACCAAGGTAAAGTGTATCATGCTGTAGTGTTAACATGTCTGCTGCATGCCTGTGAAACATGAACATCATATAGCAGACAGCTAAATTTTGTCAACATGAGCTGTCTGCACAGGCTGCTCAGGATTAGGTGGCAGGAAAAAGTATGTAACTGAAATTCTTAATAAATAAAACATGTTGAGCTTCCATACGCTTTAGCAAAAAGTCCAGATAAGATGAAAAGGCATGTTGTTCCCCAAGCAGCTGCTAGATGGTTAGCTTAGAACAGACAGACACTCATCAGGAGAACAAAAGAAACAATACAGGGACTCCTTTAAAATATCTCTGAAAAGTTTCAACAATGATGTCACCTCCTGGGAGATGTTTGCACAGAACCGCTCCACCTGGAACGCTAGCATCACACAAAGTGTTCAGATCGCAGATACTCTGAGCAAACGAGTCGCCCAAAAGAACAGAATGTACGACAATCCTACCAACTCTTCACATGTATGTCCCAAGTGAGGCAGTGTATGTCGTGTCAAGATTGGACTTTACAGTCCTATGAAATCACATCTCGCAGCACGTCCAATTGTTGCTGTTGCCCTCTTTGCTTGCGATGAGTAACTATCATAATATAATACAGGTTATGCATAATTATGAATGTTTATGATTTCCAGTAGTCGGCCACTGTAAATAATTTTGTATGCTTCGCAAAAATAGGTTTTTAAAATAAAAATTAAGTTCTCTATTATTGTTTTTGCAAATCATGCATAAGGTTAACTTGAGCACACAAAAAAACCATCTTCACAAAGGAAATCAATCACATATTCATGACAGAAATGCTCAGTCTAAAAAACAAAACTTGTCTATAACTCAAGACATTTTTATCTCGAACTCCACCTGTATTGCATTAAAAAAAATATAAAGATTGCAGCAGTACTGAAAAAAAAATAGACTACTATGGCTCAGATGTTGTCCACCCTGATAAATTCCCTTTGGACAAACAGTATGTTTTGTTCCAACATGGTATCTGAGCCATTCTTGTCATCATGTAGCTTGTCCTTTGCAGAACGTTGCTCTCATGACAGCCTGTCTGTAGGGAAATTCTGTAACTTTTGCCAGTCTTCCGGCCTGCTCCAAGTTCAAATCCAGCGTCTCCTTGATGTCCTGGGTCGATCGTCTTCTCGGTCTGCCCCTGCCTCTCTTTCCAGTGACCATGCCTTCCATATCCCCTCTCTCCACCAATCTTCGCTCTTATTGCTTTTGTAATCGTCCATGTTTCACATCCAGAGATTGCCACAGGAAAAATGCATGTTCTTAGGATCTTTAGTGTTAGTTCTTTGTTTGTATTATGCCATAGCTTCTGCATACTCCTTATCTCCTGCATTGCCATAGTCACTCATCTTCTTACTTCTTTTGTATAGTCTCCATTGTTGTTCAGTATTGATACCAGATATTCAAAATGTAAAACATTTTCAATCTCTTCGCCAGCTATATCGATTTTAGGTTGGAGTTTTGTCTTATCAATTGTCATTATCTTGTAGGGCATATATATTGAACTAATAATAAATACACTTGAGGTATGAGGTCTATTGATACAACTTCTAACGACTAACTGCAATAGTTTTTGGAAAAATGAAAAATGGCTGTTAGAACTGACTTCATTGTACTTGGGTACTCCAATATGTATTCAGTTACTTTTATTGCCGAAAGTGTCAACAAATCCTGGAGGTTGTGCTATGCTTGGCTTCATCTGCGTATCGCTCACTACTACGGGGATCATGTCACTACCTCACCTCAGTAGCCAGGCTGCCATAAAAACAGCCTGTTTCCAGGAAGAGCTACTAGGAAGTCGAGGTGAGGGTCTTGGCCAGTATGTTTTGTATGACCCTGACTAATATGTCTGATCAGCATATTTTGCCTGACCAGACGTTAGTCTTCCTCCCCCAAAAATCTGCTAGCCATGTTTATATAATAAGGAAGAAGAAAACATTTAGCTCATCAGTCTTTAATCATCACTATGGCACCAGATTCAATTGACTTTACTGGTCATGTGCTCAAACTATTATTGGTGATAATAAATAGGGAAGCCATTTATGGAACAAATTGAGTTCCATGTTTAGAAAATGTCAAGGACTCACACACAACTGAACTTTTCATTAAGAATTTTCAGTTTTTCTTTAGTCTGATGAATTTCTACAGATTTTAAGTCCATTTATAAATATTGACTCCAAAAGGCTGGTATTCAAACTTGAATTACTAATTGGAAGTAAATGTCAGACAATAATCCACAACAATGTCAGAAAATTAACTTCTTTAGATTTAAGTTCAGTTTGTATACATAATGCTTTTTAACGTTTGGTTAAATATAATCCATCAATGCAATGCTATTTGACAAAAATACATCTGGATACCGTATTGTTTTTTCAAGATGTAAGAGTAGAACTAAAATGTATAGTATGCAGAGACAACATAGGACTAACAAAATAAGTAAACTGTCCAAGTGATACATAACAGAAACAATGTTATAAAGACAAAGTCTGACCAGAAACACACCTGGAAGCAGCAGAGATACACATATGTGGAGGACCCTTGCAAAAATGTCATGTTCTTCTGGCATGCAGTCCAGAGTGAATCAAACAAATTTGTTACCTACAGTAAAGGTGATCTCATAGCAGAAACTGCTGTCTGGAATAAAGTGCTAGAGACTTCATTGCATAAGGTCAAGAACTTTGTGAAAACCAATTCCTTTTCTTGCAGCCTTTGTCATGTACCAATTTACATCTGGATAGACTGGTGAACTCGGTCCCACTTTGCTAGGAGAGGCAAGTGTTCTAACCACTCCATCACACAGTTGCTCATCACAACTGGTACTTATCACAAATTTCAGTGAACTTTTTTCCTGTTAATAAACTGACAGATGAATGCAACAAATTAATAGTAACACAAAAGTATGTTACCTTTTAGATTGTCTCCATGCATATGAACTCCTTCAACTTCAAGGGCTGTGTTTTTCATGATATTAAGCAACTGATTTTCCAAAGTTGGGAATTTCATTGAGTCGTATTGACTTGGCGGATTCTGAAATGACAAATAAGGAATTTTACTGAAGTATATCCCCACATTTTAGGTGCCTATCTTCTTCAATTTTTAATCATGTAATATAAGATGTGCATGTCGCTTCTGAATTTAAAATTGTTTAAGCAGAATAGATGGTTTCATAATTAGGAATCTGAATTGCATTTAAAACTAAAATTTGTATTATCATTTAAAACTAAAATTTGTATTATGTCAAAGCATCCTAAAATTGCTTTTATTTTCTTAAATTTCTCATGGTCAAAATCAGCAAGGTCCCTGAGATAGCACAAAGAAGAATACTGCACCTTCCCAGTCTTATGACATTATGACACACGTGGACAGATGAGATGTGTCTTAAGCCACACTTATGACAAAAACAAAGAGATAAATTGATGATATCAATATAGTGTTCATTCAGTATTACAAAATTCTACCTGACCAAGTCTTTATGAATCGAGTACCTTTATGCTGATAAATCACTGAGTATACTCTCAAATAAACTTGAGCAATTAGCATGTGATCAATATAGTCATATGGATAGTGCTATCTTCTAGGGAAAGTATAGCAGGCCCTTAATATCTGTCACTAATTTGCTTCAATAATAATATTATATGACGGTTAAGAAAACGACAGACATTGAATATATTACAATGATAATCTGTTCTCCTAGAATGTGTATACTTTAGCATTAAATTAAATTTTCTGGTAATTGCCTACAAACAGAGATTGTAATGTAACAAGAGCATAAATGTAATGTAACATGGATAAGTTTTGCCATCTATCAAATTGTCAGCTGTCATCATTCACTTCGCTGACACTTTAGTCTGGTCATGCATGCTCAACACTTGGGATTGATGGTGTCAGAGAACTAACTTTGTATGATATATAAATAGTGGCATCAGAGATATTGAAGGTATACTGTAATGCATTCATCATTTTCACTCTATTCATTCTTCCCACATTTACATTTCCTGATAAATGCATTGAATATTACCTGATAAGCCACATCATCAAAAGCAGTAAAATCATATGGGTTTTTTGCTCCAACAGAGGCTTGAATTTGTCCAGGAAAAGATGTGCTCCTTCTAAATTTGGTTGGTGAAATAAAAGATGACTGCTGTAACTGTTGTTGAGCCGTTTGTTTTTTCACAGCAGGTGCTGGTGTTAGAACATTCATATTTGGAACTGATCTACGTTGCTGGACATTCCATGGAGGATAGAGGGATGCTTGAGGCTGCTGAGGAGACCATGAAGGTTGTTGATTATTCCAATTGGGCAACATTTTAGGACTGCTGCAAGTATTAACCATAAATGTAGCCTGCTGTCTTGGAAAACTGTTAGCACTACTATGGCCAGTTATTGCTCTTCGGCCCTGCTGTGAAAATGCAACACTTGAATGATACATAGATGATGAATCCATGGATAGAGAAGCTGGAAACTGCTGAAATGACATCCCACCATTATTTAGAGCCGATACTCCTTGAATGTATGTTTCATCTGGTATTGGGGTAATAGAAGCTGAGGCACCTGACCATATTATAGGTACCGAATGCGTGAAAGTTGTAGACCCTCCAGACGCTGTATCTGCTGCATCGCCAGGGACCATATGGACACCAGCACTCATATTCATACTGCTATGCTTCTGTCGTTCTAAATTATCACCTGTTCCTTCTAATTCTATTATTTTAGGAGATGAAGACGTATTCTCATTAGACTTGCAGCTTGTGTTAGATATGTTAGATAACTGGCCTGTTGCCAAAAGAGTTGAGGATTTTTCATACAACGCAGCATCTTGCATCTTCTGTGCCAAGTCTAACGCTAATCAACGATAATCAAAATTCTAACGTTTCCTCTATATTACGGCGCCTTATGACGGTTAACTGTCACTTCAAATCTGTAGATTATTTCGAATTTGCGGAATATCTCTTTTTTTCACGTTTCTTGACCGAAATAAGAACTCCAATGTGTAGAAGGATCATGAGAGAGAAAGCCAACACGACAGCTTGAAAGTTCACACAGGACACAACAACACAGAGCTACTACGCCACGTCTGCTGTGCGCCTGCTACTCGATCAACTCCGATCATTCCGATCTACTCTCGGAACCGATAGCTCAGCCCCCGTCGTGTCTTTTGCTAGGGATGATCCATTATTTTCACAGTAAAAATGTTGATAGAAGTGTTATTATCAATCATAAATTATATAAATGTCTAATTAAATTAGTAATTATACAATTATGGATGCGAACTATTTTTTGTTTGCCAACCACCAGTATCTAAATAGGATAATAGAATACGTTGGGCTTAGGGACAGGTCGTTGTGGGTTTCCATGATCGCCTACGCCAGTCCGCTAGGCAAATGAATGCAATAAGAAGAAGAATTATGCAGATAGGGTTATTTTTTAATTAGCAGCAGCTTTTTCATTTGTAGACAAACAGAAATAGTACATTATGCATTAGCAATGTGATGTATATCCGCTTTTACTTTTAGAACATATTAAACAATATTTTTGTGGTGTGCCAATGGGGGTGCGGTGGTGCGGTCCGGCTGGCTGACAGTTAGGAAATGTGAAGGAGTGTGGTCATCGGAATTATCGGGTATTTTGTCCTATTGTAATTTTTAAATTATTTAGGGGAGGTGGCGGTGAGAAAAAACCCACAGATGGTCCCAGATGTTTTATAAAGTGCGTCAATGCTTTTATGCAAGAAGAATGAAGAAGAATTGTTAAGGTAGTCTCATTGCCGTCGGGAATGGAGTGTTCGAAACTCACTTTTACTAGGTCTCTGCAATTATAGGTGAGATGCCCAGTGTCCGTCCTCGTTGTCTTGGTTTCCCTATTTAAATACATGTATCCATTTTCACCTGGGCGTAAATGCTGAGGATTGAACATTAACTTGGAAACAAATGGATATATTATTTTTAAATGGAGCTGGGGCCGAAGATCCAGTAGGCAATTAGCTGACAACAGCCATCGACTCATAGTTGGCTGTTTACATCATGATCAGCGAACCAGATTTAACCAAGACCATATTCCCCCTCAAAGTGGAAGCCCTAGAAACAGACTGAAACCATGCAGCCCGACTAAGAGATTATGGATCGAAGAAGGAGGACAAACCCGGTCCCCAAAAATGCAATACTGAAACTGAATGATTCGGGCTGAAACGCGCAGATATCGCAGCCTTCCAGTAAACTACTACATGTCGTTTTTCAGGAATATCGCCAATGAGGAAGAAGAAGACGAAGAAGAAATGGAACTAAAGATCTGTGCGGGGACAAGTACGGTGGCAACAAACACGTGAGTTGGGTTCTGAAGTGGTTGTGTGTACGCCATATAACATACACGGGAGTTTGGTTGTGAAGTGGTTGTGTGTACTCCATATAGAGGAACTAACACGTGGGTTTGGTTCTGAAGTGGTTGTGTGTACGCCATATAGAGGAACTAACACGTGAGTTGGGTTGTGAAGTGGTTGTGTGTTCGCCATATAGAGGAACAAACACGTGAGTTTGGTTCTGAAGTGGTGGTGTGTACGCCAGGTAGGTGAACAAACACGTGAGTTGGGTTCTGAATTGGTTGTGTGTACGCCATATAGAGGAACAAACACGTGAGTTGGGTTCTGAAGTGGTTGTGTGTACGCCATATAGAGGAACAAAGACGTGAGTTGGGTTCTGAAGTGGTTGTGTGTACGCCATATAGAGGAACAAACACGTCAGTTTGATTGTGAAGTGGTTGTGTGTACGCCATATAGAGGAACAAACACGTGAGTTGGGTTCTGAAGTGGTGGTGTGTACGCCATATAGAGGAACAAACATGTCAGTTTGATTGTGAAGTGGTGGTGTGTACGCCATGTAGAGGAACAAACACGTGAGTTGGGTTCTGAAGTGGTTGTGTGTACGACATATAGAGGAACAAACACGTGAGTTGGGTTCTGAAGTGGTTGTGTCCCTCCCAGGTAGAGGAACAAACACTGATATGACGTGTCTTCTTCCTTGAATGAAAGAAGGTGACTTTTTGGAACTTTGACACGAATCTTCATTATTATCAATTAAACAAAGAAAGAAAATTGCTCATTGATTGAACATTTGTTTCGGTAGTAACATTCTGACATTGTTTGAAAACTACGAATTACAAGGAACTCGTGCTAGATAGTAGTAGTAGTAGTAGTAGTAGTAGTAGTAGTAGTAGTAGTAGTAGCAGCAGCAGTAGTAGTAGTAGTAGTAGTAGTAGTAGTAGCAGCAGCAGCAGTAGCAGCAGCAGTAGTAGTAGTAGTAGTAGTTAGCAGCAGCAGTAGTAGTAGTAGTAGTAGCCCGATTTAAGTCATGTCTGACTATAGGTTGATGAGTAACAACTCTCTACTGAGTATTTTGTTTCGTTTTCCCTGCGGCGTTGTCGTTTCACTTTTCTGTGTTGCATGAGTTTATTTTCTCGCAACATCAGGTGGCTCTTCAGGCTGCATCTCCATTTGGATTGGTCTGCAGCTATGTCTTCCCAAAATGTTAGATCCATATCAAATGTCTTCATGTTCCGTTTATACGCGCCATTGAACCTCAGCCGTGGTTGACAAACTGTTATTTTACCCCACGCCAGCTGCCCATTAATATCTTTGGAGATGCGACGAACATGACCAAGCCATAACTTCGCTGGCGAAGTAGAGTGTACATTATATGATATGATGTTCGCCCATCACATGTGATTTCTTCTTCTTCTTCTTCGTCTTCTTCGTTCTCAATCTCCCACTACCAAACCCTGAAAGGGTAAGTAGCAGAATGTAGTTAAGAGAACGGAATGCGTTGTGTTGTAGTTTACAGCTTGGCTGCGATATTTGCACCTTTCGGTCCAACACATCCGACTTCAGCAAACATTTTTTGAGTACCCGGTTAGCATTCCCTCTTCGATCCCTTCTCCTTAGCCAGTCTGCCCTGCTGCAGCCTGTTATCCAGGATCACCGCGTGGAGGTGTAGAAGGGTCTTGGCAGCTATTGTTCGCTGGCCCTGACGCTAGCAGTCAGCTATGGGTCGCTGACCACTGCAGCTCATGCGTTGCTCAGCATCTTTATCCCACTTGGGATTTGATGAAGACCACTCTCTTTGTTCAGTTGTGTGGGCAGTCGTGTCTCTTACTGGGATGCAGAATCTTCATATTCTCCCCCGGATACGGAAACCAACATCGACAAGGCCTCCTCCCCTCCCTCTCCTCACCCCCAAACTAAACTTGAAGTCCTTGCTGCTATTCGGAAACTCAGAGATGGACTAGTGGCCATCCCCGAATCACATCCTGCCGGAACTTTTGAAACACGCCATCGACCCGATCAGCTCTGTCCACCATCATTTATTCCTGCAAGTATGGAGGACGGGACACGTCCAGGCCGACTGACGCGATGGAATCGTCGTCTCCCTGTACAAAGACGAGGAGAGTCGCAAAGACTGCAGTAATTACAGGCCTATAAACAGGGTGAGGCCCTTCCATTGCACTTTGGTTGGGGTGGCTTCTGTGAGCGCACAAACCTTGCATAGGTGCATACAGACGCATACATTCATCAAAGCACTGGTTTATGCGTCTTAATATCACTAAATTGACTACGGTCTGGAATGGAATAGGCGCGCCTCCGTCAGTAGAAACTAGTGAGGCAAACACGTCAAATAATATAAATATTTTTTTTTTAAACATCGCATTCAACAGTTTGGCTTCACCCGGGTCGTTCTACAACCGACGCTATCCTTGCTCTGCGCCTCCTCACCGAACTTGCACAGCGCCTTTAATCGCCCCTTGTGCTCTGCATACGTACACTTGAAATCCGCCTTCGACTCGGTTGATCTGCCGGCTTTATGCAAATCCCTCCAGGGAATAGGTCCCCCCCCCCCCCCCCTGCTAAACCTGATCAAGGAGCTACACAGGGACACCGGTGCCAGAAGTCGACTGGGTAGCTCTCTCGCTCTCTCTCCCTCTCTCTTTCTCGGACTGATTCCCCACGACTTTGGGTCTCAGACAGGGATGTGTTCTTGCCTCCGACCTATTTTGCCGGGCCGTTGATTGGCTTCTCGACTGCCTAGGCGCGCAGCAAGAGGGTATCGCTATCGACGAGTCAATCTTCAATGATCTCGCTTACGCGGACTTCATTGTTCTGTTCGGTACATACGACTCTGTGCAGCAGCTCTCTCTAAAATTCCTAGACGCCGTTCATATGCCTGTGTATATCCTGGACAACACCAGAGTTCAGAAACTGATTTCTGACGCAGAATCCGAGAGTATCTTGTATTAAAACTAAATGTCACAGTGAGAAGTGCACCAAGGAATTCGTCTACCTCGGCAGCATATTATCATTGGATTGACGCAGGGGTCTCGATATGTCAAGGCGGATCGGACTATCTGCGTCTGCTATGCGCGACCTCCGACGTGTATGGAGCAACGGCAAGATCTCCATTTAAACAAAAATCCGCATCTACTAGTCTTGATTGGTCCCAGTCCTGCTGCACTGCCCCGAAACCTGGAATTATTGAAACATGACATGTCGATACTGAAGGCCTTCCACGTGCGCAACCAGCGGCGTATCCAGGGCATCCGATGACATGACTACATCCGCAACGTGGATGTCCCTGCTATGACAGGCCTCCGCCCAATCTCATAAACACTTGACCGACGCCAAGTTTCTTTTTCGGTCATGTCGTACAGCTGTAGCAAGAAACTCCAGCACACAAGGTACACACGTCATTTCTCGGTGCCAAAAGTCTTCCTCCGACCGGCTTGAGGCGCAGATGAGGCCGTCCCGCACAGTATGGCTCTAGCAGATTGCAACCTCCAACTCCGCTCTGGACGAGACTCGAAGCCATGCTGCAACAGTGAGTCATGGATGAGGTCAATAGACGCAACCTACCTCAAACGCCTAAACGAACTTATTTTTATTATTTGACATTTATGCACCCAGAGATCTGTGTCACATGGCATAATACCGGCCATGGTTAGGTGGTTTGTTTGAAGCAGCATATATGGCGCCTAATAGGCTGCGGGTCTACTTTGCTCTAGTGTTTGAGTCTATTAAGATGGATTCGCACATCAGTTAACCACCCTCCGCGGCACATGTCCCAGCGCAGCCATAGTAATAAGCTACTTAAGCCTAGACCGCTAAGCAGGAGATCCTTCTCCTGGCTACATAAAGATGATACAAGAACTGGGACCTGCACAGGGGCATTCGCCCCTATAGAAGTACAGGTCGACTAAGTGGGACCTGCACAGGGGCATTCGCCCCTGTAGAAGTACAGGTCGACTAAGAACTAAAAAGAGATCTGTTTACACGAATTTGAATATTTGTGATGTATCTTTTACATGTTTTGTTTTTGACAAGCTCCAAGTTCAGTTATATGCCAGTTGATGATCCCAATCGGTAATCATTGAGTTATTTATGTAAGGACGAGATGTATGTGCAATCTGTAATTCAGTATTAACCCGTAACATGGAGAAGCATTTAAGATATCTAATTGTTAGTCGGTGGCCATATTTCACTTGATGATGGCCAAGGCAAACAGGAAAGTGTCCAAGAACTAAATCTAGCTAATTAATGAGTCGGCCACACTATCTTTCTCAAGTTTTCACCTCTATAGTAGGTGGCTAATACAATCAGTTAAAATCTTCACAAGTGGCACACCCTTCTGCGATGGATATTCGTAAACAACCTGGTTTTCATTGCACCTGTGTGACTCATATTTTACTGTTCCAGCATTTAACCACTTCTCGTGAACAAAGCAACCATAGTTTTTTTTTATACTAACATAGTGTACATTTGTTTAACTTTTCTACTTACATTAATTAGCAATTTAAAAAAATAAATATTGAGTGTAATACATAACCATGTACACGAACTTCGTAGCATAGCCTTGACCCTAACTCATTTTTCCTAATGGTTTTTAAATATCATTCACGCGAATTCCGGGTACGCAAGGTGAATAACCGTACCCCGTTGCACAGCAGGAAAGAGTATTTATGCGTATATGTGTGTGTGTGTGTGTGTGTGTGTGTGTATATATATATATATATATATATAAATAAATATATATATATATATATAAATATATATATATATATATATATATATATATATAAAAGAATATGTGTATATGTATCATAATAAAGATATTATGTGGCTAGTGAGGGATTGTGTGGGCGTGCTTTATACGGGATCTGGGAATCATGGGTAAATAAAAGAACCAAACTAATCATGTCTCAGGTGAGACAATGCTTGACACACCAACATTGATTTGCCAAGTTAGTTCGTTTCTGTATTCCTGTCAGTTTGTTGTCGAACCTCAGTGATTGCGAATGACCTATTTGGGTGTATCCAGCAGACGGCATCATGCAACAAGAACATTTGCTGCACTGTGCTTAGTTACTTGCGTTAAACCACTACACAGCTGCGAGGTATCGGGTTGTACACAGCTCGTGCACTTAACTAACATAAGGGTTATTATCAGCGATACATTGCTTATATTTATGGATCCAGGAAGTTTGTAGGTCAAATTTCTCGAGTGATGTGAGCAGCTGTTCTGTAACGGCGTGTTATACGCTTGTACTCGTAATATGAACCACACACACACACGCTGTAGCCGCTGTGTGCATCATCTATAGATACTCACTGGAGTTGTACTGGGGCGGAAAATAACAGGACCACTGTAGCCTCACAAGTATGTCGAAATTAGACTAAAGAATACTGCCGAAGACGGACGTGTCGGACCGAAAGGTGCAAATAACGCAGTCAAGCTGTAAACTAGCAACACAACGTATTCCGTTCTTTTAACTACATCATTCTACTTGCAAAGCCCTGTTCGGGACGTGGTAGCATGAGATTGAGAACGAACGAACGAAGAAGAAGAAGAAGAAGAAGAAGAATGTTGTGTATGCAAATGTTGTATAATCAAGCAAAACCATCGCTTTGATACCGCCACTGACTTCCTGCAAAGGAGCAAACTGTAGTGGTGGACCAATGCTTCACAGGAGCGAAAAGTCAAATCACCACGAATGTAATAGAATAGTAACTATACCAAGGTGTGTAACTTTTCCATATGATCATAAAACCTTATCTACGCTCGTATTTCTACCTGACCAAGTGTAAATTATTTATAAATTTCCGCTTATTTCTCACATTCCATCCTATTTTTTTCTATACCAAAGATATTCCGATTAAAGGATGCCCTGACCTTAGTATTTTATATTCAGATTAAAGGATGCCCTGACCTTAGTATTTTATATTCAGATTAACGGATGCCCTGACCTTAGTATTTTATATTCAGATTAACGGATGCCCTGACCTTAGTATTTTATATTCAGATTAACGGATGCCCTGACCTTAGTATTTTATATTCAGATTAAAGGATGCCCTGACCTTAGTATTCTTTAAACTGAACGTTCAGCATACCATCAGTGTCGTGTCACTTACATATAATGTCGATAGGGTCACTTTAGGGTAAAAATAACGGATTGATTGATTGACCAGTGGTCAGTCTGGGAGGCGGTGCTGTGCGGCTGATCATGCACGGCAACTACTAATATTATTAAATACCCCCATTTAACAGATCAGAAAAGTACTAACAATGTATTTTATTTTCAAACTTTTTCCTTCGTCCTGAAAACAACGTGTTACTGTGTGTGGTTGTATGCAGCAAGTCTACCATATCTGCGCCTTTCGGTCAGACACATCCGATTTCAGCACGGTACATTTTTTCTGATTGACGTACGTCATGCGCAAGCTGATGATAACTAATTACTGCAGCAGAACTGCCTGACGATTATAACATACGAAAACATATAAACAATAATCCCACACCTGCCATTCTCGTTGGAGAGAAAGCTTTAAAGACACGATTGCAGTAGCTCTGAATTTTTCTGAGGCTGGGCGGTCAACAATTTTTGCCACTAAGTTTACAGCTACGTAACGTATCGCGACCTGGTCTCTTTGTCCCGAGAGAGGAAGGCTCTAACCACTCTGTCGGTAGCATAAGGGGTACAGACACGATTAATTCAACCATTCCGTTACTTACACATATCCATGGTTTAACACATGCAGTAACGAATGGGAGATTGTAATTGTCGAAACGGGAAAAAAGATCATCACACGAATATTGTTTAGAAAGATTCGGTGACAGCCCACTAGAGCGGAACGACAAAGAAGAAGAGATAATAAATGTATATACTGGGCGGAGTCTATAATAAGGCGCACTATAATAAGGAGCTACTTTCAGCCGTTAATGGACATAGTAAAGATCAAAATCTGTTCATAAACATAAACAAAACAAAGATAATGACCACCGATAAAACACAATGTCAGCATACATTTACTGTGAGTGGTGAGGAAATAGATCAGGTTACACATTTTGAATATCTGGGCTCCAGAATCGACACAAATGGTGACTGCTCGAAAGAAATCAGAAGAAGACTAGCTATGGCAATGCAGAGACTGAACAGCCTGAAGAAATTATGGCAGGGCACCAACAAAACGATAAAAGTAAAAGTCTTGAGAGCCTGTGTTTTTCCTGTGGCAGTTTATGGCTGTGAAGCATGGACGATTACCAAAACTTCTAGACAAAGAATCGAATCCTTCGAGTCAAAATGTTACAGAAAGATCCTCAGAATACCCTGGACAGAGAAAAGAACAAATGTAGACATTCGGCAAGAGTTGAGCATAGAGGAGAACTGGTTTATCAATTCCATTTTGGCTAGAAAATGCAAATACTTTGGTCACATCAAGAGACACAACGGTCTTGAGAGGACGGTGATGGAAGGTATGGTGCCAGGCAAAAGAGGAAGGGGTAGACCAAGAAGACGATGGCACCAAGATATCCAGGAGTGCCTGAGTATGACAGTGGCGGAAGCTGGAGTTTTGGCAAGGGAACGAGTTTCTTTCAGACAGACTGTGATGGGAGCGACGTTCTACAAAGGACATGCTACATGAGAGATCTTCCAACACCGGATAAATCATATCAAAACATGTTGCATTAAATACTAACAAAACAAGGACAAAGAAGAAATATAACGGACAAAAGAGTAAGCCAGAACGTCTGTATATATACTATCACCAACCAGTGGTAATTACAAACATCGTCCCATAGAAAGAAAAAAAAAGAAATGACAAAGGTCAATATTCTATTAAAAAAATTGTGAGTTGAAATGATTAGACAAAAAATATGCTATGATACGACAAAGATTTCTGAGACACTAAATAGAGAAATCGAAGACATAAAAATGGATCATTTCTAAAAACAGCCAAGTTGACACAATGTAGAACAAAAATATTAAGGCAGTGCAAAGGTAGCAAACAAACAGCTTCGTAAAATGCTGACGTTAAAGAATCAATACAGACAAACAAGATGCTCTACAAAACATTACTAACGTCCCCAATACAGACAGACACGATGCTCTTCAAAACATTGACAACGTCCCCAAAACAGACTGACAAGATGCTCTACAAAACATTGCTAACGTCCCCAATACAGACAGACACGATGCTCTACAAAACATTGCTAACGTTCCCAATACAGACAGACACGATGCTCTACAAAACATTGCTAACGTCCTCGATACAGACAGACACAATGCTCTACAAAACATTACTAACGTCCCCAATACAGACAGACACGATGCTCTTCAAAACATTGCTAACGTCCCCAATACAGACAGACACGATGCTCTTCAAAACATTGCCAACGTCCCCAAAACAGACTGACAAGATGCTCTACAAAACATTGCTAACGTCCCCAATACAGACAGACACGATGCTCTACAAAACATTGCTAACGTCCCAAATACAGACAGACACGATGCTCTACAAAACATTGCTAACGTCCTCGATTCAGACAGACACGATGATCTACAAAACATTGCTAACGTCCCCAATACAGACAGACACGATGCTCTTCAAAACATTGCTAACGTCCCCAATACAGACAGACACGATGCTCTTCAAAACATTGCTAACGTTCCCAATACAGACAGACACGATGCTCACAGATTGACAAGATGCTTTACAAAACAATGCTAACGCCCAAGACGCAGGAAGATTATATTACTAATCAAATAGTAAGACAAAATAACAAACGAGTAAACAAAATTGCGAAATTAGAATCATGAAAGATGTATGGAGAACAACTATCATCCATTCCAAGTGATTTTTATAGAAGAATCAAAACAAATGAGATAACCCTATTTCAGTGATACATGGCAAAAGTGATCCCCACTAGTTAATGATTACGAAAGACAACAGTGATCGAAAGAGTCATATCAAGAACATGTCAATACAAAACACACTCAGGGATAATCAATAGTTATCCCAACAGATAAGGGCCACCTGGAACCTGGTATATTGATTGAAGAAATAGAAAGAGCTATAAAGAAAAGCCCTAGAAATAAGTTTCCGGTTATGGGCAGCATACTATCTGAAGCCATTCTAACGTGAGAAGACAGGGATGAAGAGGCTTTAGAGAATCTACGAGAACATGGACACTTAAGAAGAGTACCAGATGATTGTCTACGAGCTACCATAATGTTAACCTGGGAGAGACCCAAAAGAAGACAGTTAAGAAATTATAGTACATACAGAGGTAAATTGGTACTAAGTCATACAGGCAAAATGTCTGCGAAAATATTTGAACAAAAAATAGAACCATTAAATAAACATCAGCCGAACAAAGCTCAATTTGGACGTACTGGTGAATAATTCAGCTTAAGGTAACAGCCAAAGAACAGTAGAATATGACTGTCATGCACACATATTTATAGATCAGGAGAAAGCTCTTGATATAGTTGATAGGAATAAACTCTGTGCAATATTGGAAGACTACGAAATACATGGACAACTGTTAGATAATTTAAAAGCATTCTACAATAGTTAGTTGTCTTTGCCCGTATGTCGTTAAGCGTCACGGGGAGCTTAACTCGTTTGTCCTGCGCCAAGTGCTTTGCGTCGGTTAATGTGAACCCGTGTCTCTGCACAACTACTCTAATGTCATTTATCCCCCTGCCTCTCGGCCAACCCCCTTGCCCTGTAGCCAGATGTACCAGCGTTGTAAGCCATCAGTGGAAGTTGATGAGTGTGCATATTCATTCTACCATATGAATACAACTGTAATAAGAACAAGTGATGCAGTCATAAATAAATGCGTTTGAAATAACTACAGTAGTACTATATGGATGTGCATATTATTTTTGCTGTTCAATAGTTATATGGACAGAATAGCATCAAAAAACCAGCCAATGTGCAACACCAGAAGTGAAATTCAACATAAGAAGCGAGGAACAATCCTCATTACACGAACTCCTTTTTGCAGCCTATTATACAAGCACGAAGCTAGACTGTACGATAATAAACAAGCAACAATGCACAGACTGCACGATCATACACATGCACTTAGTGCAGTCTGTAGAAGATATAATAAGAAGATTATCACATTATAGACGAACATGGTTAAAATTAGGATTAGAAAGTATTTTTACAGAACATGGAAGGTTTAATAGAGCTACTGAAACAGATGTCAGAACGCCTCTGATGTGACTTATAAAATGTTACCACTGATTAAACTAAACACCCACATATCAACTTGGCAACAAAGCAACAACTGATAGTGTATTTAAACCAATATTGTGCTACCGGTATCAAAAGTGGTTCTTATCCAACTCACAGGAGAGGGAAATAATATTTGTGAAATGAAACATCTACAAAAACGCCATGAATATTACCAGGAGAGATATAATGAGAAATGATGACATGAGAAATGTGGAGAGAACTACTCATTGTGATTAATTATTTTAAAGACACAAAAAACACGATGGATGGTCTCACGAGAATTCAATCTGATCAACCACCAATGCGTGCTTACAACACAAGACCATATTATATGGTAGAGGAATACCACGTGATAGATAGATAGACAGCGTGAGAAAACATCGTTCAACATGAGCTTACAACAACCGACGCAACACAAATGGCACAAGAGACGTAACTTAGGAGACCCATTTTCGCCTAACAGCACAAAGTGAGTGTACAAATTAGTTTTCTTCCCACTTCAGCCGTTAAGCGGCGTGGGGAGCTTAAATCATCTGTCCTGCGCCAAGTGCGTTGCGTCGGTTAATGTGAGCCCGTGTCATTGCAAAATAAATCTAATGGCATCTATACACCTACCTCTCGCCGTCGCCTTGCCATGTAGTCAGATCCACCAGCGTTGTAAGCCATCAGTAAAGTTGATGAAGGTGCATTCTCATGAGATGCACAGAATGCATGTTTTGAAATAAAACACATGTCTAGCAGAGACAGTCGCCTAGGAAGGCGGAGCAGGAGTGTACAACTAGCGCGTTACAGGAACCATTAGTATCTAGACTCTTCGGGATTTTCTGTGAGAGACTGAAAACCTATGGGTCTACCCGAAGTGCAGTGACGTCGATTCTACTAAACAGAACAGATATTCGACCTTCCGCACTACTCAGCTACTTTAGGCATGATTTTTATTACGGTTAACTCTCCTAGCCCAAGAAGAAATATTACTTCCACTATAAGTTACCCAAGATGGGGAGCCTGCATGAGCTCTGTCGTATGGTTGATAGCTCAGTTTGCAACTCTCTTCAGTCACCTTCTATGACATTCGTTCAGGTGCAGTGGTCATATTTCTGTTGACAAATAAAGGACTTTAGTACCCACCAGAAGAGAGAAGAAAACTAAAGTAGGGTTTCTCAAACAATGACCCAAGGAACACTTGGGTTCCTTATGGGATTACTAAGAATTCCGTTAGAGATTGTGCATGGGTAAAAAAACATGAGCATGGTTTTTTTTTTCCTTCTCAACTTGACGCGCAGAACAATGATAGCGCTTTCGGTGGTGATCAGTGATGGAGTAGTCCATTATGTCAATACTCAAACATCTATATTTTTCTCATACCTCTTGTGTATATGTGTTAATTGGCTTTTGGCGGTTGCTACAGATGAGAAATGCACAGAAGTGCGAAACTGTGGAGTATTCTTCTTTTTCTTCTTCTTCTTTTTCTTTTTCTTCGTTCTCAATCTCCCGCAAATAAACCATGAAAAGGGCTTTGCAATTATGTTGTCCTGAGAACGGAATGCATTGTGTCGTAGTTTACAGCTTGACTCCAATATTTTAATCCACAAGGTAGTGACTATGTAAAGTGATAAGCTTTCTCTGGACTGTTAAACTGTAAGCAGTTCTGATTACAGGACATGAGTGAAGCTACGCAAATGATGGTTAGCTGACATACGAGTAATTATTCAACGACACCGTCCTCCAACGACCACAGCAACACACTTGACCCAAGAAAGACGACTTAAGGATGGACGACTGCACTGAACTGAACTACACTTTCAACACAATCATGCTTTCTAACAATTGTTATGCAGGGTTTAACTCCTAGGTAGCAGAGTGACCGATTCTGACGACAAAGGTAATGGGGTCGACCACTGCCCACTTTGTAGAAGACCGTCTGACTCATATGGATAATACCCACGAAACGTCATTTGTATAGGCCAACTAAATTACAGAACTCATCAGTACTCACATTGTGCCAAAGTTTGTAATAAATCTACACATCATCCACACAGAGAAATACAAAAATAACGGTACAAAACACAACAAATCACTGTTGAGAGTGATCCTTTCATAAAATCCTGCAGTGAAACAATCTGAATACCCATCGTCTTTAATTTATTTACGATATACAACAAGCGCTCATAATGAAAGCAGTTTTTTTAATGATTACCCCTCTCATGACAATGAGTATTTTTGGAAATAATGTTCCCGTGTTGTACGAAATCTGTTCAGCTTCAATCTAAAGCGCACGGGTTTTGAACAGTTATGTCAGTCTTCGGTGCGTTCCATATGCAGTTAAAAATTGTGTGAGCAGATACATAGATGTAACAGATCAAGCAAAAGAGATTAGGGCCGGGGACCTTTTCTCTGGGGCCAAATAAGTACTGGGGAGGTATTGACGATGGTGGATAAAGCTAGAATCAACACAACGCCATCGTTAGATGCCTATAAATATATATATATATATATATATATATATATATATATATATATATATATATAATATATATGTAGTATATATATATATATATATATATATATATATATATATATATATATATATATCATCATCATCATCAGTCCCGTAATCTAAAAGGTCGTTGAGGCACCGTTATTGCAGTTTGTCGAACCAGTTCCCGCCATATGTCTCGATTTTTCGCCAAGGTATTAGTTTCAGCTATAAATCTTCCCGTCTACTCTTTTATATTGCACTCCTATCTATTTTTTGGTCTCCCTCTCCCACGCTTCTTAGGTACAGTGCCTTGCAGGATGGTCTTGGTCAGCCCTACTGATCGTGATATATGTCATACTATGTCAATTTTTGTAGTTTTACGATAGTCAATAGGTTTTTATATTGACCTAACTCCTTTCTAACAATTTCAAGAACATTCTCGTTTGTCACTTTAGTTATTCCAATGCACAATTGCTAGAGACAAAGAGGAAAAGCACAGGCAGTGAGTTTGAGTTTAATTGTTGCAAAAACAATGATAATATACATCATTTTCTTCATGCAATCAAATATATATATATATGGGTAATTTGTGTGTGAATTCAATAAAACAGGTGGGCTAAATTAGCATTGAGATGTGTTGGAGGAGGGCTTGCAGACCTGCAGATGTTCTGTGGTGTTATGATCTTGTCACTACCAAACTAGAAAAACAGCCACAACAAACGGTACCCATATAAGAAAGCTGTGGCAGATGAAACTGTTCATACAAACACATCAGGAACCTACCTGCTGTTGTTATGGCTAATATAAAACCAGTATTTAAGGACCGCGACTGGAATAAACTATTTAAAAAGTGTCTTGAAGGAAATACACAAAATATCAATGATTGACTGAACAGTGCTATCTTGAAATTATGTCCCAAGAATAAGAATCATGGTCTAACTATTGGGAAAGCTGTTGTTGCTATTGTAGTTTCTGTTTATAATGATGGGACACAATCTATGTTGGTAAAAAAGGAAATGGAATTACAGACTTGCAGGTATCTGAGAGAGTCCTGTGAACACAAGAACATTTTGTCGCAAAAAAAGGAACTCAGAGAAAAGCTATTAAAGCATCCTATGGTGCCATGAGGGCCAAAAAAAAGGAGGAGATTTTTGCTGGATGATTGGCAGGCACTTACTGAAGAGTTTATATCAGGTTGGAGGTCATTGATAAGAATCAACGTATTTAGAAAATGGTAAAAAAAATAGTGTCCTAAACTTTTTGCAGAAAACCTCTATGTACAGACAGTTTGCATGATAACTTTATTTTTGGTTTTCAAAGCAAATGTCCTGCAACTTTACACATATATTCTAGAAAATCATGGCTTAGTTGTGAACTATGGAAATCAGGCTATCTTACAATATGTAAGAGTTATTATAATTTTCAATATCACATTTTAAAACAGAATTGTGTAAATATTTAAATTTTTGCAAAACACAATCGTAAAAGATGTAGTTTTGGCTGTAGTCTATAATGAAGGGAACATCTTGAACAGCATTATAAGAAAAAATAAAAATGAAGTGTGTATGATCAAAGACATAAGAGCAATTACATGCAGAGTGTTGTCATTTTGTGAAATATACATTTTCTGTATTTTTTGTTTAATTACATTTTAAATGAACATTTGGAATGCTACCTTACAATAAATGATATAATGGATATATAAATTTTTAATAAAGTTACAACAATTATAGAAATAATACCCCTCACAAGGGGTACTCCTTAACGGACAAGTAGCAGAAAACAAAACTTTCAAACTATGCGATATAAAACAGCTTCTTAAATATAGTCACATATTATTGGGCTAAATGTGAGGACCATGTCTTGAAAGAGGAAGAGGGCTATTGAAAAAAAGTTTCATATCGTTCTTTATTCCGTGTGCAGTCATCAATGTGTTGGAATCATCCGACTATGATTAAGTGAAAAATCAACCTACATGTTTGCTTTCCGAGAAATAGAAATTCCCATCACCTTGGCAAAATGGTCCTATACAGGTCCACCTCAATCAGAACTGAATTATAACCATTTATTGTTTGCTCCAGCATCCATTTATAAAACTGAACCAATCCATCTGAAGTCTGTACTTTATATGTTCTATATATCGTGTGCTTTTACATTTTCACACATTTTTTTCTATGAAATGCCCAGTTACTTCTAACAGCTCCTAAAACAGATCAACTACATTACAAAAGAGCATTATGTCGAACCTAATGTAGAAAATCTCATTCGAATTGGTGAAACGCCTTTGCCTAAAGAAAGACATTTGTTTAAAATTTACAGTAAATTATTTTCTCAAGGGACAAAATAATTCCTTTGCTAACAAATATCATAGGAACTAGCCACATATCATAGTGTGTATATAAACATGATGGAAAGGATACAAAGAAGAGCTAGAAAAATTATCGAGTAGTTTCAGAATTAAGGTTTTAAATATCATGGGTCGATTGTCAGTGATGAAGGATCAAAATGTGAGGTGTTGGCCATAATAGCACAGACCATAGCGGCGCTTGCATGGCTTAACAAAATCTGGCAAGATAAACGGTTAGCACTATGCACGAAAATAAGATTAATGCGTACACTGGTCCTGTCAATATTCCTCTATGCGTGTGAGACATGGACAGTTACAGCTGACCTTCAACGAAGGAAATAGGCCTTGGAGATGAGATGTTTCCGAAGACTTTTAAACGTCACGTACAAAGATCGAGTTACAAACGAGAAAATACGAGATAGAATTACAACAGCAATAGGGCCTTTCGAAGATCTCTTGGCAACTGTCAAAAGAAGGAAACTCACTTGGTACGGTCACATATCGAGATCAAATGGTCTTGCAAACACAATCCTCCACGGGAAGGTGCATGGCAGACGACGAAGAGTTCGGCCCAAAAAGAGATGGAAGGACAACACAAAAGAATGGACCAGTCTCCGACCAGAAGAGTCACAGGCAGCGGCGTCTGACAGAGAGGGATGGCGTGGAGTTGTGAGGATGTCTTCATGTGTGCCCCAACGACCTCACCGGTTACGGGATGACCTGACCTGACCTGACCTGCTTATGAAAAAAACATTTTTGAATGATCGTCGGTGTCTCGAACAAAGAAGAATTCGAGGTGACTTTAATAGTGTATACATTTATAAATAGAAAGGATAAATTAGACTATATCAAGTTTTTCAAAGTATGACCTTCTACAAAGACAAGAGGGCACAGCTACAAACTGCTTAAAGACAGGTTAAGATTAGATATTAGGAAATATTTTTTTAGTCAGAGAGTGGTGAATTCTTGGAATGCTTTGACGCAGGTTGTAGAGTGAAAGCAGAGTCAGTTAATGCATTCAAAAATAGATTGGATGCTCACAGTATTTTCAGTATTCGTGGAGTTAAACAAACTGGTTGTATACAGACTCTGTAGAGCCTTCTAAACCAGTATAATGAAGTTAAATTAAGTACGTTAAGTTATTTCATTCCTTGTATTTTCTAGCATTGTTTATTTCTCTCCTTATGTTTTCTAGCAACACATATTTAGCTCCTTCACGTTCTGATCCCGGCCGCACTAAATATTTCAAAATGACCATTTTCATCCATAAACCAGCAAGCTGTTGTTACATGTCTCAGCTGACGTTGGCGCACGGTATTTATGGAGCAGTATAGAGGCTTCAGTCTTTCAGATAAGTAGACCTAATAAGACTCCATTATAGTTTAAGAGTTGCGAATGCACCATTTGCGGTTGAGTAAGATAGCAGATACATGGTCTCTCTCATGTAGCATGTCCTTTGTAGAACGTCGCTCCCATCACAGTCTGTCTGAAAGAAACTCGTTCCCTTGCCAAAACTCCAGCCTCCGCCACAGTCATACCCAGGCATTCCTGGATATCTTGGTGCCACCGTCTTCTTGGTCTACCCCTTCCTCTTTTGCCTGGCACCATACCTTCCATCACCGTCCTCTCAAGACCGTTGTGTCTCTTGATGTGACCAAAGTATTTGCATTTTCTAGCCAAAATGGAATTGATAAACCAGTTCTCCTCTATGCTCAACTCTTGCCGAATGTCTACATTTGTTCTTCTCTCTGTCCAGGGTATTCTGAGGATCTTTCTGTAACATTTTGACTCGAAGGATTCGATTCTTAGTCTAGAAGTTTTGGTAATCGTCCATGCTTCACAGCCATAAGCTGCCACAGGAAAAACACAGGCTCTCAAGACTTTTACTTTTATCGTTTTGATGGTGCCCTGCCATAATTTCTTCAGGCTGTTCAGTCTCTGCATTGCCATAGCTAGTCTTCTTCTGATTTCTTTCGAGCAGTCACCATTTTTGTCGATTCTGGAGCCCAGATATTTAAAATGTGTAACCTGATCTATTTCCTCACCACCCACTGTAAATGTATACTGACATTGTGTTTTATAGGTGGTCATTATCTTTGTTTTGTTTATGTTTATGAACAGATTTTGATCTTTACTATGTCCATTAACGGCTGAAAGTAGCTGCTCTAGCCCTTCCGCACTTCTTGATAGTATCACTGTGTCATCTGCATATCGTAACTCTGGAATCTCGTACATGTTCTGGAAAGCGATAATTAAACTTCATACATGTGAGAGCGCAGTAAAACTCGATACCAGTATAGGAGAATAGACAAAGGAGCGATTGGGGCGGAGGAGGGGGGGGGGGGATCTTCACGTAACCGTAATAATTGTGTATTAACATTTTGTGGTTAAAATAGTTATTGCATTATAACGATCAACACGGGTACCATCATTTTTACATAAAAATGTCTTTACCAGGGATTGAACATACGAAAACATCACACGCGTAAACAGCAATTTCAGTGACATAAATATCAGTATTAAGAACTTTTAAAAGTATAAATGTTTTCGGAAAGCAGAGGTTTCCGTCGAGGGTTAAGTGTTATAAAAGTCTCACCTTTTTTTCTAAGGTGGATGACTAGTTTCCGTCCCTGAACTGCAAGGCACACACCTATTTACAACTGTGTATACTGAAGCACGTCGCTACCGTAGCTTGAACACTGTACCGAACTACAATAAGCAAGCACCCTAACCACTGCTAAAGTCACTTATATAGTACACACTGCTATCGGAGATAAAGTGCTAGTCTTTATTGTACTAGGTCTCATCTTTTTTCTGAAGTCACCAATTCCCTGCTACATCGTCATGACATCCCTATCTGTAAGTTAGGTACAGCTGTGTAGAGTAGAGCTTGTCGGAAATACGGATTGAAACCTGTCCATTAATTGCAACAGACGTACGCTGTAACTGATCTGCAACTCACTTCGTGCAGATACATTCTTCTAACTCATCGGTTCTGTGGTCCAAAATATCCGTTGAAAGACTTGAGGCGATCTGTGAGCTTGGATGGGACAGAAGTGATACCTTTATTTTCTCTGACACAAATCACCGAGTGGATCCTGGGGTCCCTTACTGTGGATGAAAGACTAGGACCACTGCACATACATACATATCGTAAAATGTGACCCAAGAGTGTTGTGTATAGGGCTAGCAACCTCATAGTAAAAAACCAAATTGCTATAGAAACGAGAACAGCAAGATCACACAAGATGCATTGGCGCAGACTTCCTTAGGGTGGTCAACTGTAATGATGGCTCTGTGCTCCGGCTGGAATGAAAAAATGGACGACAACAACTGATAACAATGAAATTCATGTTTTTAATGTATTGTCTTGTCATTCTTCTTCTTCATCGTCGTCGTCAAATAATCGCATTTATTCTCTCATTAATATGGCAGTAATTCTCAGACTTGCCTCGTCACCATACAGTCTATCTTGCAATTTGGTTTGTCGGGCCATGTAGTCACTTTGCTCATCTCGTGGAGTCGGCAGACTTGCAGAACATACTCCACTGTTTGTTTATTCTCCCCACATGGGCACAGGTCTGTGAGTTCAATTTTTAATTTGTTGAACGGATGATTTTTCAAGTCCGCAGTCTTGTCACTGAATGACGCCTAAATGACAGGGCTTGAGTGCTTGTCTTGTTGCGATGGGTACAGACTCGATCCGCATTTTCGAAACGTTTCAGTGTATCCAGCTGTAAATAAGAGCCTGATTTACAGCTAAGGAGACAAGGCAGCGAAGATGAGACCTAAACTCATAAAAAGGGATCAAGATGCTGAGCAGCGCATGAGCTGCAGTGGTCAGCGACCCACAGCTGACTGCCAGCGCCAGGGCCAGCGAACCAGAGCTGTCAAGACCCTTCTACGCCTCCACGCGGTGATCCTGGATAACAGGTTGCAGCAGGGCAGACTGGCTAAGGAGAAGGGATCGAAGAGGGAATGCTAACCCGGTACTCGAAAAATGGTTGCTGAAGTCGGATGTGTTTGGACCGAAAGGTGCAAATATAGCAGTGAGGCTGTGAACAACGACACAACACATTCCGTTCTCTGGACTACATTCTGCTACTTAAGCCCTTTCAGGATTTGGTAGTGGGAGATTGAGAACGATCGAAGCCAAGCCAAGCCAACTCAGAAAAAGCTGATAGAATACAGTGAGTCTAATGTCGGTAATGTCCGTTTAGGCACAACCTTGACCTTACTTTCTAATTGAACCCGATAAGGAAGAATCACTTATTTTGACTCGTCTTCTCCGTTCGTATTCAAATGGATGTTTTGTGTCCTAGTTTACAGCGAGGATGTGAAATGTTTCCCTTACAGTCCAAAACATCCGGTTTTACCACAGCCGATTTTTAAGACCGGGTTTGCCTTCCCTCTTCGGTTGTTATTCTCTCAGCCAGTCTGCACGTGCGCAGCCTGTTTCCAAGCCCTCACTTATAAACTAAAAGGGTATTGAACAGCTTTGATTTACATGATCCTGACGCATGCAGTCAACCATGTGACGATGGCGCTGTTATTTTTGGCCTCACATTTTGACTGACAGAAAACTGCAACTGATGCTTTCCATCTATCTATATTTTGGACCGTCTTCTTGAGCGCCGCCAATGCGATTGCTGCTGCCCTGAAGTCATTTTTTCTTGCCAATAATTTTTATACCATTCCTTTGTTGTCTTCTGCTATTGTTTCAAACCCAACTCATGTATTGTTATGTTGTTAGATTTATGTCTGAGTGTGTGTCCTAACTCGTCCCCAATCCCCTAATCTCCAGCTGTATTTATTGTTGTGTAATATATATTACTGCATCACTTATTTTGTTTTTGTTGATAACTGCATAAAAAGCTAAAGGAATCAGCCATCAGACAATCGCTGGCGTGAACGAAGTGTTAGAGACTTAAGTATATTAAACCCCAGCTTGTGTGAGGTGGTATGACTATATGTCCTTGCAAACTTTACTCTCTTAACCGTATGCCAAGTGCCCATTTACAATTGGGTAGACTGTAGCTTACCGGTAGCGGAAATTGAACCCCGTACCTTTGCTATCAATGGGTTAGTGCTCTATCATTTACGTTAACCAGACCCTCGATATTGTGCTCGATAACTGCCTATCAATATAATGTGCTTCTTTGTAATTATTTGTTATTTGATGTACCGAATTATTCGGCGTCGTGGACGCAATTTTTCGCCTGAAATAAGTGTCGAATATTTACTGTTCGTCATGAAGAGCGAAAGTTAGGTTTTCGTAGAGCTGTGATAACCGAAAAAAAAAGGTTATTTTTGCTAGAAAGTAAACTGAACTCCTATTTACGATCTCTTAATTAAATGTAGAATTATACTTAGTTGAAAATAGTAGATAAACAAAGCATCATAAATACCGGACACAAAAAATTCTCATATCGGCAGACTAGGGTAGCCGAGCCAACGGATTAGTGGTTGTTTTTTTTTTGTTTCCAATGCTCACAATGAGTTAGTTTATTCTTTTGTGCGCTCTAAAAAGGACATTAAGTGATGGGTTGCAGTAGCTTTCCTCACTTCCCGAGCGAGCGGATAAAGAGGGACTAGGGTCCTCCAGGCGGTTGTGCTATGCTTGGCTTAATATGCGTATCGCTCACTACTAAGGTGATCACGTCGATCTCACACCTCGTTAGCCAGACTGCCATGAAAACAATCTGTTTCCTAGGTAGGGCTACTAGGAAGCTGAGGTGAGTGTCTTGGCCAGTATATTTTGCCTGATTCTGACTAATTTGTCTGATCAGTATGTTGTGCCGCATCAAACGTTAGTCTTCCTCCCCACAGATTAGTGGTAATTTACCTGTTCTAGATCAATATTACCAGTATTCTCACCTTCTTCAAAGAACCCTACATTTAAAGGAACATTATTACGTGACAAAAGAGGTCTACATCAAATACTATATTTTTTTTAAACTTTATATACTGCTCCAGCTGTAGCCTCAACCCGGTAGGTTAGGTGTCAACTTTGGGTGTAAACTTACTGTGTCCCTGTACTGTAATAGAATATTGTACTGTAAGATAATATTGTACTGTAAGAGAATACTGTACTGTAAAAGAATATTGTACTGTAAGAGAATACTGTACTGTAATAGAATAATGTGCTGCAAGAGAACAAAAGGAAGACCTAAGTGGTCAAGATTCTACATGTCACTAAGCCGCCCATGAAACACCTTGGTAAGTTAGGTAAAAGTGCTGAGACCGTATTTTATGTTTCTGCTTTTGTCTAAAAATGTTGCAATTAAAATTAGGGTGCGTCCTTGTCATCGGGGTGTACTAGACGTTGGGGAATACGGTATTTAAAACTTTTTGAGAAGTGGTTGAAAGGTTTCACAAGCTACCAAAGTGGTCACTAAGCTACGTCTGACATGCTAAAGGGGCCCATACGCTTCGCCGGACTGTCAAAAAGGCCCATGAGCTTAACCAGATTGTCAAAAAGGTCCATGACCCCCCCCCCCCTCCGCCACCCTTCCCCAAAAGTGTTAGCCCATTGTACACCTTTTCATACTCCGTTGTTAAAGAGGACAGAAAGGAATTATCTTCTTCTGCGTTCCTTCTCAATCTCCCGCTACCAAACGCTGAACAGGATGTTGCATGTGGGAGGATGTAGTTAAAAGAATGGAATGCGGTGTGTCGCTAGTTTACAGCTTGACTGTGATATTAAAAACTTTTGATCCGACACATCCGTCTTCGGCAGCAAAGGAAATATCGATTTCTGGGCGTTTATCGCTTGGTTTTACCATACATTTTTTTTCTTCGTTCACCACGTTTCTCCTCTTCCAAATATGGAGTACGTTGTATTTGTTCTGCGCCTTGCGACCAAGCGATACGATTTCTGCACACAATTTCAAAGCTTTACTTCTCATAGTGGCACTGCCTTAACTTAACTTAACGTCTTTATACTGGTGTAGAAGACCCTGCAGAGTCTGTATACAACCAGTTACATTTACATCACCTTGCTCTAAAAGCTATGCGCATCCAGTTTATTCTTAAATGCATTAACTGTCCCTGCCTCCACTACCTCCCCTGGCAATGCATTCCAAGCAGACACCCCTCTCTGACTAAAAAAACATTTCCTAATATCTAGCCTTATATATTTAGCCTTGTTGAATCAGGTAATAATAATACATGGATCCTTGGATATGAGCCGCGTCACTTCGTTATCCATCCTATCCCCTGCACCCCACAACCATCTCGGGCATTCAACATGCAGAAAGACCACTGTTTGATTCACCGTCTGATCGTCTGCTCGACAAACAGCAGACAAGTGTGTTTCTACACAAGGACAAACGTAAATTTGTGAATCCTAAAAATAACGTGAGCTTTTCAAGCAGATGAGTGAAGTTTCAAAATATATTTTTGTTTTTGTTTTTCTCATTCTTGTTTGTTTGTTTGTGTTTTAAACGGGGAATGATCCCGTTAATACGCCAGTGTGGTATATTAGAAATGTAAACTCAACTTAACTTCATTATACTGGTTTAGAAGACTCTACAAAGACTCTACAACCAATTTCTATCCTAAGATACTCTACCTACACTAAAAATAACTATGTGCATCCACCAATCTATTTTTTAATTCATTAACTGACCCTGCCAACAGTATATTATGTGGCAATGCATTTCAAGCATCTACCACTCTGTGACTAAAAAAAATATATGTCTTAATATCTAATCAAAACCTGTCTTGAAATAATTGGAATTTGATCTAAATCCGATCTCAATGGTTCCATCTCTGCCTGATGCAACAATATATGTGTGTGGCACATATTTTTCTTGATTTTCCTAGTTTATTATGGTATGAAATTATTTAGGCTGGATCGACCTTAGAAGTCGTTTTGCGATTGAAAAAATTCCGCACCAGCTGGGGACCGAACCTAGATAGCTAGTTTGGGAAGCTAATGCACTAACTACTGTGCTGCTTGGGCTCCCTTGTCTTTATGTGTGTGTTTTTGTATGTGTTTGTGTGTGTGTGTGTGTATGTGTGCTTTAGTTTTATATTTGTTCCCTCTGCCCTTATGATTGTCAGCAACTAATAATATCATAACAGGTAAGAGACCTAAATATGTCCCGTGGAAACTCCTTGGCTGACAGCTTTAAGTAGCTTGGGGGACGTCGGGAGGTGCATCAGAAAGTCACTATTAGTATCCTACACCAGGTTATCAGGAGCAGCGTAGAATGACAAAGAAAAAAATCAATGTGGTTTAATTGCAGATACTGCCGGCAAGAATGAAGTGTATGAGACATATTTATTAACCTTTTTCTGTATGGAAGGTGATCGATCCACTTCCTCGCAGCCTTCCCTTCTCTAATTGTCAGGTAGCCATATACAGTTGGTTAGACTGGAGCGTGCCAGAACTAGGAATTGCATCTTAGTAATGAATAAAATGTCTTATGGGTTTCCTGCAGATCAATCTCTCATGATTTTTGTATGAATAAGATTGTGTGATTGTTGTATGGATAAGATTGTGTGATTGTTGTGTGGATAAGATTGTGTGATTGGTTCATGGATAAAATTGTGTGATTGTTGTTGGATATGATTGTTGTATTATAAGATTGTGTGATTGTTGTATTATAAGATTGTGTGATTGTTGTACGGATAAGATTGTGTGATTGTTGTATTATAAGATTGTGTGATTGTTGTATTGTAAGATTGTGTGATTGTTGTATTATAAGATTGTGTGATTGTTGTATTATAAGATTGTGTGATTGTTGTATTATAAGATTGTGTGATTGTTGTATTATAAGATTGTGTGATTGTTGTATTATAAGATTGTGTGATTGTTGTATTATAAGATTGTGTGATTGTTGTATTATAAGATTGTGTGATTGTTGTATTATAAGATTGTGTGATTGTTGTATGTGTAAGATTGTGTGATTGTTGTATGTGTAAGATTGTGTGATTGTTGTATTATAAGATTGTGTGATTGTTGTATTATAAGATTGTGTGATTGTTGTATGTGTAAGATTGTGTGATTGTTGTATGGATAAGATTGTGTGATTGTTTCATGGATAAATTGTGTGATTGTTGTTGGATATGATTGTGTGATTGTTGTATTATAAGATTGTGTGATTGTTGTTGGATAAGATTGTGTGATTGTTGTATTATAAGATTGTGTGATTGTTGTATTATAAGATTGTGTGATTGTTGTATTATAAGATTGTGTGATTGTTGTATGTGTAAGATTGTGTGATTGTTGTATGTGTAAGATTGTGTGATTGTTGTATTATAAGTTTGTGTGATTGTTGTATTATAAGATTGTGTGATTGTTGTATGTGTAAGATTATGTGATTGTTTCATGGATAAATTGTGTGATTGTTATTGGATATGATTGTGTGATTGTTTTGTTGTTGTTAGGTTTTCATTTATCTTATTTTGTGAGACATGCACCTGTCAATCAGAGACCGAGTCCTGTTTGGTGATATTAGGGCATGATCACCTTTTTGATGACGTGTCAGCTTGCCTGATATTAACCGTTGTAACGGCTGAATTATTTTGCATTATAGTTGGTCTGTCAAAAAATTTACATTTTTTTAAACAACCAAAAACTGTCAAAGTGTTTTAAAGTAGAATATAATTTAAGATAATATTTTTGAAACAGAAAAAAAAAAATAAGAAAAAGAATGTTACATATCCAGGCGTGATTGCTTTAGAAGTGGTGCCGTGTGCAGTCATGCTAACGTGATAGTAATCTCAGAAACTACCAGAGAATAACCAGATAATTGACGTCGTTAGGCCTAGTTCTTTGGTGTGTAGTTTTGTTAGGTGTGCTACCATCATTAAGTGTGTCTAACAACAAGTGTCTCTCGCGGTCAAAGAACCGTGTTCGCTCATTGGTTCCGAAACGTTTCAGTCGGTTCTGCTGTAGATAGGGGGCTGGGATTTATGACAGATCAGGTTACGAGGACATGTGGTGGTTATCCCACTCATGACAAAACATACCAAGTACAATCAAAGAGTATACATAGTATATCTAGTCCATCATCTATACCTTCTACATCCATCAAAGATTATACATATTCTAACTGTACCCCCTACATCCATCAACGATTATACATATTCTATCTGTACACTCTACATCCATCAAATATTATACATATTCTATCTGTACCCTCTACATCCATCAAAGGTTATATATATTATATCTGTACCCTATACATCCATCAAATATTACACATATTCTAACTGTACCCCCTACATCCATCAACGATTATACATATTCTATATGTACCCTCTACATCCATCAAATAGTATACATATTCTATCTGTACCCTCTAAATCCATCAAAGGTTATACATATTATATCTGTACCAGGGGGACGGCGTGGCCTAGTGGTTAAGTGACACGGCTCACAACCAGAAGGTGCTGGGTTCGATCCCCATCACAGCACCGGCCGTTACCCCGGGGAAGCAAACCCTTAGAAAATGCAGGAGGAAGCAGACCCTTACATAAAATGCATGCTGAAGTCGGATGCACTGGGCCGACAGGCGCAAAATAAAAACGCAGTGCAACGCACACCGCCTTCGGGATTTAAGAGGCGAACGCAAAAAAAAAACCAAAAAAAATATCTGTACCATTAATACTCTCTACATTTATCATAGTATATCTATACCATCATCATCTTCATCTGGTTAATCAGTCCGGAGACTGGTTGTAAGATTGTCTGAGTATGTCCCTTCATTGGACAATATCCTCTGCAGTTCTCTTCATTGCAGCATATGTTGGTACTTTAATGTCCTTGCATGCTTGAGATGTAAAGGCGAGTCTTAGTCCCCCCGGTGCTCTCTTTTCTTGAATCTTGTTTCTAGTATCTTCTGAAGAAGATAGATTTTCATGTCTCAAATTGTGACCCAGCCAACTCAACCGACGTTTTTTGTATCATATGCAACATTTGTCTTTGTGCTCCCACGTCATTGAGTATTGGATCTTCTTTCTGTCGAACTCACTATTTCCATTCTACGATAGCACATTTCAAACGCTTACAAGCTTTTTTCATCCTTCTTTGCCAAAGTCCATGTTTCAGCCCCATACGGTGCAATGGGCCATACATGTGTGGCGAATATTCTTTTCCTCAGTTCTATCCTGATATTATTTGAGGTTAACAGTTTCAGTTTTTCTCTTAAGCCCTTTTTTGCCATTGCAATCCTTGTCTTAATTTCTGTCTCATTGTGGGCATACTCTGTTATGATTTGCCCCAAATATGTGAACTTTTATACTTGTTCGATTATTTCTCCATCGATGGATATATTTATATGCTAATGTTGCTTATATTCCCAAATTCTTTGTCTTCGATGTGTTTATTTTCAAGCCAAAATCTGGGCAGCTATGGTTCACTGACGCTATCAGACAGCCTTGTGTCGCTGGCCGTTGCAACTCATGCACCACTCAGCGTCTTGACTCCTTTTGTCTTAAGCAGAATGGCACACAATTTTTAATGAGTGCGCAAAGAATTATATGTATGTGACAAAAGAATAATTCTTCTCACAAATTGTACCTTGTAAACCTGTACATTTTCCGTTTATAATCGACTACTTATCATACAACTCACCTCTACAAATTACGTTATATCTGTAGTGCATTCTAAAAAAATGGCAAACATACTTTATGCAAACTCCGCAGCACTGAGACCCTTCATCTCGATGAACTAAACAAATCTCTCAATTGGATAACTACTCGGAATATAAACGAAATATGCAGCACCGCTTAGCTACAGGGCTAATGTCCGCGTAGAGTCGATAGAAAGCGAATAATACCTAGTGTCTAGTTTCTTCCATATTAGCTTTCACTACATCCCTCAGACCATCCACCCCTCTAAACTTCTTCCGCCACCATATATATGTTGGTCACAAGTGATCAAAGGTGAAATACAGAACCTTTTCCTCTGTTGACACATTTCAAATGTCAAATGTTTTCATTGGTTAGGGGCCCATATCCTTATTACCTACGAAAGCTAATCATTTTTCAAACTAAGAATGTTATAGTAGCAACCCCACGCCCACATCATAGGAAGCAGAAAGCAGTCCTCTTTTGTGTAGACTGTGCCAAAGTACTGATTGAGTAGATTAGCTGCCTCCCTATTCTCAGTTATTATTTTCCCTGTACTGTCTATGAGAGGGCCTACTTTGTCTTTCGTTCTTTGTTTATTTCTAACATTAGAAAAGAAACTTTTACTATCAGTCTTGATCCTTTGAGTACGTTTTTTTTTTCGAAGGTTATTTTTGCTGTTTTATTAACTTTCTGAGATATGTTCTGTTTGTCCAAATATTTTAAATATGTTTCTTTTGATTTACCTGCCTCTATATACTTTTTCCATGCTTTATTTTTAACTCTTCTACATTTAACTACAAATCTAGTTATCCACTTTTTACGCTTGAGGTTTACCTCCCTACATGGAACACATTCCTCTTTCAGCGGTTCTAGAACTGTTTAAAACTTTCCCACTCCTGTTCAATATCTGTTCCTCCGACAATATCTATCCAGATAATGCGGTTCGCTGCCTCTTTCATCCTCTAAACACCTGACTTAGAGTAAGTCGTATGTTTGCATGTTCATGTTATGTTGCAGGTGGGCCAGAATTTGACTATACAGCCACCTTCAGGCGCACCGGTGAGGTGCAACACAACATACCTGACTGCCTTTGCCATCATTGCTTGCGATCGACGGCTATTATTTGCCATGACTTGCAAATTGTCAATTAACTTCTTTTTACTGGTATAGAAGACTCTCCAGAGTTTCTTCTAATTCACTTGATCTAAAAATAACTATGGGCATGCAATCTATTCTTGAATTTGAATGCATTAACTGATCCTGTCCCCACCATTACCTGTAGCGATTGCATTCCAAAGTATCCATCACTCTCTTATTAAAAAACATATTTCCTAGTATCTGATCTGGACCTTTCTTTAATTAATTTGTAGCTGCACCCTCTTGTTCAAGCATGCGGCTGTACTTTGAAAAACTTTAAGAGTATAATATATCCGTTCCCTTAATTATCTTACAACCTGTATTCAATCACCTCTAATTCTTCTCTTTTCTAGACACTAGACCTATATTCAATCACCTCTAATTCTTCTCTTTTCTAGACACTAGACCTGTATTCAATCACCTCTAATTCTTCTCTTTTCTAGACACTAGACCTGTATTCAATCACCTCTAATTCTTCTCTTTTCTAGACAATGTAGGTTGGTTTTCCGAATCTGTCCTTATAACAATAATCCTGGAATCCCACTATCAGTTTTGTCGTGCGTCACCACTACTGTAGCACTCCAAACACCAGCACAGCATCTAAACAATATTTGTGATGATGCCAATATGGGATGACAATATCGGATGACAATATGGGATGATAAAATGGGATGACAATATGGGATGACAATATGACTTGCACGTGAATTGAATTTAGGAGAAAGAGAGTTGCGTACCGTCAGCTTCACATTTTCGTCCTGATTCAATTTTATCCAGTGGTAAGATATGATCAAGACGGCTGGAGCGAGTTGTCGATAGTCGCCTTGCTGCACGTTGACCAGACAGTAGTTTTTCCGCACAGTCCACCGAATCCAGTCTTCACGTGCTTAGGTAGACAAGCCCAATATCACCGTGGGTGTATTAAACTCATCGGCTACTCTCAATTGGTTTAACCGGTCATGTCGAGACCGTTACCCGGGGTATGTTCTCTGCCGGGAGCAACAAGTGAGAGTTGAGTGCCAGGTGAGAACCAATAATGGACACACTACCCAAGATTGGGCATGACATGTCTGCCACTAAAGGTACTACCCCTCCCTGACATCCCATACATCCCAATATTTGATAAACAGAATATGTATGCCAACTTTGTGTTACCAATGTCATATTTGGTCCTTATCAAAACAAAAGGGAGGACAATTACGTGTACAATGTAAAGTCTTAGAAAGTCATTTGTATCCCCTCTATTTCTTCTGCTTCTATGCACTTGCGTGGATAGATGGCACGGAGAGGTGTAGTTTTATTTCGTGTGTCAGATGTGTACCAGTGTTGTTGTTCCGTATTTCTTCAGTATCTCACTTACACCGTCTTTCCATATTTGTCTTGGTCATTCTATGACCATCATGTCCTTGCGTTGTCGATCCGCACAGATGGTAGATTTGGCTGCATTCTTGTCAGGGGTCCTACCACGTTCTGTCTGATTACTTCGTTTCGTACTCTCTCCAGACTTGTGACCTCGACCGCTTTTCTCAAACACCTCATTTTGCATACCATGATTTTCCTTTGTTGTGTCTTGGTTAGAGTCCACGTCTGATACTGGTAGCAACAATTTGGTATATAAATACTATTAATCAGCTGTCTCTTTGTCGCCACTGGGATGTGTGTCCGTATTAATAATGGCGAGAGATGATAGCAAATTGTATTTGCATTCTTGACTCCACCTCTCTATCCATCCTTCCATCTTGTGTGAACATACTATCAGAGTATTTTAATTCTCGTGCCTATTTGAGTTCTATGTTGTTTTTTTACTTGCATATTATTAAGTGTCGTCGATATGCTGATGATTTTCGTTGGTTCTGCTTTTGCTGTGTTAATCTTCATATTATATTTAACGCAGGCATTGTCAAAGGTATTCCGATTTTCTTAGAGGTTATGTTCGTCTAAATAAAAGATGCTCTGACCATGTGCAAAAAAGGAGCTCATTTATTGACCTGGTTTATGGGTTTGCTTCAATTATTATTTTATTTTTTTTGTGCGTCCATATTTTCATTGGACCAAAATTGCGATAGTACGCGTCCCTGCCGTACCCTGATCTTAATCGCAAACAAATTATCGAGTATGCTCGGTGTTCTCATCGTACTTTGGCTATTTTTATTCATTGCCCTGATACGGTCCACTAACTGTCCTTTAAATCCATTTTTTTTAGGATTTCTCAAAGTTTGTTTCTATCCACTCGATCTGTTGCTTTCTCCTGGTCCAGAAAGACGATATTCTGTTACTTGTATTCAATAGTTTGTTCACAAGTCTGTCTTAGATGAATTAGGGCATCTGTGTAGCCACTTCCTTTTCTGAAGCCAAGCTTTGTGTTACTTAATTGTTTTTTTTACTATTGATCTTGTTTTATTTTCCAGTTTTTTTGAGTATATTTTACAGACGTGGCTTAAGAGAGATATGCCCATGCATGTTTTCCAGTCTCTTTATTTTTCCTTTTTTCTTCCATACAAAGAAAACTATCGATTGTTTCCAGTTTTCTCGGACTGACATTGTTGTCCAGGCTACGTTCATTACTCTTGTCAGTCATTTTACTTCCGTGTCTTCACAGGCTTGTATGGCTTCTGTTGAAATACCGTCTATTCCTGGTGCCTTGTTTCATGGGCTCTTGTTGATAGCTTGTTCGATTTAAGTTGCTATGAGTGAGGGTTCTCTTTCTGCCTCCCTCCCTCCCTCTCTTTCTAAGTCTTGGTGTGAATATTTATTTCTCACTTTCTTGTACTAGATAATATCAGGTGAGATAACATGGTAAACGATGCGATTAGAAATACTCATTAATGCTGTTTTTAAGCTTTTACTATAGAAATCCAAGTCATGTCTAGAAGTCTTCTATACCAAGACTCAAGATTAGTCCAAGTCATGTCTAGAAGTCTTCTATACCAAGACTCACGATAAGTCCAAGCTATGTCTAGAAGTCTTATATACCAAGACTCACGCGATAAGTCCAAGCCATGTCTAGACGTCTTCTATACCAAGGCTCACAACAAGTCCAAGTCATGTCTAGAAGTTTTCTATACCAAGACTTACGCGATAAGTCCAAGTCATGTCTAGAAGTTTTCTTTACCAAGACTCACGATAAGCTTACATTTTTCAGTTACAATTCCGTCAAACACCTTTTAAATTTTAATTTTTCAAGTCAAGCATCAAGTCGAGTCTCAAGTCGAGCATCAAGGCGAGTCTGGAGCATCAAGTCGAGTCTCAAGTCGAGCATCAAGTCGAGTCTCAAGTCGAGCATCAAGGCGAGTCTCGAGCATCAAGGCGAGTCTCGAGCATCAAGGCGAGTCTCGAGCATCAAGTCGAGTCTCAAGTCTAGCATCAAGTCGAGTCTCGAGTCGAGCATCAAGTCGAGTCTCAAGTCGAGCATCAAGTTCAGTCGCATGTCGGAACGACAGCTAACGTATTCAATTATCCTACGGAATCGCATTTAGTAAATACGATTACTTACTACTTGGTCGCTCCTGTTCTACCCTGAGGTGAAGATATTTGCAAGAAAGAGCACCAGACCTGTATATTTGCTATCTTCCTGTTTGGCTGATTTCAGTCCAGTCCATGGTCTCTTAAACTTAACTGGATGACGGCGTGGGCCAGTGGTTAAGTGGCATGGCTCACAATCAGGAGATGCTGGGTTCGCTCCCCCAGCACCAACCGTTACCCCGAAGACAGATGCACTGGGCCGAAATGCGCAAAATAAAAACAGTGCAAAGCACACGGCCTTGTGGAATAAAGAAACAAGGCGAACGCAAAACAAACAAAAAAACTCAACTTATTTATGCTGGTTTAGCAGACACTGCAGTGTCTGTATACAACCAGTTTCTTCTACTTCACTTGATCTAAAAATACATATGTGCATACAATCTATTCTTGAATGCATAAACTGATTCTGCCACCATTATTTTCTGTGGCAATGCATTTCAGCATTCACCACTCTCTGACTAAAAGAATATTTCCTTATATCTAATCTGGACCTGTCTTTAATTAATGTGTAGCTGTATCCTCTTGTCCTTGTAGCCGGCTGTACTTTGAAAAACGTGTTATAGTATATGTGTCCTTTCCCTTAGGTATCTTATTAACCTGCATTAAATTATTATCTTTTCTAGACACTGTCGATCGGTTTTTCTGAGTCTTTCCACATAACCATTCCTGAGATCAAGATGCTGAGCAGCACATGAGCTGCAGTGGTCAGCGACCCATAGCTGACTGCTAGCGTCAAGGCCAGCGAACCAGAGCTGCCAAGACCCTGCTACACCTCCAAGCGGTGATCCTGGATAACAGGCTGCAGCAGGCAGACTGGCTAAGGAGAAGGGATCGAAGAGAGAATGCTAACCCGGTACTAAAAAATGCTAATTGAAGTCGGATGTGTTGGACCGAAAGGTTCAAATATCGCAGTCAAGCTGTAAACTACGACACAGCGCATTCCGTTCTCTTGACTACATTCTGCTACTTAAGCCCTTTCAAGGTTTGGTTGCTGGAGATTGAGAACGAACGAAGCCAAGCCATAACTATTCCTCACGTAGTGTCCCCCCAATTGACTTTGGTTCGTCCTATGGGTCTGGATCCTTGACTCTTTGTTTCCCACGACTGCCGTCTTTGCAGATCTTCGTTCATTCTGCAGACATGGCCAAACCACCGAAGTTGAGATTGCTCCGCTAGAGTTTACAAAGGCTGTGCTTCAATATGATGTTGTATTGTCTGATGACTGACCTTGTTACTAGGGCCACCGTCTTAAGATATCTCAATTCTTTTGCCTGGAGCCGGCTTTTCTAGATTGACATTGCCGATGACTCCATGAGTCAAAACTGGTACATAGTTGAGGTGTTATATAGCTATCTGAGGAATCCACTATTCATAGCATGAACAATTTTACCAGTTGCTGCCCACCACGTAGTCAGCTCTTCTTTAATACCTCCCTTCTGGTTTATTACAACTCCAAGGTATTCTATCAATATATCTTCAGTCCACTTATGTCGTTAGACTTCTTGAGGCCTACTCTTTTCGATTTCCGACTGCTAAGGTATTTTTAACGTGCGCGCCACTGGACACGGGTGTCTGATCAGAGATCAGGGGAAATATTTACCGGATGATCCACGTGAAAAGATCCGGTCTCCACTGTGATTTGAACCCGCGACCTCCAGCACCCGAGGCGAACATCTTACCTCGAGACCACTGGGAGGCTGTTCTCTCAGAAACAAATCTTGTCTCGTCTCTGAGACCACCATGGTTTTTGCTTTTGAACTGTTTTATTCCTCCCTTACAGCTCCTCTTTTCAAACATGAAGGTTTCTCTTTAGTTGGGCATATAATTAAGTAATCAAACGCGTCAATCGTCTTTATTTCTCATATTATCCTTTTAACTTCTTGTGTCCGCTGTGGGGTACTCTGTCTTCCGGTTTTGATTTCACCATGCGTCTTCTGCAGCTACTTTAAGGATGTCCTTGAATTTTAAAAAGAGGATTTCCAAATCCTCTTCGAATTTATCTTTACTTCCTCCTATTGCTACATATATATATAAGCTCATGTTGGGCGTTGCCTTGATTGGGTAGTTTTTCGGTAACTCTCTCTTTATTTTTTACTTGGTCGTGGTCGCTTTCTATTTCTGGTCCTCTGAACACGCCTGCGTCCCTCACATACTTAAAAGCACGTTTCTTCGCTATCTACTAACCAGTTTTGGATTTCTGTTTCTTGCTGGTTCAAATTTTGGGTAGGTACGTTTGTGCGTGATCCTTGTGTTTGTAATAAAAAGATTGTGTTCCTTGAAAAATCCTAGAAGTTTTTTTTGCCATTGTCATTTAGGGCTTCTTCGTCATACCTAGCAATCAGTCTACGCCCACCTGGACTAAGCCGATTCAAACTCTGGCGTTAAAGAGCGAGAAGGAGTATTTCGTTTTGACAATCGCCAATGACATTTTGGAGAGGCTCAATGACTTCTTCTTTGACGTCAGTTCTCCCATCTACATTTCATTTGGTGTATATACAATTAATATCTCGATTTTACAGGCTTCCCCTTGTATGCTGAAAAGAACCAGTCTCTCTTGAATGAATTTCCAGTATTTAATGTTTCCTGATTTGTTCATGTTCACAATGCAGCTCACCTCCTCCCTTGCCCTTTCGATTGGGGGTTCACCGTAGTAGAGACGCATGTTTCCATCCTAGTTCTGGACACCCTGCCCTTTTTTCTTTGTTTCTGTTGGTACCACGGAATGTTTGTCTATTCCACCAGTCTATCGTCCTCCCCATGTATGCTTTTTATATTCCATGTTCTGCCTATCGTGGTTCTTAGTGCTCGGCAGTTTGTCGTCTTTAAGACCAGTCACGTTTTCTGTTTCTTTTTGTTCTCATTTTTTAGGACAAGTAGGTGATTTGTCTGTTGTATTTTTGCATGTGGAGGGACTGTCTTCTTACAACACCCATGTCTGATGGCCTGTTTTTGTCCATGGCTGACGGCCTGTTTTTGTCCATGTCTGACGGCCTGTTTTTGTCCATGTCTGACGGCCTGTTTTTGTCCATGTCTGACGGCCTGTTTTTGTCCATGGCTCACAATTTAGTATTCGCTGCTAGCTTCCAAATTAGACGAAAATTCAGCAGTCCGAAACCGTGCTGACGCGCCTAGTAGGAGGGTAGACCCCTCCCCCAGGTAGTAAATATGCAAAGACTAGTATAATTTAATGAATCTATGTTGCCTATTTCCTATAATCAACAAATCGTTATAATATAATTTCATTACACGTGCACCGATTGTTTACTGTTCGATTCCAGCAAGTCAATGAAAGTCACGTGGTCAAATGCTTATCCAGATCGCAAGTCTAGTTAAACCATTGATAAAAAATACTTACGCGGAGTCTCAAGTCGGTGTCCTTATACTACCTTAGTGCGTCTCGACTCCAAGTCAATCGACTCGAGTCGACAACTTAGCTATTCCCTTTGGTATGGAGAGAGAATTTACGTACAGATGAGTAAATAATGGACAAGATAATGTCCCTGTCCAGAAATCTAGGAAGAGCACCCATGTACTTGAGGATGTGTACTTCTTCTTCTTCTTCTTTTTCTTCTTCTTCTTCTTCGTTCTCAATCTCCCACTACCAAACCCTGAAAGGGTAAGTAGCAGAATGTAGTCCAGAGAACGAAATGCGTTGTGTTGTAGTTTACAGCTTGGCTGCGATATTTGCACCTTTCGGTCCAACACATCCGACTTCAGCAAGCATTTTTTGAGTACTGGATTAGCATTCCCTCTTCGATCCCTTCTCCTTAGCCAGTCTGCCCTGCTGCAGCCTGTTATCCAGGATCACCGCGTGGAGGCGTAGAAGGGTCTTGGCAGCTATGGCTCGCTGACCCTGACGCTGCCAGTCAGCTATGGGTCACTGACCACTGAAGCTCATGCGCTGCTCAGCATCTTGATCCCGAGGATATATACGACAATTAAGAAATAAGTATATTTTCTTCCTTTTATGCATTTACCCCAATATTTAATTATGGGAACAAATTTATAGAAAAATATTTAAGATAAATTACGTTGTATCACACATATGCATCTAATAATAGTTTGGACGTGAGAGGTAACGAAGTGCTTTTTAGCAATGTATGAGACTTTAAGCCAGGGTACATATAATTTATTTTAATGCTCACGAGTTCATATATAGCCAAAAAGACTGTCTGTAGTCGGAAGGTGTGTATCTCTGCAAAAGAAGGTTAAACCCTTAACAAACAGCAGCGAGATAGGTAATGCGTTCTCACAGTGCTGATTGGAATGTGGAGATGAAATGCCAGGGCGCTGGTGCGTGTCGAAACGAAACTGTCAGAAATTCTAGTCAACTAGCTGGTGGTAGAGATGGACCTGATATAGTAAATGAGGTTAAGTTGCCGGAATAAAGGGGTCAACGATTTAAATAAGAAAAATGCCAGATTTAATTGATTCACCATGAAAGGAAGACGAGACTAACGTCTGGTAAGGCAAAACCTAATGATCAAACGCTGTTTTTTAGAGTCAGGTAAAATAAACAAACTAAGACCCCCACCTCACTTCCATGCAGTTCTCCCTGAAAACAGACATGTTTCATGACAGTATGGTTAACGAGGTAGGGATCGGCATGATCAATGTAGTAGGGAGGGACATGAAGACGAATTTAAGCATAGCACAACCACCTGGAGTACCTCCGGTCCACCTTCATCGGTACGCTTTGAATGTGAGGAGAGCTACTGCAACACGCCAACCAACGCCCTTTCAGGACGCACAACAAAAGTAAAATTATTCATCATAGACATCCAACAACCACATTCACCCTGACGAACAGATACATCGACGTACACATTTTCATAATATGCCGTAAAGTCGGTAGGTCGATTTAGTGCAAGTTACTCACGCATACATTGTATACCTGGCACAATATTAATGCTCTCCCTTACAAACATATACATACCTAAGTGTTACTTATCTTCCTGTTTTATCTCTGTTCTACCAGAGGTGATCAGAAAGTATAGAGATAAGCATCGTAATTCTAGAACTCCAAGGTACAGCAGGATGTTGCTAGGCAAATGTTGACTTCTGAACCTAATGTGAATGTAGTCTGAATCACGTATGATTTATTAGCATAACTGACTGGTTCTCGTGTATGTGAATCACAATCTTCGCTTGTCATTGTTTAAATCAATCAATCAACGAATGGGCATCAGATTTGTCAGATAACCTTGGTGAAACATATAACAACATACTTAAAGTGACAGATAGTTAACGGAGAGAATTATATGAGTCGTACGCAAGTTAAATACGTATTAGTGGTTTACAAGTTTTAAAGATGGCTGTAAATGTGTTGGGAAGGAAGAAAGGTACGCATCTTACAGAAGTGAAAACAATGTCAAAATTGTGTATGCAGCCACACAGGGAAATCGCTGTATCACAATGGTAATTGAATGAAGGCTTGGGATGAAGATGCTGAGCAGCGCATGAGCTGCAGTGGTCAGCGACCCATAGCTGAGTGCTAGAGTCAGGGCCAGCGAACCAGAGCTGAGCAGTGCATGAGCTGCAGTGGTCAGCGACCCATAGCTGACTGCTAGCGTCAGGGCCAGCGAACCAAAGCTGAGCAGCGCATGAGCTGCAGTGGTCAGCGACCCATAGCTGACTGCTAGCGTCAGGGCCAGCGAACCATAGCTGAGCAGCGCATGAGCTGCAGTGGTTAGCGACCCATAGCTGACTGCTAGCGTCAGGGCCAGCGAACCAGAGCTGAGCAGTGCATGAGCTGCAGTGGTCAGCGACCCATAGCTGACTGCTAGCGTCAGGGCCAGCGAACCAAAGCTGAGCAGCGCATGAGCTGCAGTGGTCAGCGACCCATAGCTGACTGCTAGCGTCAGGGCCAGCGAACCAGAGCTGCCAAGACCCTTCTACACCTCCACGCGGTTATCCCGGATAACAGGCTGCAGCAGGACAGACTGGCTAAGGAGAAGGGATCAAAGAGGGAATGCTAACCCGGTACTTAAAAAATGCTTTTTGAAGTCGGATGTGTTGGACCGAAAGGTGCAAATATCGCAGTCAAGATGTAAACTACGACACAACGCATTCCGTTCTCTGGACTACATTCTGCTACTTAGGCCCTTTCAAGGTTTGGTAGCGGGAGATTGAGAACGAACGAAGAAGAAGAACGAAGGCTTACATATTAGTTTTGATTCAATTAAGTTAGACCAAAGATGAGTATTTGCAACCTATCTTTGCAGAGTAAACAAAAGGCACCGCCATCTTGTGCGCTATGTGACGTCGTACCAAGGGCATTCTGGTGTGTGGTAAAAGAACAGCTGGCCGACCACAGATGCGGTTCAAAGACGTAGTAAAGCGGGACATAAAGGCTCTGGATATGGATCTGACATCTTGGAATAACATAGCTGCAGGCCGATCTAAATGGAGATGCAACCTCAAAAGCCACCTCAGGCTGGGCGAAAATAAGCTTATGCAACACAGGGACGTGAAGAGAGAACGCCGAAAGGTAAAAGAAAACCCAAAACTCAGCAGAGCTGCTACTCCAAGGTCGCATCAACCTATATTCAGACATGACTGAAAAGGGGCTACTATAATTAAGTCAAGTTAAGTGCTGCTACATTTGAGGGACGCACTTCGTCGCAAAAGAGTATCATTGAATGAAAGTGACACCTCCATCATGCCAATGCACCTGTTTATACATAGCAACTTGGACTACTGTTCCATGCTAAGCACTACATTTCACAGGTCCGCCAACCACCCCGTAGACCATTAATCCCGGTATGTGTCTTCATATGTTCGATACGCTTTTGGCAAATTCTGATGAAAATTCGTTGATCGACCTTTTTTCGCCGTGGTAATGCAACGAATAAGGTTCACACGCGTAAGCACAAAGCACTACAGCAAATTAATCAGGCCGGTGGGGAAGGGGGGGGGGGGTCCATGATTCGGGTAACATTCACATGAGGTTCGCAGGTCAACCGGTGCCTAGCAACATCCGGTTGTGTCTTGCCATTCCGGACTTCATAATGCCTATCTGGTTACTTTTTGTTTTATCACACCTGGTTTGTTTTTTCATTTACAAAAATTCTCTGCGGTTATACTATGAGTAGTCCAGATTATGAAAACTGAAGAAATCAGCCGAGGCAAGACGTAGTTTAATCAATTGAAGAAACGATTTCAACAATCGAAGTGTCTTATCTTCTTCTTCTTCGTACGCTGTCAGACGTCAACATTTATTTCTTTCGAAAAAAGCAGCAGTCATCCTGAGGCTGTCGACACTGCCATAGAGCTTGTCTAGTGTTGCCACTGATGATGGCCACATCTGCTTTCTCTGATCCTCGTATGTCGGGCAGTTTTGCAGCAGTAGGAGCAACACAAACTCGATAGTTAGATAGACTATTAGATTAACGATGAGTATCTGAACAATGAAAACTTCACCAAAAATGGTGATCCACACAAAAAAGCAAAATAATTACATTCTATATTAAAAACATTATTTTTATGGCAATACATAAGCGACACAACCTGAGAAAACTATGACAGAATACCAGCAAAAAAAACACGAATGACAAATTTGAGAACTGGTGTTTTTTTCTATACCAGCAAACGGCTTTGAAAAATGTACAGTTACCCAAACCTCAAGGAAGAGAATCTAGTTCTTCGAGTCGAAATGTTATTAAAACGTTCTCCGTATAACATGTTAAGAAAAAAAAAGAATTCAGACATTCGATAACAGTTGGGCAAATAGAAGAACCGGTTCATAAATTCCATCATGAACACAAATTTGAAATACTTTGGCACAAAAGACACAACGATTTTGAGAGAACGGTAATGGATGGTATGGTGCCGGGCAAGAGAAGCAGAGGCTGACCAAGAAGGCGATGGCATCAACATGTCGAGAATTGCTTGGGCCTGACTCTGGAACAGACCGGAGACTTGGCAAGAGATCTAGTTTCTTTCAGACAGGCTGTGATGAAAGCGACGTTCCGCAAAGGACACGCCCCATGATGATGATCATGACTGATATTAAAAGCAGCGAAAATATCCAGACTCAGTGGACGATTTCGTAGTATTCTTCAATTTAGATGTTAGTGGATCGTAAGGAGAATTTTCCCTCACGAAAGTTACAAAATTCGGCCCCAAGTATAAAAAGGATGAGAAGCCATTGTCTAAGTACACGCTTTTCGCAAGAGTGATTGTTAAAGACTAAAGTAACACTCCAGTAAAGATGTGCAGACGACAAATAGGTCTATCGCTATATATATATATATTCAATCATAATAATACTCACCGTTTCTACGTCGGTCACGCAAAATATTTTCTAAATATATTCGTTTTTTATTTACTTCCGTCAATATTGACGGGTTAATGCTAGTTTTGCTTATCAATCTACTCAAACTGACTTTTACTTTTGTCTCAAATTCTCCATTTCTATGTCTTGATCGGCAGTCACATCAAACTTCATCAATTTTGATGCATGTGTTTAATGAAAGATATGCACATTCAGTCACTTTGTAAAGTTCAACGAACAAACTGCTGGAAGAGGTTATTCAGGCACTGGAGATGTTGATATATAGAAGAATGGGGTCTATTACGTGGAAATTGTAAGACATCAAAAAAATATGGAGGCCTTGGAAGAAGCTTGCGAAACGAAGAATTAATGAAGGAATACAGATTCAGATAGTTACAATATTTTAGCAATATCTTCTTCGTTCGTTCTCAATCTCCCGCTACCAAACCCTGAAAGAGCTAAAGTAGCAGAACTAGTCCAGAGAACGGAATGCGTTGTGTCGTAGTTTACAGCTTGGCTGCGATATTTGCACCTTTCGGTCCAACACATCCGACTTCAGCAAGCATTTTTTGAGTAGCGGGTTAGCATTCCCTCTTCGATCCCTTCTCCTTAGCCAGTCTGCTCTGCTGCAGCCTGTTACCCAGGATCACCGCGTGGAGGTGTAGAAGGGTCTTGGCAGCTATGGTTCGCTGGCCCTGACGCCTGCAGTCAGCTATGGGTCGCTGACCACTGCAGCTCATGTGCTGCTCAGCATCTTGATCCCATTTTAGCTATATAAAAAGAACACCGTGCTGGAAAGCGTGCGTACTGGAAAGAAAAAAAGGAGGCAGAGGTTAACCGATTTTTAAAAAATTATATCAGATTATATCATCACGGCAAGAGATGGATGCCATTGAAGCCGCTCTTCAATGCGGAGATAGCAACTGATATCACCAGATTTAAAGTTGAACAGCGTAGAATTATCGAACACAATATAGAAACAATTTAAGGAAGCAGTAAGTTACAAACCACTGTTCGAGAATATATATTTAGATTGACTTGTTGCTTCAAGTTTCTATTACAACATAGAGCAGCATGATTACTCTCTATCTATCCCTATATTGCACAATCTTCTAATGATATCTCTATGATGAGACTACAGTTGTACTGGCGTCCCCTTTCACTGCTGTTGTTTTCTTCCCATGTGTATTTCCATTTATTGCTCGTATAGTTACATTGTTATTGTTCCATTCTGGGTATCCTTTCTCATCCTTCTTCACTTTTTCTTCTGATCTTCCCCATACAAATACATAAGATTTAGTGTAAAATGTACATCTCTTGCAAGGGACACAAATGCGAACATTAAGTGATCCCCAAACAAACATCATCAAGACAGGAAGTTACGCGCAACTAATCACATTTCCCGCCGTGTCCTACATGTTTGCCTCTACATCATTATTTTAACATTATCATTCATTATTTTTTCGTGCAATAAGATGCCCAAATATTAAGTACAATTGACTTTGGATGATGCATTACTAAAAAAAAAATAATATATTTTTGAGTGAATAAGTTGTAACGGTAACTGTAAACATATCAAGCGAGTTTGTCACTTCAAGTTCTATTTCTCGTGACAAATTCCCGCCTCTTACACTCGATTATTTAAGCTACCGCTGGCCATATGTTATTTTAGCATCGAAATACTAATTATATGGTTCTTTATCCCCACTTATCAACGACAAATATCACATTTCTCCACAATCACACAGTATTAAGTTTAGTAATTGTCACCTGCTGGTAGATTGGTTGGGCCTCTATTCATACCGTGTTCAATTTGTTTCAGACATCATTAGCGAGAAAAGACCAGATATAAACTCCGTGTGTATAAAACGTGTGTGTAAATATGTAGGCTACTTGACAGCTGTGAGCGCAGTTAATTGCACGCAGACGAATTATTTAAGCGACTGTGTTTTAATTGTTTAAACATCCCGGTTTTTCTTTCCCAGTCGTTGTCTCTCTCTCTCTCTCTCTCTCTCTCTCTCTCTCTCTCTCTCTCTCTGTAAGTGAGTGTGCGTGTGCTCTCACCCATTCTGTCAATACCGAACCTTGAATTGTGTACCGAAAAGAATGAGAAGAAGAAGAGAAAGAGAAAGATAGCAGTAGACTGAATATTGCTGTAATTTCGCAAAAATGTGCGACATGAAATATAATAATTAGTAACTAGCACTTTATTCGGCAGGCTTTCTTGACGTAACTATGACCAGTACCTGCACTAGAAACATTATATTAACAATATATATGTGTAGCAGTGAAATATTAATGATTAGTATTTTTATCAATGTTCATACTTTCTTAGCTGTGGTACCCTATATATATCTTTTGTGACGGACTAGTGCCAAATATGTTATCAATTATTGTAAATTAATCTAAGAACTAATTCAACATTGCGTCAATATTGCGTTAACATTGCGTAGAACTGACGTCACTTAGTAACACGTTGTCTCGATTAGATATTCAAAACGACATTTGTATTCTTCTTCTTCTTCGTTCGTTCTGAATCTCTCGCTACCAAGCCTTGCAAATGGCGTTGCAAGTAGCAGGATGTATGGAGAACGGAATGCGTTGTGTCGTAGATAACAGCCTGACTGCGATATTTGCACCTTTCGGTCCTACACATCCGACTTCAGCAGGCATTTTTGAGTACAGGATTAGCCTTCCATCTGCGATCCCTTCTACTTAGCCAGTCTGCTCTGTTGCAGCCTGTTATCCAGAATCACCGTGTTTAGATGATCCTGGCGCTATCAGTCAGCTATGGGTCGCTGGCCGCTGCAGTTTATGCTCTGCTTCGCATTTTCAGTTCAGCTGATTTCATTGGATCTTTAATAATTAGCTAACCCAGAATTCTTGGAATTTCAAAACCAAAACATAGCTTCTCGCTTTGGACCATTATCCGTGGAATATTGAAAATAAAATTTAAGTTTTCTTTTACATCTTCAGTGTAATTATTAAATTGCATCTTCAAGGCGAAATTAACATTCAAGAGGAATGGGTTGACAAAAGAAGAGAATGATGGGTGGGGGATGTTAGGTTGTATCGTCATCATACAGCGATATACGTTGCACTGTTTCGTTAAGCCTGTGGCCCAGTGCATCCGATTTCAACAGGCGTTTCTGTAGGGATGCCCTCCTTAGCCTTTGGCTGTCCCCAGCCTATCTGCAAGGCAGCAATTGTTTGAGCTCAGAGTTGTCTCTCTTAGGAAAGTTGTATTGCAGGACTATCGAGTCTTCACCAGATACATGACCAAATGGGAAACCGAACATACTGGTTACACCAAAAACGATGCCTATTACCAGTTGAACCGAAGAGAGCAGGTCGTTGTCTTCAGACTTCGCACTGGCCACAATAGACTGAGGTACCACCTATTCAACAAATTGAAGATAGGTGGCACCGACGAATGCCCGTGCGGTACCGGTAAAATGACCGCAGAACATCTGCTGCAGAACTGCCCGACATACGAGGATCAGAGAGAGCAGATGTGGCCATCACCAGTGGAACTGCAAGACAAGCTCTATTGCAGTGGCGACAGCCTCAGGATGACCGCCGCTTTTTTCGAAAAAATAATGGTTACTGTCTGACTGCGTACGAAGAAGAAGAAGAAGAACTAATAAAAGCGCTCTTTCCGCGAGGGTCGGAGCTTGGTAAGCATCTATTAGCTCTAGAATTGCCACAGTTGTCCAAGTAGGATCGTGTCATCTAAGGAACCTCGACTGATTTAATGAGCCATTCGCGGTTTCACCGTGAGACCGTGTGAACTTAGACATGCATGGCTTAATCTTTGAGACAAGCATATGACTACTGGCAGGATCAACCAGATATCTGTCGGAAACAGACGAACCACACACACCGGTCGGCGAAGGATGGATGTGTAAAAAGCCTCACGAGGACGGCCGCAGGGACCGACTGACGGACGGACGGTTGTTCCGTTCCTCACTCCGTCGACCTAGGGACCGCCTGGACGGGGCCCCCGTACACACACTAACCGACCGACCGGATCCCAATGGCCCCGGCGATGATTTGCACTCGGACTGGAGACGATGTTTTGCCTGCCGGCCTGTCCTTCTCCGACCGGTTGGTTGGGCGAAGACAGGGCCTTTAGGCACGATTCCTTCTTTCCATTTGCCGGTCACAAGCTCATTGCGAGAGAAGCACCTCAATCGAGACGAACTGTCGAGATTGGCTATACGCGCTAGCCTTCGACGAACCACACGGACTGACAAAGCTTCTCGATACGGACTACAGTAACGCACCTTTACCAGAGGTACGACTCCACCAAATTGGTCCTGCTAGAGTGCCGGGGAGAGGCGGGCGAGCTTGATAGGCAAGCCGCGCTCTCACTCCGCCTGGCGCCCGCACACACACACACACACACACACACACACACACACATACATACATATACACACACAGATACACACATACATACATATACACACACAGATACACACACACTCGATGGGAACTGACAAAGAAAGAGAAATCCATTCTTGATTATATCATTATAAGGAAAGATTAATTTCAAGACGTGAGAAATAAATCTGATCACTCCATCGTGACAATAAAGAGAACGTCTAAAAGAGTAACCCAACCAAGACATCAGCGGCAACCGAGTAATAAATCAAACACCAGAGACGTACGTACGTACATACGTACGTATGTATGTATATATGTATGTATTTATGTATGTATGTATGTATGTATGTATGTATTTGTTTGTGAGGGAACTTTGTGTTTAGGATGATCACTCTTTGCTCGCTGTATGCCATCTAGAATGATCTCTTTCAACTCTGGCATTGAAATCTCAATAAAGAATATTTTTTTCATTACGATCTTCCACTGCCTTTTCAAGCAGTTCAAAGAACTCGTCTTTGACATCTCTTCTATCCACCTCACAGCGACACAACCAGCAGCGTTGTTGACTAGCATGCCTTCTTATTTGAGGTGCAAAAACGTAATACGTCCGGAGACAATTTTCCATCACTTGATGCTGTTCCTTTGACTCATGTACACAATACGTCCTACTCCTCCGTTGGCTCTGTCGGTGGTGGGAACATCACTGTACAGAAGCGTTTTACTCTGAAGATCCATGGCCTCCTGTTATTTTTTTCTTTGTTTCTGTGAGAGCTAAGCTTTCTTATTTGAATTTCTTCATTTTTTTCATCAGTTAATTCTTCTTTCCGTTTATACTTCTAATATTCCTCGTTCTAAAAATTGTAGCCTAGAGATAGAAAGCTGGCAACAAAAACACTGCGCTGACCAGAACAAAAATATAGTTTTTAACTAGCTGCCATCAGGCACCATTTATCTGCCTCATTGAATACCTGGATTCCGGTGTGTTGAGTGTATCGAGAGTTGGAAACGGAAGATTGTCGAACATTCTGCGCTTCATCACTTGGGGCATAAGTCTACAACGGATGTATAGTTTGTGTCGTCTTCTTCGGCAACGTACGGTAGTTAAGATTAATCTGTTTTTGACGCACTGCACATTTCGTAAAAGTAATACATGTATTCTGCGCGACATTAAACATATCAGGATAGTGCTTTGTTTTTTCGCCTCAAGTCAAGCATAAGGTCACCCCTACAACGTCTCTTTACATGAAATCAATAGTGTTATATTGTGCGATTGCTGGCCCAATGCACAACCGTCTTTATTAGGCAATGTCTGAGAAATAATAATTGTTCCTTTTATTTTCAATCCGGATACGGCATCGCCAAGACCCGTCTACACCTCCACGCGGTGATCCTGGATAACATGCTGCAGCAGGGAAGACTGGCTAAGGAGAAGGGATCGAAGAGCGAATGCTAACCAGATACTCAAAAAATGCTTGATGAAGTCGGATGTGCTGGACCGAAAAGTGCAAATATCGCAGTCAAGCTGTAAACTATGACACAACGCTTTCCGTTCTCTGGACTACACTCTGCTACTTAAGCCCTTTCAGTGTTTGGTAGTGGGAGATTGAGAATGAACGAAACCAAGCCGATCCGGATACCACTAGAGCGACAACGTATCTTTAGTCTTCTGTTACGATATTCATGAAAGGTTACACGAGTTCTTTTCTGGACAACCTGCGTACACTGACTCATAGATAACATAGTATTAATTACAGTGAAATACTGCCGTGTAATTTTGTCTCATCTAAAGAAGAAATTGGTATATTCAGGTCGGATTTACATAAAATTCGTGAATGGTCTGCGAGCTGGCAAATGGAGTTTAATGTAGATAAATGTAGTCATCTACATGGGTAGATCCAATATGGAACATAATTACAGAATGGGCGAGAACAATATTAGAATGATAGAAAAGGAAAGGGACCTAGTGGTTATAATAGATCATACAGGTAAAGTGAGTGAGCAAAGTCCAGGTAGCAGTGAAAAAGGCAAATGTTAGGTATGATTAAAAGAAATATTAAACTTAAGAGCATGGAAGTGATAGTCAAACTGTATAAAGCATTAGCTAGACCTAGATTGGAGTACTGTGTACAGGTTTGGAGTTCTTATCATAGAGGGGATATAAACATGCTGGAAAGGATACAAAAAAGAACGACACAGCTGATAGTGGGATTCCAGAATTCCAATTATGAGGAAAGACTCAGAAAAACCGATTACAGTGCCTAAAAAGAATTTGAGGTGACTTAATATGGGTTTATGACATAATCAAATGAACGGATAAATTAGATTATAACAAGTTTTTTTCACAATACAAACACCTACCAGTACAAGAGGGTATAGCTACACATTAACTAAAGAAAGGTCCAGATGTAACAGATCTTAACTGTAGAGACAAAATATAGGTAGGAGCTTAGACAACCATTTATTTATTTCTTATTCGTGGGATTCGAGTCAGTGCAGTTGAACTCAGTCCCGCCAGAGTTTTGGTAAACATTCGTAACCTGACGTAAGCTACGAGCCATATGTCAACACCTGGAACGATAGTGTTTGGAGACACGTAGACCTGGAGACCGCGTGAATAGGATTAGGAACAATGGAAAGCAGACGGACAAAAATGCGCGCCGTTTTGGAAATCTGAGGATGGAGATCGAATATAAAAGCCCGACAGAGAAAAACGTGAGCATCATTACCTGAGAAGACTTACGAGAGAGACGGTGAGTGGGAGCAGGCGGCGCAGAGAATAAACTTGACTTCAGAGGCAGAGAAGGAACACTTCACAGAGCATTACAAGAGGACCACAGAGAGAATACATTTGACTTAAGAGATTACTTGAGAAGACATTCGAAAGAGACGATAGTTGAGAGCTGGCGGCGGAGAGAAAAGAAATGACTTCAGAGACAGAGAGAGAACAGTTCACATAGGATTACATGAGATAGACACAGAGAGAGAACATTTCACTTCAGACACAGAGAGAGAACACTTCACTTCAGAGACAGAGAGAGAGAACACTTCACTTCAGAGACAGAGGTATTTTGGAAAGAGACACTCAGTCGAGGGCAGGCGACGGAAATATGCCGATTTTAGTTGAGACTTAGGCGACGGAGAGAGGCAGTTGAGATAGATGCTCAGCAAGCAAGGTAATTACTACCATATTTTGTAGTGGTCAAGTGGTCGTATTTACAAGCCGTCAGTAGCTTATAGAGGCAGTTTTTCAGTCATCCCATTCATCATATTGACGCAGTCCTACTAATCACGTCAACATCACCTTGATCACGTGAATGTAACTCGTCAGTCGCAGCTAGAGGCAGTTTTACAATGATCCCATGGATCATATTTCATGCAGTCTATTCTGACCACGTGGAGAGCACTTTGATCTACCGCCGACAAAGATGAACAAGACCGCGGACGTCATACCTGGGTTCAGAACCTACGAGCTTCACCATCAGCGGCAATCCGCAACTAAGTTCGATCGCAGCAGACTAAATAAGGTGAGGTGAAAGAACCGGGAAATAACTGTATCGATAAGGTTAGGTTTTAACGGTACGAGTGTTTTAGATAAGCGTGTGAGAGAACGAATTTAAGTTGTTAGAGAGTTTATAGTTGGAAGAGTAACTCGAATGAATCATATGTTGTAGGGTGTTTAGATTGAGTGTTTCTTGAATTTGTTTAGAGTGAGTGCAGAGTGTAATAGAATAGAGCAGACTCTTTTACCGTCTACGACAGGGCTCCATCAAATAGATCAGCTCTGGTACACAGGTTAGATATTAGGAAATATTATTTTAGTCAGTGAGTGGTGAATGGTTGAAATGCATTTCCACAGGAAGTAGTGGAGGCAGGGACAATTAATGCATTTAAGTATATATTGTATGCACATAGCTTTAAGAGCAAGGGAATATATAAATTAAACTTGTTGTTTACAGACTCTGCATAGTCTTCTAAACCAGTATAAAAACGTTAGGTTTGTTAAGTAATTGTTCTAAACCAGTATAAAAACGTTAGGTTGAGTTAAGTAATTGTTCTAAACCAGTATAAAAACGTTAGGTTCAGTTAAGTAATTGTTCTAAACCAGTATAAAAACGTTAGGTTGAGTTAAGTAATTGTACTAAGCCAGTATAAAAACGTTAGGTTCAGTTAAGTAATTGTTCTAAACCAGTATAAAAACGTTAAGTAATTGTGTCACTACTGTACATGCGAACATGCAGAATACTCCAGCTAACTCCCAGATTTTATAACCTGCAGTTCACGCATCGTGACGATCCTGCGCACGGCATGATAATATATAGTACAAGATGGCGTCACGTTTCATCGTCGCTGATACACACATGGTATAAATTTCACGCCTAATATTCCAAAAATTATTTAAATAGCTCAGACTCAAACTAGTCGTTTAGATAGTCTAGTGTTTGTCAAATGAATTATTTAGATAGCCGAGACTAGTTTTAACTACTTGAATTGTTTAGATAGCTTGGACTAGTTTCACTGCTTGAATTGTTTAGATAGTTCAGGTTAGATTCACTACTTCAATTGCTTAGATAGTTTAGGTTAGATTCACTACTTCAATTGTTTAGATAGTTTAGGTTAGATTCACTACTTCAATTTCTTAGAAAGTTTAGGTTAGATTCACTACTTCAATTGTTTAGATAGTTTAGGTTAGATTCACTACTTCAGTTGCTTAGATAGTTTTGGTTATATTCACTACTTCAGTTGCTTAGATAGTTTAGGTTAGATTCACTACTTCAATTGTTTAGATAGTTTAGGTTAGATTCACTACTTCAATTTCTTAGAAAGTTTAGGTTAGATTCACTACTTCAATTGTTTAGATAGTTTAGGTTAGATTCACTACTTCAGTTGCTTAGATAGTTTTGGTTATATTCACTACTTCAGTTGCTTAGATAGTTTAGCCTAGATTCACTACTTCAATTGCTTAGATAGTTTAGGCTAGATTCACTACTTTTGTTGCTTAGATAGTTTAGGTTAGATTCACTACTTCAGTTGCTTAGATAGTTTAGGTTAGATTCACTACTTCAGTTGCTTAGATAGTTTAGATTAGATTCACTAATTCAATTGCTTAGATAGTTTAGGTTAGATTCACTACTTCAATTGCTTAGATAGTTTAGATTAGATTCACTAATTCAATTGCTTAGATAGTTTAGGTTAGATTCATTACTTCAATTGCTTAGATAGCTTTGGGTACATTCATTACTTAAATAGTTTAGATCAGTCGGGTTAGATTAACTATTTGAATTGTTTATGATAGATCGGGTTAGATTCACTACTTGCATTGTTTAGATAGCTTGGGTTATATTCACTACTTGAATTGTTTAGAAAGCTGATACTAGTTTTACAACTGGAATGGTTTAGATGACAAAGACTATTCCCATATATAAAATGAATAAGACAGTAACGACTATCTTCACAACTAAAATTGTAGTATATCCCTATTTTCACAACTAAACATGTTTAGATATGTGTTTATTTTTACAAATAAAATGGTTTACTTGTAATGTTATGCTAATTTCATAATTTTCTTGTTTAGATTGCAAACAGTAGTTTCACAACTTTAATTTTGTTACATAGATCTAGCTAGTTTCAGAACTTAAATTGTTTAGATAGCAAAGGCTAAACTATTTTAGAACAATAATCAACGCGATATTTGTGTTTGATATTTCAGTGAAATTACTTTGGTTTTTGCCGGAAAAATGTGTACGTCCTTACAAGAATCAATCAATCAATCAATCAATCAATCAATCAATCTATCTATCTATCTATCTATCTATCTATCTATCTATCTATCTATCTATCTATCTATCTATCTATCTATCTATCTATCTATCTATCTATCTATCTATCTATCTATCTATCTATCTATCTATATATCTATCTATATATATATATATATATATATATATATATATATATGTATGTCTGTTTATCTATCTATCTAGTATATATATATATATATATATGTCGGGCGGTCTGTACGTCCGACTGTCTGTTTGTCTATATATCTACCAGATGGCTAGTCGCTTGTCTGTCTGCCTCTCTGTCTCTCTCAATCGTTATATATATATATATATATATATATATATATATATATATATATATATATATATATATATATATACTAGATAGTTAGATATACAGACAGACAGACATATATATATATACACACAGAGAGAGAGAGAGAGAGAGAGAGAGAGAGAGAGAGAGAGACAAATACACACTGTATACAGAAACGAATTGAAAGCGATAGAAGGATCACGGAATGAGCGAGCAGAGATCACAAAGATAAAATAAGTGACAGCCGGTGGAGGAAGAGAATGAGAGAGCAGGGAGGAGAGCTGTACCGAGTGATAGAGACCAGTGCCAGATTCTCACACACGTTGTCCCAAGTGGCGTAGCGAGGGAAGGACAGGGGTGAGTACTCAGCCGGTCGCTGCATAAGGGGTCGTCAAAAATGTGTCCTTTTCTGGGAACTCAGTGACCTATTAACACCATTTTCGTCTTTAAATCCAAAACCGTCTTCTTATATAATAATAATAATAATATTATAATAATTTCGCTTAGGCGTTCGATCAGCCACATCCATAGCTCACTGTTGTGGCACGTGCCCAGACTTCGTCAAGAGTAGAGGGGGGAGGATGCTATTTGCCGAAACCATACTCTGTGAGGAGGACCTCTTCTGCCCCTCCAGCCGGTCGTGCTATGTAATTACAACATGTTTTTTTTAGCAGCAAACAATATTCCGACCGGGAAATACTTTCATGATTGTGATGCAGTGATCTAGACAGTTAATGTGGCATATGAGACGCCGTTGAACACTATCTCGACCTAATAATACCTGTAGTATTTCTAACATACGCAAAACCAGCGCTCCAAGCACTGAAGCCATGAAAGATGCAAGGCATACAAGTTCTACTGTCTGAAATGAGTAGCCAGTGCAAGATTGTCATGCGGTGGGTACCGTCTCGTTGTGGAATGGCGAAAACGAGTGAGTAAAGGAGGGTGCTGCAGACGAGTAACCGGATGTACCAGTTACATACCAACAGAAGAAAAAGATGATTAATCAATCAGAAAGCAACAAATATTAGCACAAGACTATTGCCATTAGATGAACAGACAAGAACAAACGGTTGTCTTGCGATTCAGTACAAAACACGACCATGGCCTACTGTGACACAGCCGAGTCCACAGCCACTTGTGCACAAAATGGAAGCATGACAACTCAGCTATGTGAGCATGCAACAGCCAAAACTGCGTAGCATATACTACAGAACTTCTGTCAACGTGATATACTGAGAACAGCCCACTGGCCCAGACAAACAACACCGGAAGAGAAACTTCGAGTTTTCCATGGATCTGTGCGTACTACAAAATCCTGAAGTGTATACAAGAGACAACATTGTAGATATAGACAATTTATTTTCAAATAAACGACAAAAGAAGAAATTTAGCAGGCGAGAAAACTCTAGCAGGCAACATATATATATATATATTTGAATGCTACTGATTTGGCTTGACTTAGTGCTCCTCTTCTACCAATGGGGTGTGTAGATCTTCTTGATTTGACTAAGTGGCTCCCTTTATATCATGTGGTGTATAGATCTCCTTGACTTGACTTAGTGGTCATCTTCTACCATAGAGGTGTAGATATTTTGTTCTATTGACTTGTTCCTACAGAATGTTGTAGTCTGACCTCATGAACAACCATTTTCAATTGCTTCTTATGATATGCTTCTCGGGTTTATACTTCATACATTTTTAATGGGGGGGGGGGGGGGGAAGAGAGACTGTAGTCGTTTCTCGCCTTCAATCCATGCTTTAAAAGGTACAAAAGAGATTACTATGGCGTGATAGGATAACGGGTATAGATGTCACAAAATTTCGATATCTTCTATTGATCTGATGTCCTGGTAGTGCCGGGGTTTACAGAAAAAAAAGCGCTAACACCCTGCCATTGATGGCCCCCGAAGCGGAGACATTACAAATGATAAGAGTGACATTCTGAAGGTGATCAACCACCGTGTCTTGGAAGATGACACCGATAAGAGTGACATTCTGAAGATGATCAACCACCGTGTCTTGGAAGATGACACCGATAAGAGTGACATTCTGAAGGTGATCAACCACCGTGTCTTGGAAGATGACACCGATAAGAGTGACATTCTGAAGGTGATCAACCACCATGTCTTGGAAGATGACACCGATAAGGGTGGCATTCTGAAGGTGATCAACCACCGTGTCTTGGAAGATGACACCGAGATCGATGAACCAAGTATTCACAGATTGAAATATTTTTGGTCCAGCAGATATTGACGCGTGAGAGGACGAAGCAAACGTGTGTAGAACCAGCAAGCTACTAGAACTGTCAGTATCTTCACCTTTAGCGAGTTGATGAGAAGGACTGAACAGCTATGGATATCGTTCCCCATGTAGCACAGTCTGTTTTCAGGTAGATAGCATTCACATAAGGTGGGGTCTTGGTCAGTATGTTTCCTGGCCCTGACGTAAGGTGGAGTCTTGGTCAGTATGTTTCACTTAGCCCTGACGCAACGTGGAGTCTTTGTCAGTATGTTACTCACCTGGCCCTGATGTGACTTGGGGCCTTGGTCAGTATGTTACTCACCTGGCCCTGATGTGACGTGGGGCCTTGGTCAGTATGTTACTCACCTGGCCCTGATGTGACTTGGGGCCTTGATCAGTATGCTACTCACCTTGCCCTGATGTGACTTGGGGCCTTGGTCAGTATGTTACTCACCTGACCCTGATGTGACGTGGGGGCCTTGGTCAGTATCTTACTCACCTGGCCCTGATATGAGGTGGGGCCTTGGTCAGTATGTTACTCACCTGACCCTGATGTGACGTGGGGGCCTTGGTCAGTATTTTACTAACCTTGCCCTGATGTGACGTGGGGGCCTTGATCAGTATGTTACTCACCTGACCCTGATGTGACGTGGGGGCCTTGGTCAGTATCTTACTCACCTGGCCCTGATATGAGGTGGGGCCTTGGTCAGTATGTTACTCACCTGACCCTGATGTGACGTGGGGGCCTTGGTCAGTATGTTACTCACCTGACCCTGATGTGACGTGGGGGCCTTGGTCAGTATCTTACTCACCTGGCCCTGATATGAGGTGGGGCCTTGGTCAGTATGTTACTCACCTGACCCTGATGTGACGTGGGGGCCTTGGTCAGTATTTTACTAACCTTGCCCTGATGTGACGTGGGGGCCTTGATCAGTATGTTACTCACCTGACCCTGATGTGACTTGGGGCCTTGATCAGTATGCTACTCACCTTGCCCTGATGTGACTTGGGGCCTTGGTCAGTATGTTACTCACCTTGCCCTGATGTGAGGTGGGCCTTGGCCAGTATGTTACTCCCCTGACCCTGATGTGAGGTGGGCCTTGGCCAGTATGTTACTCCCCTGACCCTGATGTGAGGTGGGCCTTGGTCAGTATGTTACTCACCTTGCCCTGATGTGAGGTGGGCCTTGGCCAGTATGTTACTCCCCTGACCCTGTTGCGAGAGATTGTGCACACTTTTCAGTCTTGTGCCTTTATTTTTTTTCTTTATTTATATAAAACACTCAATGTATCTGGCGGTTATTGGCCACATTTTACTTAGTTCGTCTTTGGGCGCAAGAAACCCTTCGGTACGCGCTGGGTTATTTCACACGCTTATTGGTAAACATGGAGGTGCCTGAACAGACATGACCGAGTCGTGGCCCAAACTCACGTGTTCCATTAACACACTAATAATATTGTCTTTCTGGGCCAATTCTATATTTTGGCTTGAGTTGGCTTGGTTCGTTCTCAATCTCCCACTACCAAACTCTAACACGGGCCTAAGTAGCAGAATGTAGTCCAGAAAACGGAATGCGTTGTGTCGTAGTTTACAGCTTGACTGCGATATTTGCACTTTTCGGTCCAACACATCCGACTTCAGCAAGCATTTTTGGAGTACCGGGTTAGCATTCCTTCTTCGATTCATTCTCCTTAGACAGTCTACTCTGTTGCAGCCTGTTATTCAGGATCACCGCTTGGAGGTGTAGAAGGGTCTTGGCAGCTCTGGTTCGATGGCCCTGACGCTAGCAGTCAGCTATGGGTCGCTGACCGCTGCAGATCATGCGCTGCTCAGCATCTTGGTCCCTATTCTATTCTACCTAAACATTAACAAAATAATAAGTACTGATCGGTTAAACAGCAAGGAGTACAATCAATACCTAAACATCAACAAGATAATGAGTACTGATCGGTTAAACAGTACAGCAAGGAGTACAATCAATACCTAAACATCAACAAGATAATGAGTACTGATCGGTTAAACAGTACAGCAAGGAGTACAATCAATGCCTAAACATCAACAAGATAATGAGTACTGATCGGTTAAACAGTACAGCAAGGAGTACAATCAATACCTAAACATCAACAAGATAATGAGTACTGATCGGTTAAACAGCAAGGAGTACAATCAATACCTAAACATTAACAAGATAATGAGTACTGATCGGTTAAACAGCAAGGAGTACAATCAATACCTAAACATTAACAAGATAATGAGTACTGATCGGTTAAACAGCAAGGAGTACAATCAATACCTAAACATTAACAAGATAATGAGTACTGATCGGTTAAACAGCAAGGAGTACAATCAATACCTAAACATTAACAAGATAATGAGTACTGATCGGTTAAACAGCAAGGAGTACAATCAATGCCTAAACATAAACAAGATAATGAGTACTGATCGGTTAAACAGCAAGGAGTACAATCAATACCTAAACATTAACAAGATAATGAGTACTGATCGGTTAAACAGCAAGGAGTACAATCAATACCTAAACATTAACAAGATAATGAGTACTGATCGGTTAAACAGCAAGGAGTACAATCAATGCCTAAACATAAACAAGATAATGAGTACTGATCGGTTAAACAGCAAGGAGTACAATCAATGCCTAAACATCAACAAGATCAAGATAATGAGTACTGATGAAACAAAAATCAGACTTCAGTTTATCTTATAGAAGCAAAAAGATGAGAACTTCACAAGTTTTGAAAATCTTGCTTGATTATAAGCAACAATGAAGATTGCCAAGAAGAAGTTAGAAAAAGAATGGAAATGGCTTTGCAAAAGTTAACTTGAATGAAAAACTTCAGGCAGAACACTAACAAAATTATAAAAATAAAGATCATGATGACTTATATCTTCCCATCCGCTATATACGGGTAGCGAGACATTGATAGCCACTCACACTAAGGAAAAAGATCAAATCCTTCGAGTTTAAGTAATACAGACACGTGCTCAAAATGCCATGGATAGCTAGAAAGAAAAACACTGAAATTCTAAAAAAGCTGGATACAGAACCAAAATTGGCTAGTAAACAATATTACGTCTAAGACACTAAAATACTTTGGCCACATCAAAAGCCCCTAACCACCCTTCTATACGCTTGCAAAACATAAACAGCCTATAGCAGACATGTTGGGAAGGAAACTCAACCAATTCCATGCAAACTGTCTCCGTAGGCTGCTAAGTATCGGTTGGAAGTAGTGCCCAACTCTGTGGTCCTCAGCAGGGTGAGACTCTCTGGTATCCGTACGCTGTTGAAAAGTGCCCAGATCAGATGGACTGGGCATGTTGTTCGTATGTCAGATGAGCGCCTCTCTAAACAACTGGTGTATAGTGAGCTCATGACAGTAAAGCGATCTCGTTGGTTGGGATGTGGGCGACAAAAGAAACGACACAAAGACATTCGAAAAGTTTCTTTGAATAGTTTCTACATTAATATCACTGTCTTGCAGCTGCTTGCTCTGAACCGCTCAGTCTGGCACACTATCATCACTCATGGAGCTTGCATTACTGAGCAGAGAATCATTATTGCGGCACAGGAAAAGCGAGCTGGATAAATGCAAGACGGCCCAATTACTAATGCTGTTCACATATGCGCTATGTATGGTATGGTTTGTCACGCTAGATCGGGCTGTACAGTCATTTGCGGTCACATCTGAATAAACATTTTTGACGCTGTTACCATATTCGCCGGTGATGGGCAACTAACTTCGCTAATGACGGTAGAAAATCAACGTTTTGGTTTTTCTTGAGTTATAAAATGGATATGATTCAACCTTAAAAGAGAGAGCCTAGGCTTAAGCTACTGGTGTGTAGGATGGCTGTAAGCGTGTTATTATAGTTACTGTATATGTCGCCATTTAGATGCAAGCCGGATTAATGCGTTTGTCATTATTTTCCTGTGACATTTGATATGAACATAGCGATTGTGTGGATTTAATGGTCGTCTACTGTAATGCTGATTACCTTGTCTGTGACACTTGTCATACTTAAATCGTGTGACATTTCATAGTCGAGATGGCGTAAATCGATTACCAGCAATGATCGACTAGCTATTCAATTGTTATTGATGAAATCTTTGTATCTTGTAGCTTTGGTTCTCGCACATCACAATTTAACTGGGTAACCTCTGTTGCTTCATGTGGGTTTCAGGCAAGCCAGACTAATCATAAAGCGTCTGTAACTATATGATGGGTGGCTTTGATGTTTACTCTGTGACAACACTTTGTGAAAATCTGGAACATTATTTTATATTTAAAGTTTGATATTTTTTTTTTTTTTTTTTTTTTTTTTTTTCGTTCGCCTGATTTATCTATTTCCCAAGGCGTGTGTGCGTTACACTGTGGTTTTTATTTTGCGCCTGTCGGCCCAGTGCATCCGACTTCAGCATGCATTTTATGTAAGGGTCTGCTTCCTCCTGCATTTTCTAAGGGTTTGCTTCCCCGGGGTAACGGCCGGTGCTGTGATGGGGATCGAACCCAGCACCTTCTGGTTGTGAGCCGTGCCACTTAACCACTAGGCCAAGCCGTCCCCCTAAAGTTTGATATGAACATAGATATTTAGCCCTGGTCATCCTACATTTCCGACCTATTGAATGTCTCCTCACCGCTGCTTTGTCGGATACCTGTTTAAGGGAAAGGCTTCGGGAGTAATCCGTGAGGACAAATCTGCATCCTGTGCTATTTCCAGTCGTTTCGATAAAGTCTTGCCATTGGCCAAAGGTAGCACAAGACGGGAGAGTGAGGTTGACATATTGAGCAATATTTCTCACTTTAATCCAAATCACCGCGCAAATCATCCATTTCAGCGATATCAATGTAACGTCAGCAAAGAAGAAGATTGTCAACATGATCGAGCAGAGATAATGGTCATCATCCCACGTGATGGACAAACATCACGAGCAACTTCACACAACAACAACTATTCATGTTGTCGTTTAATGCCCACAGTGATTAAGTTTATTCTTTTGTGCACCCTGAAGTGCACACCATTAAGTGGCGGGTTGTAGTAGCTTTCCTCACATCCAGAGCGTGCTGATGAAGGTGGACCGAGGCCCGTCATGGGGTTGTGTAATGCTTATCTGCATCTGCATGACGCACTACTACAGGGATCACATCTATCCACTTCTCGGCAGCCAGACTGCATTGAAAACAGCCTGTTTCCAGGGAACGCTCCATGGAAGAGAGATCGTGGTCTTGGTCAGTATGTTGTGCCTGATAAAATTAGCGTCTCAGTTGCCCAGCAACAGTTAGTAAACAGTTGATCAAACATAGCAGTGTATGTCTGGTTAGTAAGTTTCTTTACATCCGTGCGTGCTGATAAAGGTTGACCGAAGTCATCCAGGCTGTTGTGCTATGATTGACTTCATCTGCGTGTCACTCACTACTACGGGGATATATTTTTTATTTGTATGTTTGCGTTCGCTTTATTTCTCTATTCTCTAAGGCGGTATGCGTTCATCATCAGTCCCGTAACCTAGAAGATCGTTGAGAGGCACCGTTATTGCAGTTTGTCGAACCAGTTCACACCATACGTCTCGATTTTTCGCCAGGGTATTAGTTTCAGTTATAGACCTTCTCGTCCACTCTTTTATATTGTCCTCCCATCTCTTTGTTTGTCTCCCTCTCCCACGCTTCCCAGGCACAGTGCCTTGCAGGACGGTCTTGGTCAGCCTAACTGATCGTGATATATGTCCATACCATGTCAATGTTCGTGTTTTTACTGCAGTCAATAGGTTTTTATACTGACCGAACTCCCTTCTAACAGTTTCAAGAACACTCGTTTGTAACGCGATGCCAAGAATGTGCGTTGCACTGTTTTTATTTTGCGCCTGTCGGCCCACTGCATCTGATTTCGGCATGCATTTTATGTAAGGGTCTGCTTCCTCCTGCATTCTCTAAGGGTTCGCTTTCCCGGGGTAACGGCAAATGCTGTGATGGGGAGTGAACTCAGCATCATCGGGTTATGAGCCGTGTGACTTCTCACGTCGTCCCCTTATATACGGGGATATGTCGATCACCATCTGGTTAGCCAGCCTGTCATGAAACAGCCTATTTCCAGGAAGAACTGCATGATAGTGAGATGGGGTCTTGGTCAGTATGTTGACCCTGACTAACATTGTTGGATCAGCATGTTTAGTCTGACCGGACGTTATCTCCTCTCCCCCAAATACCTCTTAAATTGCATTTTTTTTCTCAAAAATTTATGTTGTTGTTCGCAACCCCATGCTAACATAGTCATGTCCTTTCTTTTTTATTTATTTACGCATTTGTCCATACGACCTCTTGTGGTTATCAAAAAGGCACGACAAACTGCGTTAGATGCCATCCCACCTTTCTACCCTGCGGGTTACATGTTTACGGAAAGGCTTCGGTGGTAACCCTGAGGCAAAATCTGCATCCTATGATATCTCCAGTCGTCTCGATGAATGTCTTGCCACTGGCAAAAGGTAGCTTAGGCTCTGTGAGTGAGGTTGACAAAAGGCGCAGTTTCTTCCTCACTTTAATTCAAATCACCGCGCAAGTCACCCATTTCAGCGGACACAGCAAGAAATACGACTGTCCACACGGCTGAACAAAGAGAGTGGTCTTCATCACTTGTGATGGACAACTATTATTTACGCACACACTAAAAAACATTGATTTTATTTGGCAATAAACGAACTAATTTGTTCATGCTCATCCTGTGCGCTAAAAATATTCGGTACGCCCTTGGTTAACCCTGACGCTTATTTGACTGAGAGACAATTGAGATGCCCAGGCAGATAGCACTGAGTCATTGCACAAAGGCCATAGTGTTAAGAAGACCAAGAAATGATCCGCGTGCTGGGTTTCATGTTACATGAACTATCGTTCCATGCTCATTTCTTGGCTTTGTTCTTAATTACTTCACGTTGTAGATTCCACTTGACCTCTGTCAAACAGGACTGCGCTGGGACAAATAAAATTTGAAGAACATGGGCAAGAGATAGTTTATACTTGAGTACAATATGAAGTTGAACAATTATGAAAACTTATAAACTGGCCGCTTCATATAGGCTGCGGCTTAGTCCATGAAGAGTTATCTTCATCCCTGACGGCAATTGTTTCCATGGGACCTACCTTTACCTTTTTTTATAGATAGATTTTACTAAAATAGAATATATGATTATTTATGTAGTTACTTGCGTCTTAATTCTCTCCAAACAGAGTTCCCTGGGTTCCCATCGTAAGTAACGGGTCATTCCATTTCGAGTTAATGGGAGGACAGGTCGATATAATTTTATTTTAAATAAATAAGTAAAGGTTTAGAAAACGATAAAAGTGTAGAAAAGATGCTAACCATACCCTAACCTTAACCCAATCTAACATAACCTAATCTAACCTAACATAACCTAATCTAACCTAATCTAACATAACCTAATCTAACATAACCTAATCTAACCTAACATAACCTAATCTAATCTAACCTAACATAACATAATCTAACCTAACATAACCTAATCTAACCTAACATAACCTAATCTAACCTAACATAATCTAACCTAACCTAACATAACCTAACCTAACATAACATAACCTAATCTAACATAACCTAACATAACCTAATCTAACCTAACATAACCTAATCTAACCTACCATAACCTAATCTAACCTAACATAACCTAATCTAACATAACCTAATCTAACCTAACTAACCCAACCTAACATAACCTAACCCAACCTAACATAACCCAACCTAACATAACCTAACCCAACCTAACATAACCTAATCTAACCTAACATAACCTAACATAACCTAATCTAACTTAACATAACCTAATCTAACCTAACATAACCTAATCTAACCTAATCTAACCTAACATAACCTAATCTAACATAACCTAATCTAACCTAACATAACCTAATCTAACCTAACATAACCTAATCTAACCTAACATAACCTAATCTAACCTAACAAATTCATTGCTAAGACTGTGGTAGTAAGGAGAATAGGAAGAAGAAATTCTCGTCTATTCTCGCAGAATCTGTGACACCTGAAGTCTTGCATTTCACTACAGGGAGGGGGCCCAAGTGCATCTTCTTCAGTACATCCTGGGATGTAAGAAGAGACACAGTACATCATAAGATGTAAGAAGAGACAAAGTACATCCTGGGATGTAAGAAGAGACACAGTACATCCTGGGATGTAAGAAGAGACAAAGTACATCCTGGGATGTAAGAAGAGACACAGTACATCCTGGGATGTAAAAAGAGACACAGTACATCCTGGGATGTAAAAAGAGACACAGTACATCCTGGGATGTAAGAAGAGACACAGTACATCCTGGGATGTAAAAAGAGACACAGTACATCCTGGGATGTAAGAAGAGACAAAGTACATCATGGGATGTAAGAAGAGACAAAGTACATCATGGGATGTAAGAAGAGACACAGTACATCCTGGGATGTAAGAAGAGACACAGTACATCCTGGGATGTAAAAAGAGACACAGTACATCCTGGGATGTAAGAAGAGACAAAGTACATCATGGGATGTAAGAAGAGACAAAGTACATCCTGGGATGTAAGAAGAGACACAGTACATCATAAGATGTAAGAAGAGACACAGTACATCCTGTGATGTAAGAAGAGACAAAGTACATCCTGGGATGTAAGAAGAGACACAGTACATCATAAGATGTAAGAAGAGACACAGTACATCCTGCGATGTAAGAAGAGACAAAGTACATCCTGCGATGTAAGAAGAGACACAGTACATCCTGGGATGTAAGAAGAGACAAAGTACATCCTGGGATGTAAGAAGAGACAAAGTACACAGCGGACCTGTTACCAAATTAAAATTATCAAGAGAGAAAAATTAAGTGACTTGGAAAAGAACAAAAAACAGTACATATTTGGGAAGCAGCTGCCAATGGCAATATATTATTTGATGAAGATAATGTGTCCTATCTCCGTTTCGCTTCACGCAAAACAGAGTGACAAGTGTAGCTGTTCCCTCATACAGGAAACATAAATGAGAACACTTATTTGCGTTCATGCAATGGCGTCTACTGCAGAAATCAATTTTGCACGCTGAAGTTCCCAAATGCACAAACGTGCTCTTCCCGCATGTCACAATAAATGACTAAAGAGGATTGTTCATGAGGCTTATAGGACTGTCCAGCATACAGAAACATACAATTCCAGACCTGGCCAGAGGGAACTGAGCTGACACAGAAGCTGTGGGGCTGCCACCCAGGCATGGAAATGCCTATGGACTTGATCATGGTGACAGGATCACTGATCTAGCATGACCAAAAAGCCTGAACGCAGAAGAAGAAGTTCATGAGGCTGGCAACTTCATCATGTAATAAACCATCCCTATGAAATAGCACTGCAAATTACTGGAATCAAGTTTTCTTATTATCTGGTTAGTAAAGTAAAGTAATCCATAGCATTACTGCCGTAGGGGTGTGAGGTGTTAGCGATCTCACATTTCAAAGGTTCGGCTATATGAGGGCAGTAGCCATCTACTCTTCCTCGCAGCTTTTATTTCCCGGACTGAATCGGTACCCATTTAAGGCTGGGTCGACCTGGGAGCCGTTGCGGTCTGAAAAAAACATTACCGCCTCAACTGGGGAAACCCAGGACCACTCAGATGCGAAGCCAGAGCGCTAACCACTGCGTTACGCGGCTCCCTGGTTACGATAAGCCAAATGTAGTGTTGGTCCAATGATTCAACAAAGAAGCAACATAATTTTGTTTTGATTTTATATTTGTGTTGAAAAGCCAAATCCTGGTTTTGTTTTAGGAGAAGCTGCAAAGTTCCTTATTGGGATGCATGAATTAAAAACATTTCTGATTTTGTCATTGACATTTTATGTTTTGTTCTTTTCAAAGGAGAACAAATAATTTACATGTTAAAAATCTTTCTGATTGTCATATTGTGGCTGTGTATAGACTACCACGAATTGTTGGGGAGTGAATGGGGACCAAATAATAGGACCTCATCCACTTTATTTGGCACACCCTGGCATTTAGGAGCGCCATTGCTACTGAAGACGGATGTGTCGGACCGAAAGCTGCAAATATCGCAGTCAAACTGTAAACTAGCAACACAATGCATTCCGTTCTCCGGACAACATCCTGCTACTTGCAAAGTCCTGTTCAGAACTTAGTAGCGGGAGTTTGAGAACGAACGCAGAAGAAGAAAGAAAGTTATTGCAAACCTGCTGCCAGACAAAATTCATCAAGATGGAATAACTCAATATGAGTAGCTTAGACAACAACAACAATATCAACAACACATGTTTCAGAAGCAGCTACCAACGACCATATATATCAACTGATGAAGATACTTTGTCTTTTCTCCTTTTTGCTCCAGACAGAGCATAGGATAACAATGCAGTTGGTCTACATAAAGGACTATATGTGTTCTTGCAGTGGTGATTGCTGCAGAAATTCATTTAACATGATACACATGATACCAATAATAGACATGACAACCCAATGCAAAAAAACATGTTTAAAGTAAAGATCCCCTTAACACGCCAGTGTGGCATATTGGGAATATGGTGTTAGGCCCATATTTTTCTTGACCAACAGCACACCAGGGATGATGATGTCACTGGACACCTTTGCTCTTCCAATTTTTTAGGCTGGATCAACCAAAGGAGGCGTTTTGGCGATCAGAAAAATCCAGCACCAACTTGGGACTGAACCCTGATCGCTCGCTTGGGCAGACGTTGCATTAACCACTGCGCTACTTCAGCTTCCAACAAATGTGTTTGGTAAACGTCTATAGCATGATTGAAGATTGATGTGGGTCTAATCTTTTTGTTCCCAGGTGTCACTTGACAGACAGATACAGTTAATATAGCAGTTTAGTGGCCTTGCTTCTTCCTGCAAAATCTGACTAAAATACAACTTAAGTCACATGCTGCTACCCAGTCTACCCAGTTGTAAATCAGTACCCAACTCTTCTAGCACCAACTAAGGCATGAAAATGAACCAGTCATCCCACCTCATGAAAAGCTAAGACCTCATACTGTGAAGTCTCTAGCAAGTCATCCACCATCAGTGGTATTATTTGCCATGCACCTATTTTCGTTGGCTCAAATAAAAACGTAAACTGTGAGTTTAACAAGAGATAATGATTGACATGGTAACAGTGATAATGATAGACATGGTAACAATAATGTTAAACATGATAATAATGATAACAATAAATATGACAATGATAATGATAAACATGATAACAATAACGATAGACATGAAAACAGTGATAACAATAAACATGATAACAATTATAATGACAGACATGATAAGAAAGGTGTCAATAGACATAACAATGATAATGATAAACATTAAAACAATAATGACAGACATGATAACAATAGACATTATACCAATGATATACATTTTAACAATAAACATGATAATAGTAACAATAGACAGGATAACAATTATAATGACATCAATAATAACAATACTGATATACATTATAACAATAATATACATGCTAACAATAGACAAGATAACAACGATAAACATTAGACTGTAGATGATATGTCTCTAAAACACTACAGTTCAAATAAGTAAAACTTTAATATTTTAGTCCCAAAAGTACATCTCCTAGATAATGCAATCACAAAACTATATTTTAAAATGAAAGTCATTTGTTTCATTATCCTTACCATTCATGACACATACACATGGTAAATCTTAAAATTTACGACACATACACATGGTAAATCTTAAAATTTACATCAAAAATATATGACAAGACTTTTGACTTTGAATTTCACTTGCAACATGGCCTTATTATATCTCACACCAGCAATTACAACATGGCCTTATTATATCTCACACTAACAATTTCAACATAACCCTACTATATTCCTCACCAACAATTACAAACATTCAGTTCAGCCTATAAGATATTTGCTCTCTTCAACTTTCACTGCTGTTATAGATCTTCACCAGGTGTTATGATCTGTTAACTTAACTTAACTTAACGTCTTTATACTGGTTTAGAAGACCCTGCAGAGTCTGTATACAACCAGTTACATTTACATCACCTTGCTCTAAAATCTATGCGCATCCAGTTTATTCTTAAACGCATTAACTGTCCCTGCCTCCACCACCTCCCCTGGCAATGCATTCCAAGCAGACACCACTCTCTGACTAAAAAAATATTTCCTAATATCTAACCTGGACCTCTCTTTAATCAGCTTGTAGCTATGCCCTCGTGTTATTGTAGGTGGCTGTATTTTAAAAAACTTGTTATAGTCTAATTTATCGATTCCTCTGATCATCTTATAAACCTGTATTAAGTCACCACGAATTCTTCTCTCTTCGAGACACTGTAGGCCCGTTTTTCTGAGTCGTTCCTCATAACTGTAATTCTGGAATCCAACTATCATCTTTGTCGCTCTTTTTTGTATTCTTTCTAGCATGTTTATGTCCCCTCTATGATAAGGACTCCACACCTGTACACAGTACTCCAATCTAGGTCTAACTAAAGCTTTATACAGTTTGACGATCACTTCCTTGCTCCTATGTTTAATATTTCTTTTTATCATACCTAACATTGCATTTGCCTTTTTCACTGCTACCTTAACTTGCTCACTCACCTTTCCTGTATGATCTATTATAACCCCTAGGTCCCTTTCCTTATCTATCTTTCTAATATTGTTTTCTTCCATTCTGTATTTATGTTCCATATTGGATCTACCCATGTGGATGACTGTACATTTATCTACATTAAACTCCATTTGCCAGCTTACAGACCATTCTCGAATTTTATCTAGATCCGACATCAATATATCCACTTCCGCTTTAGATGAGACACTACTGCATAGTTTTGTGTCATCAGCAAATTTTGCAATCATGGATCTCATATCAATGTCCAAATCATTTATATATATCAAGAACAAAATTGGTCCCAAAACCGAGCCCTGTGGCACACCACTTTTCACTTCACTCCACTCAGAGTACTCCTTATTTATGCCCACCCTCTGCCTTCTTCCTGTTAACCAATTTTCAATCCATTTGGCAACTTCGCCACCTATTCCATGTGATTTTAACTTTCGAAATAATCTTTGATGAGGTACTCTATCAAAGGCCTTTGCAAAGTCTAGATAAATAACATCCACTGGCTCCCCTTTATCTATGATTTTAGTAACCTCCTCCATGAATTCTAATAGATTTGTTAAGCATGATCTCCCTCTAGTAAACCCATGCTGACTATTTCTAATTAGATTACATTTTTCTAAATGCATTACAATGTTTTCTTTGATTATTGACTCTAACAATTTACAGACTATGCTCGTTAAACTCACCGGTCTATAATTTGCCGGATCTGATTTTTTGCCTTTTTTGAATAAGGGGATCACTCCTGCATCTTTCCAATCCCGTGGAACAATCCCTTTTGTAAGTGATTGAGAACATAATATAGCCAATGGTTTTGCTAGTTGGTTTCTAATTTCATACAGCAATTTTGGGTGAATACCATCTTGACCTGGACATTTATTCACTTTCAACCCCTCCAATTTTTTTAAAACCATTTCCTCTGTAATACAGATTGATCTTAATTCCGCTGTATCCATGTCTCTTTGAAAAATATCTATAGGCTCTGGGATCTCGGAGCAGTCCTCCTTTGTGAAGACTGTGCCAAAGTACTGATTAAGCAGATTAGCAGCCTCCCTATTCTCACTTATTATTTTCCCTGTATTGTCTATGAGAGGGCCTACTTTGTCTTTCGTTCTTTGTTTATTTCTAACATAAGAAAAGAAGCTTTTACTGTCAGTCTTGATCCTCTGAGCAAGTTTTGTTAGCTGTTTTAATTTTTGTTTTTTGTCCCTTTTCAGTAGTAATGTGGGTTTCGTCTATGTTTCTACTCTAGTGAGCGCTGTGACTGAGCATTACTGGTCAATGCGATTGTGAACTAGCTACCTTTTTCAAAACCATTCTGATGTGATACTGTAGTTATGTATAGATCTCCACATGTTGCCAGGGCTTGAAATGGGAGCCCAAAAAAGTAACACTGTTATATCACTACTAAGGAAGGTTGGGCATTCGGCTGGCTACCTCATCCTGTACAAATTTTAAACCACAAAAACCTCTACAAATACAGAAAAGTCAATACTAACATGAAATATATAACTCAATTGTTCAAGACAGAAGAAGCTCTTCTGTAAAGATGGTTAATGACGTGATGCAGAAAAAGCCGCAAGGAATTGCATTATGACTCACCTGTTTTCATCTAGAAAAACCATCAGATTAGGTAGCTGGAATGTTCGTACAATTTACAAGCAAGAAAAGGCTGGTGGTAGAGAGAAATTACAAAACTGATATCTTAGGACTGGCTGAAACTGGGTGGAAAACAGTTGAAAGAATGAAACTGAGCACAGGGAAATTATACTATTCTCTGGGCACAGTGAAGAAAGTGCACACTAACGTCAAGGTGGCCCTAATGTTTTCAAAATATGTGCAAAAAGCACTTATATTTGGAGGCAGCAGGACCCAGAATGATACTAGCTACTTTCAAAACTGCCAATAAAAGTTACAGATAAACATTATTCAATGTTGTGACCCAACTAATGACAGAGAAAGCTCAATGAATGTAGAACTTTACACTAGACTTCAAAATATCATGGACAAAATGAGAGATATAAAGGTATTACAATTACATTTAGAACATTAATAAGAACTTTTCAATAGAACAACTTGCCAAGATTCCCCCAGACATAAAGTCTGCAGAAATAGAACTGCAAGTTAATTGTGAGAAAAGAGACAAAAAGGAAATTAAGAAAGCCATAATGCTTCTGAAAGATGGTGAAGCCACTGGCTCAGATGCTATCTCAGCAGACATTGACACTTCAACAGGGATAATGATACAAATTACTTGATAAAGTTTTGAAATGACAGCAAAAAGGAAAGGAGGCTATGTAGTCCATTGTCAAAGAAAATAAATCTATAGCAGTGTTCAAATTATAGAGAAATAATATTATCAACGCTGGGGAAAAAAATTTAACAGGACTGTGCTAGAAAGATTAAAAGAAGTCATTGACAAAACTTTAAAGAGAACAGTCTAGCTTTCTACAAAATAGGTCCAGTGCAGGCCAGATAGCTACACTGAGAATAATAGTGCATCTAAGTGTGGAATGGAACTCGCCACTTTATATCAGATTTGTGGTCTATGAAAAAGCATTTGATAAATTAAGAGTCACTTTTGAAGTTTCTCAGTCACAATGGAGTGCCCCTGAAGTTCACCAAAATAATTAAGGAAATTAATGAAGATATCAACTGTACAGTTTTACACAAAGGTTAAGGTCTGAGTCCTTTGAAATAAGAACTGTGATCAAGATGCTGAGCAGCGCATGAGCTACAGTGGTCAGCGACCCACTGCTGACTGCTAGCATCAAGGCCAGCGAACCATAGCTGCCAAGACCTTTCTACACCTCCACGCGGTGATCCTGGATAACAGGCTGCAGCAGGGCAGACTGGCTAAGGAGAAGGGATCGAAGAGGGAATGCTTACCCGGTACTCAAAAAATGCTTGCTGAAGTCAATGTGTTGGACCAAAAGGTGCAAATATCGCAGCCAAGCTATAAACTACGACACAACGCATTCCGTTCTCTGAACTACATTCTGCTACTTAAGCCCTTTCAGGGTTTGGTAGTGGGAGATTGAGAACGAACGAAGAAGAAGAAATAAGAACTGGTTTGTGACAGAGATGGCGCTAATCACTATTTCTCTTTCTGCTGTCTATTAACTGGATTATGAAGACAAAGGTTGTTCTCTAATGGTGTAAAAAATCAATGAGTGAACACAAGAACAATAACAACCAACAAAAATGAAATTCAATGGAATTTGACAAAACAACTTGATGATCTGAACTTTGACAATGACATAGCTTGTCTGCCCCATAACCACGATCAGATGCAAAACAAAATATGTTTATTTGATTTGAGGTCACAGAAGGTCAGACAGTATAAACAGATTTGTTTACAAACACAGATTATGAGAATAACTGCAACTAATGACAATCAGATTGCGTTCAGAGACGCACTCCTACAAAATGTGGAACCATTCTTGCATCTTAGTATAGTAGTGGCACCCTTTACGAAAATCCGCTCAAATGAACTTCTTCAATTAAGGTGACACATAAAGAAAATGAAAGCCATACAGTCCTGCTTACAGATGCTCTGGCCGTAGTCACAGCGCTAAAAAGCCAGAAAAACACTGAGCTTAATGACTTAAGAGCAGCACTCTGCCAACTGTGCCAGCAGTCCGCACCAAAAAGGGTAGTGGTACAGTGCGTCCCATCACACTGCAACATCCAAGGCAATGAGGAGGCAGACAGACTGGCAAAAGAAGGTGCAAGACTACCACAAACAGATACTAGTATGACGTACGAAGAGTCAAAACGGCTTATTAAAGCCAGATACATGACCAAATGGGAAACCGAACATACTGGTTACACCAAAAATGATGCCTATTACCAGTTGAACAGAAGAGAGCAGGTCGTTGTCTTCAGACTTCGCACTGGCCACAATAGACTGAGGTACCACCTATTCAACAAATTGAAGATAGGTGGAACCGACGAATGCCCGTGCGGTACCGGTAAAATGACCGCTGAACATCTGCTGCAGAACTGCCCGACATACGAGGATCAGAGAGAGCAGATGTGGCCATCACCAATGGAACCACAAGACAAGCTCTATGGCAGTGTCGACAGCCTCAGGATGACCGCCGCTTTTTAAAAAAAAATAATGGTTACTGTCTGACTGTGTACGAAGAAGAAGAACTTCTTCAATTATAACTAGAGCCCTTTCATACGATCGCATGTTCACTTACAAACATTTTTCTAGTTTGATTTTGTAACCAATTAGTTGGTCTATTTCAAAAATAAATATGCGTCATATTTTCCTTCAGTTTGATTTCAAAAATTACAAGTAACACAGCTCTTTGAAATTGTTCATTGAGTCTCTGTGGCAAAGTGGTCAAGCTGTTTGTCTCGTGTTCAGACGGTCGGAGTTCGAATTTGAGCTCTGACAGTCGGTTCATGATAGCAATTTTTCTTGAGATCCCTGGGTTCATCACTGGAGCTACGGAGTTCATGCTTTGTGCGATGATCTCGGCAGGCGGGATACTGTTCTGCGGAGACAGGCGGAGCCATATGGGAAGACCAGTTTCGATGAAGTCAATCCCTCACCTTTAACCATTTAATTTTTATATTTGTGTTTGAAATATTCATAATGGATCTGGGGGGAGGGTTTGTAAAACTAAAATAAACACAAGCCTCTGTCCGAAAAAAGAACATATTTGTATAATGTATGCATACTTGCACGATATTTCACTATAACCACAAGACAGCTGTAATTAAGACCAAATCATAAAACATAAAACTTCCAGCACAGAACTTCACATTGAAAAATACATAGTAAAACTTCGCACTGAAGGAACACTTAGCAAATCTTCACACTGAACAACGTATAGTACAACTTCATTCTGAACAATGTTTATAGTGCAGAAGTTTTCAAACTGTGCGTCGCGGATCACAGGGGTGTCACGGCCCTCGGCTAAGTGTGTTATGGTTGCTTAGAAAAAGTGTTGGGCTCGATATTATGAGCCAAGGTCCATCAAGAAATATAGATCTTCATAGTATAGAGAGGAGTCACAGTCATTTATGCACAGGTAAAGGCAGCCACGGACCGAAAAAGTTTAAAAACCTATGGTATAGTGTTTTAAAAAATACTTGTCAATCTTAGAAATAATATATCTCGTCAATTATGAGATAAAAACTAATGAAAATATATATATTTAAAGTTATTGTAAGATCAACGTTATGTCACATTTGTATTTAGTCATATAGAGTAATTTGGAAGTATTTTAGCTTATTCTGACTGTTTTAAAAAAATGGATGTCTTTGTCAGATAGCATTTTAAGAGTGCTACAATAACCTATGACAATAAGTGCGAAAAGTTCATTCACATTGCACACGTTTTTGCAGAAAATCATAAACACTTACTACTATTGCACTGAAAAGTATTGAGATGCGTAACAAATTTAGTGTACAATGGTGTTATCATAATTCTTTTCAATCTGTAAAGGCATAACAGAGGTATAGTGTGCCTTTATTATTTGATTGGTACTTAAAGTTAAATTTATTACACTAAAAAAATAGCAATAAAACTATAAATATTTCTCATATCAGACTAAAAGGGTAAGTCCATATAATCATTTTCAAATCCAGATAAAAGAACAATGCATACCCTGGGTATTAGCAACAGGTCATTCTCACACTGGACACTAGAACATGACTGTCTTTCTACAAATACCACTGAAGACAACAATGAAAAAAATAAGTGGATAGCTTTGACAAAGAAGTTATTAAACAAGAAATTTAAATTTATCTTCTAAATAATCATTGATCCTAAGGAAATTGAAAATTTAATTGACAAAGAATAACGACATTAATATCTCTAAATCTACATTATGAAAAACTGTAATGAGTGCTGGCTTCATATTCCTCAAATATACAGGTGGACACAATAAACTGTTGAAGAATGGTAAACTTCTGTTTGTTGAAAAATCTAATGACAATCGAGATTATCATTCAGAGATGAATTGCCACATATTTAGACAACGATTGAGAAAACTGTACTTCCATTTTTAGATAGACCCTCCAGTCTGGTAACGGACAATGCCTCTCACTATAACGCAGTGGCACTGGAAGACAAGGTCCTGACATCAGCAAGTACTAAGGGTGAGATCAAACTTTGGCTAGGGGACGGTTTGGCCTAGTGGTTAAGTGGCACGGCTCACAAACCGAAGGTGCTGGGTTCGATCCCCATCACAGCACCGGCTGTTACCCCGGGGAAGCAAACCCTTAGAAAATGCAGAAGGAAGCAGACCCTTACATAAAATGCATGCTGAAGTCGGATGCATTGGGCTGACAGGCGCAAAATAAAAACCACAGTGCAACACACCGCCTTGGGGATAAGAGAAATAAGGCAAACGCAAAAAAACAAAAAACAAACAAACAAACAAAAAATTTGGCTAACAAAAGAGTACATTGAATTTGTGGAAATGCACATTAAATCTGAATTGCTGTCACTTGTAAAGAATACACACAGGACAATGATGTTTCACACTGACAAAATAATCCAAGAACATGGTTAAAGCTCTTTAAGATTGCCTCCATACCATTCACACTTAAATTCTATAGTTAGTTTGAGAAAAGATGAAAGAACCGTTAGTAAGTGATAACAAAACATTCAAACTATCAGATGTAAAGAAAATGGCATATGCTGCCCTCTCAGACATTGACAAACAATTCTGGATTAAATGTGAGGACCACGTAATGAAAGAGGAAGATGGTTATTGGCAGAAAGATGGTTTATGATTCATTCAGTTCACAACAGTCCTCAATCTCTTTGAGTCAGCTGATTCTGAACAGGATGAGTACATACATTTAAAGAAAAAATGACAATTAATATGTACTGAAACTTATCGTTAAGCTTGGAGCATAAGACTTAATTAAAAATAAACACTGATAAAAAACACAAATATTAGTAATATTATTTTCTTTCAGCACACAGCTTTTACTGGAAATCCATATGTTCTTCTTTTTCTTTTGTCCTTCTGCCCTTGCCATACAATTTCGAGAAGAGGCGGGATGCGTAGATTTCTGGTTATCGCCAAGTGGGAGGCATGTGCTGTTGTTAGGTGTAACTTTCTGAGAGTGTCAGAGATATCCTTGATTCACTGGTGTTGAGGTCTGCCCCTTGCTCATGGACCGGAAACCTGCATATGATATGTTCTTGCTGCAGACAGGTCATAATGCATTCTGACTAAATGACCAAACAACTTGATTTGTTGTGCGTCTATGTAGTTACTAACTGGGTTTGTTCCCACTATCTGCCTTAGTGTGGTGTTGTGGATTCGGTTACGGATTGTCCTTACGGCTGCACATTTCACACAGCGCATCTCACAGCTCTGGATCTTACTCTTATGTGTTTCTAGTAAGGACCAAGATTGACATTAGGAACACAATGTAGAAATAAATAGTGCATTTATCTAATTTATCCATATATTATAAACATTCATGCATATTTATAAGGAAGCACAATTTACTCATGCCCCTGAGAAAAATGAAGATACTCCTGTGGTTTTTAATGTGCTATCAATTAATAGAAGTACTGTAGAATGGGTTACGTGTAGAATAAACAATAACTATGGGTCTCATGAAAATAAAAAGACGTCTGTTTTGATAAATCTTTGCAGTCTACATAATATTTATGCATAACGCATTTACGCCGTAATGATAATATGCAAAACTTCAAGTTGATAGGTTAAAGAATTATTAAGATAATGAATAAATTTCAATGGTATGTATTTCTGAACGCACTAAAGTAGAACTTCACACTGAACAACGCTAGTGAAACTTCACAATGAATAAAGACTTTCCTATCAATGAAAAATTGTTTCTTAATAAAATGTTAGTGAATATATCACAAATGTCACGTACAATTATTTTTTATACAATGACAACAAACAAAACACACAGAATGGCATTTCAAGTCGTTACATTTTCTCCCCATCTCATGTCAACAAATGTGTATATTATATGATCTACCTCTCTGTACCTGATAACAACTAACAAGCAAAAGGCAGTATTTATATATGTATATACACAAACAAAGATATAAAAATGCACAATATATGTATAGGGGCATTAGCTTCTTCTTTTATGCTGTCAGTCACCAACTTCAATGTGTCCCAAGAAAAATAATCTTTTCATTGTATTCATGACTGGCCCACTCAAATGGATTCTGAGGCAAATCTATATATATATAAACATGACAGCATGTTAACACTATCAGGAATCACCTGTGTATTATCCCTAATAGAAATGGCAGCAAAGAACTGTAAAATTTTCACCTGCCAGGCATTTTGCAGGAGGCAACTAAGGAGTGTCATGCATGGGACTGGCTATCCCATCCTATAGAAACTATAGTGACAGAAATAGAGACCTTTACAGCCAACCTGTGGCAGGTGGGAAGCAACTATGTCAAATAAGTTAAGTAATATATTATGTGAGCAATTGTATTTACTGATAGCATTATTCATTTAATTCTAAGCTTTCTCCTTGGTGATCTTCTCCTTTTTCGGCTTTTATCCTAAATGATATGTCATAGTTTACAGCGAGGCTGCAACATCTGCACCTTTTAGCCCAACACATCAGGTATAATCATTGTATACAGACTCTGTAGAGTCGTCTAAACCAGTATAAAGACGTTAAGTTAAGTTTAGTAAGTTAAGGTTTGAGCATTGCATTTTTGGGATTGGGTTTATCTTCCCTCTGTGATCCCTATTCTTTTAGCCAGGCTACAGGAGTATAGATGTTCTCAGGGTCACCACTTGAAGCTGGAATAGGGGCTTGGTCAGTTATGGTTCATTAACTTTGATGCATTCACCCAGCTATGAGTCATTGGCTGCTGTCAGGTCATTTACTGCTGTTTCTTCTGCCTTTTCTTAGTGAGCCAAATTGTACTTACTCTTTGGCTTCTCAGATTGAATTGACAGTCCCATGATACAGCGAATGAGTGTACAATGGTCAAACATAGGCATAGTCAAAACTTCCACATATGTGGATGATAGAAAAGCAGGGCTTTACTTGTATGTGTGCACTGTGGTGTGAGTTGGTGCATGTGTGTGTGCACTGTGGTGTAAGTTGGTGCATGTGTGTGTGCACTGTGATGTGAGTTGGTGCATGTGTGTGCACACTGTGGTGTAAGTTGGTGCATGTGTGTGTGCACTGTGATGTGAGTTGGTGCATGTGTGTGCACACTGTGATGTGAGTTGGTGCATGTGTGTGTACACTGTGGAGTGTGTTGGTGCATGCATGTATACTCTGATGTGTGTTTACATGTTGTGTGGCACATTGGGAATATGATGTTAGACCCATATTTACTAGACCAACGCCACACCAAGGTGATGTGGTCAGCATCACGCACACTGCCTTTACTTCCCAGACTTGCTCTGGTACCCAATTTTTAGGCTGGGTCATTTGTGATTGAAAAAAATATCCTGTATCAACTTGTGATTAAACCTAGATCGCTTGGCTTGACAGTCAGTGCCACACCAGACACTGCCGCAGTTCCTTGATATATATATATATATATATATATATATATATATATATATATATATATATATATATATATATATAATTATATTAAGTGAAAACAAAAGCTTCAATGTGATATTCTTTTAAAAATCTTCAAAAAAGTACATTAAAAAACAGCAGATATTAGCAAACCATAAAAATGACATCAAATATTGCACTGTCAATTAGTCAGTTAGAAGACATGAGATGCATCTAAACAATCATTGTCCATAAATTGTGAACACTTCTAGCGTCTTCACAAGTTACATATCTTCAGACTAAAAGCATTTCAGTATGTTTATAAAAGTGCTAAGGTGGTCACTGGTTGACCGTTATACATTAAATTTGATAATAAATATAAATGAACATTTAATTTCGCATGTCAAATCATTTGAGCTCAAACAAAGTAACAAATTTGATTATATATTGCATGATTTAGTAAAAATGAATATTAACAGTTATTGAAAAAATTATACACAGACACACAAAACTCATCTAAATTACATTTAATAAAAACATGTGATAATGTGATATGTGGTCGTACACTCACCAATCTCCAGTTTGCTGATGACATTAGTAGGCTGACTGGAACGGAGTTAGAACTTGAGAGTCTAATCTCAAACCTTGACAATGCCCCTCAAAAGTTTGGAATGGAAATTGGTGCAGAGAAGAGTAAAATCATGGTCAAAGTCCCAGAGTGCATAACAAGTCCATTTGCGATCAAAGGCAAACCATTGTAAATTGTTTAACAGTTTAAATACCTGGGACTACTGATATATGCGAAAGACTCCAGAACTGATATCCAGGCAAGAACAGCGATGACCATGGCCGCTCTGACCATACTGAGACTGCTAGAGAGGGACAAAAGGATAGACCTGAAATCCAAGTTGAATTTAGTGTATGCACTTATCACTTCCATGTACCTTTACGCGAGCAAAACTTGGACTTTGACAGCGGTTCTCGAGCAAAGAATTTGTACAATGGAGATGAGGTGCCAGTGTCGAATTCTCAGCATTTCGCATCTACACCACATCACGCATAGGGCAGTTCAGGACACCGCTAAGAGAGAGGTCAGCCAATATAAAGACCTATTGACTATGGTAAAAGCATGCAAGCTTACATGGTATGGGCATGTTTCAAAATCGTCTGGGTTGACCAAGACAGCCATGCAAGGTACTGTGCCTGGGAAGTGTAAGAGAGGGAGGCAGAAAAAGAGATGGGAAGACAACATCAGAGAGTGGACGAGAAGGCCCATAGCTAGAACAAATATTCTTGCACAAAACCGATGAGTTGCGGGAACTGGTCCAACAATCTGCAGTATTTGTGTCTAAATGAATGTTCAGATGATGATGATGATAATTCAGTATCACATGCGGAACCTGTTACTTTAACAATTATTTATAATAATCACAACTTTTTACAACATTTCAGTACAACAAATTTAGCCTCTTTACATTCAGCAAACCCAATAAAAACAATTCTACAGTAATTTTGTTTAAAATGAACATATCTGAGTAGACACTATAATAAAAATCAGAAGGGACATATCAAACATCTTTATAAGTAAATAAAACCGCTAGTGCTTCCCTTCTGGTGACTTTGTCATGGTAAAAAGGACATCTTTATTATTAACGGAAGGCCCTTCGCCACTTGAGCTGGAAAAACACATAATTATAGCAATAATTATCACAACTTAATTATATATTACTTAATTTTCAAAGACCATGTACAACTTTTTTAAATGTATAACATGACTTAACAAACTTCTGTATTTTACCTCAATTTGTAAAGATAAAGTGTTTTGTTTTTGACAATAATAAAGTGTTTTGTTTGTGACAATTATAAAATGTTCAGATTCAAAATATAATAAAGTGTCCAGTTTGTGAAGATAATGAAGTGTTCAGGTTATGAAGATAATACAGTGATCAGTTTGTGAAGATAATGAAGTGTTCAGGTTATGAAGATAATACAGTGATCAGTTTGTGAAGATAATGAAGTGTTCAGGTTATGAAGATAATACAGTGATCAGTTTGTGAAGATAATGAAGTGTTCAGGTTATGAAGATAATAAAGTGTCCAGTTTATGAAGATAATAAAGTGTTCAGTTTATGAAGATAATAAAGTGTTCAGTTTGTGAAGATAATAAAGTGTTTTGTTTGTGAAGATAATAAAGTGATCAGTTTGTGAAGATAATAAAGTGTTCAGTTTGTGAAGATAATAAAGTGTTCAGTTTGTGAAGATAATAAAGTGTTCAGTTTGTGAGGATAATAAAGTGTTCAGTTTGTGAGGATAATAAAGTGTTCAGTTTGTGAAGATAATAAAGTGTTCAGTTTGTGAAGATAATAAAGTGTTTTGTTTGTGAAGATAATAAAGTGCCCAGTTTGTGAAGATAATAAAGTGCCCAGTTTGTGAAGATAATATAGTATTTTGTTTGTGAGGATAATAAAGTGTTTTGTTTGTGAAGATAATAAAGTGTTTTGTTTGTGAAGATAATAAAGTGTTTTGTTTGTGAAGATAATAAAGTGTTCAGTTTGTGAGGATAATAAAGTGTTTTGTTTGTGAAGATAATAAAGTGTTTTGTTTGTGAAGATAATAAAGTGTTTTGTTTGTGAAGATAATAAAGTGCCCAGTTTGTGAAGATAATAGAGGTATTAGTTATCCTAGATTTTCAGCTGTTATCAGGTGTTGTGACTGGTTTTCCTTCTGGTCTGGTCATCCTTGACTAAAAGTAGCGTAAAGTAACATCATGTATCTATTTTTCAGCTGGGAAAACTTCAGTACTACCCGAGTGGATCTCAGAGTCCCTTATTGAGAAGAAAAGAATAGAACCACTGCACCTCCATAAATGTCTGTCATAAAAGGTGCCTAAAGAAAGTTATAGGTAAGACCATCAAACTCATCATCTAAATCAAATTGCTACAGAAACGACCACTGCAAAAGCATGAAAAGTACTTTGGCACAGGCTTCCTAAGTTCCTAAGGAAGGCAAGGAGTCCCTATACTCTGACTGGAGTAAAGAAAAAGGGACAAGAAGAAAAAACTTTAGCATGCCATAACCAGGTCACAAACCTTTAAGTGTTCGAGCATCTCTGCCAATTATAGATTGAATATATCTCTCCTGCTTCCATTGTGTTCTTTATGGAGCAAAGACCCCCTCTGCAGTTGGCTCCAAACAAAAGTATGCACCAAGGCACTCTGTGTGTTCTTGAAGTGGCAGCTTTTATACCAATTTATTTTACACAATGAAGGTGCTAGTCCCAAGTACATTCCTCTCTAGTTGCCTCATGCTACATGCTTGAAACAGTATTCTTGTTCCCAGGATCCAAACAAATGACACTGATATATATATATATATATATATATATATATATTGAATAAGTGTATTCTAGGAAAGAAGTATTTTTCTAAAAGCAGCATACCTTTAGTCATAGGAAGGTGGAAGGTTCTTTAGAGATATTACTGTCAGTAGTTTCATACATATTCTAATCAATTCAGTTTAATATGTGTATGTAATAGTCTTATGTGTGTTTTTTGGCATGAACACACAGAGAAGAGACCTAGAGGTCGATACAAGAGAATCAAGATAGATGCTGAAATAATCTGGAGAAATGAGCACGGTAACGGTCTTCTTGGAAAGAATTGGTTGACGGGTTATGTGCCTCAAGGTGAGATGAACTAAGAATAAGGAGAAAAATGCGTCTTTCATAATACCTACCCTGATTCTTGCAGTTTCTGGTTTACTGTCCGCAGTATAATATCTTTGTGTACAGCTTTCATGTGACGTATCATTGTGGACTCACACGCATACTTGCGATTGCAGTGACCACAGGTTAGTTGACTGTTTGGTGTATGGGCATGACGAACATGTCTACCAAGGTCACCTACACAATAAATAATGACAATGAATGTATTTATTTTATGAACTGTCTGCTGTTGGGGAGAGAAAAGAGATTTCAACTTTCATATTTTACTTTTCGATTTCTGAAATCAAGAGTTTTAAATCTTCTTTTACATACATTGTACCCAAGCCAGGTGTCCAAAGGGGAACCAGGGAGTCAAAATATTAACTGTAATTAATATTACGTGTTCCTGGGGGGAGGAACCTACCTCCTACAAGCCGCGTCAGCAGGGTTGGGGATTGCTGAAAGTTACATATCAGAACTAGCATTTACAGATGATGTGGCCTTGATCACGAAATCCGGTGCACATCTCCAGATCAACTTGCAGGTCTAGTAAGAAGAGTTGAAGAAGAGAGGAATGCACATAAGCAACTCCAAAACAAAAACTATGGTGATCACCAAAGATGAGTCTGATCAGATAAGTCTGGGAATACGAGCACTGGAGCAGGTCAGCAACTTCAAATATCTAGGAGTGGTAATAAACAGCAGGGGAGGAATCAAAGAAGAGTTCACTGCATGAAGGGCAACAACAGAGGATTCCTCAGCAAAAGAAAAATAAGCAGGAAAACAAAGATGGATGTATACCACTCGACCTATGCACCTGTCCTGACATACAGATGTGAGTCATGGGCAATGACCACAGCCCAAGAAAGGCAACTACAAACTTCAAAAATGAGGTACCTAAGAAAGGCGGTTCAGGTGACGAAAAGGGACAAGATCCATAACCAGACAATATGTAGCAATCTCGAAGTCCAACCCCTGCAGACACGAGTGGAGCAGTCCCAACTACAGTGGTTTGGCCATTTCTGTAGAATGAAAAGAAGATCGGATATCAAGGCGATCATGGGAGACCACCAGGACGTCCAAAAGTATGTTGGGAAGACAACATATGATAGTCCCTAATTGACCAAGGGCTAAATTTAAGAGGCCAGGAAAAAGACGACGGATAGAACAGTATGGTGTTCTCTCTGGCAAACCTCTACACCTCATGGTAGAAGAGGAGCGATTATTGCTGCTATTAATACTAGTCTACTACCACTGGAAATCACTAGTAGTACTACTCTAGCAAAGCTATGTCTATTACATATAATTAAAGTTTAAATGATTCTTTATTTTCTTACAAAGACTTTTCCTAGTCGGACATTTTAATTAACCCAGCAAGTACATGAAAACTAGTTTTGACCCTGGATAAATATATTAGCAATCAATGGAGTAGACTTAGTGGGACCAAATGGATGTAGATTTAACAGATTACAGTCAGCTAAATCAGAAGCCAAGACAATAAAAAAATTAAAAAAGAGAAAGGTGAAATGAAAAAAAGGGGGCTGGGGGCCGGCGTAGGCTAGTGGTTAAGTAATACGGCTCACAACCCACAGGTGCTGGATTCACTCCACGTCATAGCACCGGCCGTTACCTCGAGGATGCAAATCCTTAGAAAATGCAGAAGGAAGCAGATCCTTATATAAAATGCATGCCAAAGTCGGATGCACTGGACCGACAGGCACAAAATAAAAACATAGTGCAACGCAAACGCAAAATAAATGTTTTAAAATTATTAATGAACTCATCTATAGAATTGAAGCAAGAAAAGAAGAAACCTCATTCTCAAACAAATAGCAGTTGATTTGGGTAATCATGGACAGGATTTGGATGATGGAGTAGAAGCAGAAAATAAAAATTTAAAACAGAAATAAACATACAGGAATATGTGGACATGATTTGTAAAAAACATGAGTTATGATTATGTATACTTTGACATTAGTTGTATCATATTTCTTCTTCTTCTGCGTTCATCCTGAAAATAACATTTGTGACGTTGTCATAATTTACAGCTAGACTGCGATATCTGTGCCTTTCGGTTCAATACATAATTTTTTTTTTACACTAAAAAAAAAATAATTATTGTGTGTGTGCGTATGCCTTATTTCTCTATTCCCCAAGGTGGCGTGCGTTGCACTGTGTTTTTATTTTGCGCCTGTCGTCCCAGTGCATCCGACTTCAGCATGTATTTTATGTAAGGGTATGCTTCTTCCTGTATTGTCTAAGGGTTTGCTTCCCTGGAGTAACGTCCTGTGCTGTAATGAGGAGCGAACCCTGCACCTTCAGATTGTGAGCCGTGTCATTTAACCACTAGACCACGCCATCCTCGTTCAACACATTTGATTTCAGTATGAAATTTTTGGACCAGGTTTGTCTTCACTGCATGGTTGCAGTCTGTTTCTAGGTGGATTAGGGTCTTGGTCAGTTATGGGTCACTGACCATGATGAAAGCAGCCAGCTATGAGTTGTGGACTGCTGTCACTCATTCCCTACTGCATCTTCTCTCCCAACACAATTATTTAACAATCAACTCACCTGTCTGGAAAAACTTCTTGTCACACATGGAGCACTTGAATGCCTTATCTTTGTTATGGAATCTCATATGAACAACCAAGTCACTGCGACGGATATAGCCTAAACAAACAAAAAACAAAGTTTACAAGAAAATATATTTCATGAAAATGCCTTTTTACTTAGAAACAGTAATAAACAAGGGCAGTGTTTCCATCATAATAGTCTTTGTTATAGAGACAAAACAAACGTTAACAATGGCAATAGAAATTAGTACTTAATACAACACCTTTGTTAGGGAATGAAAAAATGTTAACAATCGCAATATAAATTGGTACCTAACATAACAAAATAACAAATTAAGGGTTGACCTTACTTGCACACACTTTTACAATAAAAAAATTCTGGCATTTTATGTCTTGTTTACAGATGCCCTTTCTGTGGTTACAGCACTAAAAAGCCAGAAAACAGAAACAGAACTTAATGACTTAAGAGCAGTACTCTCTCAACTATGCCAGAAGTCCACACCCAAAAGAGTAGTGGTACAGTGGGTTACATCCCACTGTAAGATTCAAGGCAATGAGGAGGCAGACAGACTGGCAAAAGAAGGTGCAAGGTTACCACAACCAGATTCTAGTATGACCTACGAAGAGTCCAAAAGGTTTATTAGGGCCAGATACATGGCCAAATGGGAAACAGAGCATACTGGCTACACAAAAAAATGATGCTTATTACCAGTTGAACAGAAAAAAGCAGGTGGTAGTCTTCAGACTCCGCACAGGCCACAACAGACTGAGGTACCATCTATTTAATAAACTGAAGATAGGTACTACGGACGAATGTCCCTGTAGTACAGGGAAAATGACCCCTGAACATCTGCTGCAAAGTTGCCCGACATACGAGAACCAGAGAAAGTACATGTGGCCATCACCAGTGCCAACATTAGACAAGCTCTATGGCAGTGTCGACAGCCTCAGGATGACCGCTGCTTTCTTCAAACAAATTCAAGTTGACGTCTGACAGCGCACGAAGAAGAAGAAGGCATTTTATGTGATGGTCGACAACACTTTCATACATTTTTGCAATTCAGCTATTTTCATTTGTGTTATTCTTTATCCATGACAAAGGTCTTTAGCTGTAATGTAGGTTTTGTTTATGTTTCTGACATAGTATTTAACTTAACTTAACATCTTTATTCTCATTTAGAAGACTCTGCAGTCTGTATACAACTAGTTTCATTTATATTTCCTTGCTCTAAAATGTATGCACCACAATCTATTCTTAAATGCATTAATTGTCCTTGCCTTCACTACTTCCTGTGGCAATGCATTTCAAGCATTCACCACTCTCTGACTAAAAAAATATTTCCTAATATCTAATCTGGACCTTTCTTTAGTTAATTTGTAGCTATGCCCTCTTGTTCTTGTGGGTGGTTGCATTTAGAAAAACTTGTTATAGTTTACTTTGAGCCATAATTGTCCATGTTATTATAAAACTGGTTTAGTACAGCAACGGATCGGGATGCATACAAAATGTTGTTGGCTTCCTCACATACGGCATACCTGCTGGATCAACGCCAAGGTTAATGAGATAATGTGATGTGATTTTAATTTTCAGTACCTCTGCAGATTCTACATACTTTTATCACACAATTAAGACATTTTTAAAAAAAATGTGATTTATATCTATTTAGATGTATCTTAATTTATTCTATTTTCTTTCACTAACCTTTGCCACACTGTTCACAGCGATGAGGTTCCTGTTTTGTGTGAATCAGTAGGTGGCGTTTCAAATCACACCGCTGAAGGAATTCTCTGCCACAGTCATTACATTTAAAGGTACTTTGGTTCTGGTAAAACAAAACAATAGAGAAGCATATTTATAGGCATTATACGAAAAAAAATGAACATAAATATGTGTACAATTTTTTTCAAAATCTAGGAATCGCAAGGTAAACATCAAATTGAACTGAGACAAAAATGCTATTTAAAAAACTCCACCTGAAAATGTAAACTAGAGCATGCTTTTTCAACAACAAACAATTCATATATCTATTAGGGATCAAGATGCTGAGCAGCACATGAGCTGCAGTGGTCAGCGACCCGTAGCTGACTGCTAGCGTCAGGCCAGCGAACCATAGCTGCCAAGATCCTTCTACACCTCCACGCGTTGATCCTGGTAGCAGGGCAGACTGGCTAAGGAGAAGGGATCGAAGAGGGAATGCTAACCCGGTACTCAAAAAATGCTTGCTGAAGTCGGAGTGTTGGACTGAAAGGTGCAAATATTGCAGCCAAGCTGTAAACTACAAAACAACGCATTCCGTTCTCTGGACTACATTCTGCTACTTACCCTTTCATGGTTTGGTAGTGGGAGATTGAGAACGAACGAAGAAGAAGAAGAAGATATATCTATTAATGTAAAAGTGAAACAGAAGAAATAACAACATATCAAGAAATCAAAAGAATTATAATAAACTTAAAAGACAAATGGCATTGAGAACAACCAGATACTTATGCCAGAGTACTAGACCTTCCCATGAAGAGACCAAGTGACAATATTTAGATTGCAACTGAGATTTATCTGTTCAGCAGATCAAATATCAAACAAACTAGCATATACTAGTGTGGGAATCACAATAGCACAACCGCCTGGAGGACCCCGTGCACCTTCATCAGTACGCTCAGGATGTGATGAAAGCTACTGTAATCCGCCACTTAACGTCCTTTTCAGTACGCACACAAGAGTAAACCTACTCATTGCTTGGATTCATCTGCGTGTCGCTCGCTACTACGGAGATCACGTCAAACCTCACCTTGTTAGCAAGACTGTTGTCCTCGATAACACCCTTTTTCCAGGACAACCAACAAGGAGGTAAGGTGAGGGTCTTGGCAGTATATTTCTCCTGACCCTGGCCAACATTTTCTGATCAGTGTGTTTTGCCTGACCAAACGTTGGCCTCATCATCCCATAGCTCTGAAGGTAGATTATTCTATTTAATACACTATAAGGTCACATAAAATTACTAACCTCAGGCTGTAAGTTGTGAATTTTTCGATGTCTGTTGAAATTTCCTACCCGGGTGAATGCGGCATTGCACAGGTCACACTGAAATTCTTTTCTGTGAACCTTCTCATGTCTGATCAAAGTCTGTTTTGTTTTAAATTTCTCCTTACATTTCAAGCACTGAAATAGTGCACATTCTTCTTTAGCTGATACATCTGGAAGCTCAGGTTCTGAGGTATGAAGTGGGGTAATGCCATATTCTGTGCCCGGGGGTAATCTCTGCATGCTACAGGACACCGCATTCTCATCTACTATTGGTTCTGCCAATGAAATGACAGTCTTCTGACACTTTTCTAACAATGGTTGAGGTTGATCTGATGGTAAACCATTGCCACCTACTATAACTGTTGATGGGATGGAAGATTGTGGTACAGGCAATGACTTTGTTAAAACTGTACTACTAAGTTGATCAACAGAATAAATATTTACATCATGCACAGCATCTGCTAATTTAAAGCACAATGTGTTTGTGCCAAACACTAATTCTGTTTGTGTCTCAGCCTCAACACTTCTTGAAGATGTATCAGAGGAGCTCAGAGGCAATACTGGGGCAAAGGAATCTGTATTATTCATGAATCCTAGCTGACTGAGCTGTGAGACATCAAGTGTTTCAGAAGAAATATATTTTACAGCAGCCAAGTGTCCATCATTTGTCACTACATATAACGATGGATTAAGGTGGCAATTTTGAAGTGCTGATATTGAAAATGGTATTGGTTGCTGACTAATTAATGAATTATTCATAATTTCTATGGATACATGTTTGTCGACAGAAGGCTGGTTTAGATGTTCCTCCAAAGATGGTGGAGGAGTACTTTTGGTAGATGTAAAGCTGAATCCCTTTGATAATCTTTCATTAGAATGAACTTCATTGTCATCATCACAGGCAAGGACAAGGGTATCTGAACTGTGGACATGAGACCCTGAACACACATCACTGTGATTTTTACTGATGTCTAAAATGACAGTATCAGACCTTGATAAATTTGTGTTTTTCTGGTTCGTCAATAGAGCTTCTTCAGGCTGCATATCTGTGTCTGTGTCACTGTGCCTTTCATCTTCAACATCTGTTTGTCTTTTAGTCGAAGGACTTGAGATGTAGTTCTGGTTATTTATGACTTGATGTGGTATGTTATGCAATGTAGAACTGTTGTCTTTACTCTGTTCTGATGATGTTATCAAGCAACTTTGCTTATCACAAGGAGAATGTGATACCATTTGATTCAAATGTTTAACTAAAAATATGATTGACTGAGGAATTTTATTACTTCCTATAACGCTCATCTTACTTGATGATGGTGGATTGCTGGTGATGTCTGAAACCATGGGTTCTGGAGTTGTTTTGTTAGTGTCAGCAATTATCTCTAAAGAGTCAGACTTATATAGGCTTCTATGATCAGACTGGAATAAACTTATTGATGGAATGCTTTCAAGGGAAACAGACCTATCTGAAATATTTGTCAGTAAGCTGAATGGTCTGCTGGAAAAGGAAACCGGAGATTTTTCTTTTGTTCGAATTGTCTCAGAACTGTTGTTACAAATTAATGATGACAATGGCAAGATATTTGATGTGGTCACTGATGATGTGTTTAAAATAACAGTATCTGATGAGCACAATGGAACTCTACAGCACAATTCGGATTCTAGACTGGTCAGTGACACATTCGCTGATTCATCCAATGATTTATTTTGAAGCTGATATGCTCTCTTTATATCCATATCATAAAACTGATTTGTGTTACATCCAGGTGGTATTAATTTCGTACTTGATGCAGAGTTCTTTGAGATTTGTGGATTACTCACTAGTTGATGAATGACAAGTGGCATAATATTTGTAAATGGTCCGCTTAACACAGGAGTTAAACTCAATGATGATAACTGCGATCGTTCCTGTTTATTCATGACTGCAGATGTCAATAAATTTGCTGCACTGATATTGCCAATAATGACAGGCTGAAGGACTGATTGATCTGGGTGCGTTTTTGGATCTGCTGATTTGAAAGTGGAAGGTACAATAGTGTCAGATGTAAAACTGCTAAAAGACTTTGCCACACTGGTGTTTTCATTGCTTTGCACTGGGCACACGTTTGCTGAGATGCTCACTGCGTTCTTGATGTTGGTATCGGTCACGTCTAATGAAACATATGAAGAAGTTGTTTTCAATGAAACAGAATCGGCTGTTGGCCGAGCAACTTCCTCATTATTTTTACTCTCATTCAGCGTTATAGAATTCTCCATCGTTTTTCCATGCTATTTTGTTAAATCTGCCTTTACATGGGCAACATTTCAAACGAATTAACGTTCCTGCTGGTCTGAGACCAGGAGTGGTGATTGGAGGTGAACTTGAGCTGCAGAAAACACTTTCTGTTCAGGTCGTTGAAAATTCACTACCTGCGATCTTCTACAAACTACAAAGTCTTGTAGACTTTATTTGTAATGTAATGACTATTATTATTAAACATCATAGTAGCTGTACAACTAGAACCAGAACATATTAACACAAGACCTCGTCTCAAACGCATTTTCTACAGTCACCAGTTGTCTCTGCAACAACACATAGATTAACAATATTAGTATTACTATTAGCATAGACTAATACTAATAAATAACAGATAACTACTTTTCAATAGACGATCGATCAGTTGATCACTGAGGTAATTTAACGTGGACAATTACACCTATTGACTATTGGTAAAATGAAGAATTAGTTTGTTCCAAATAGTAAAGATAAAGATCTGCTATTCGGTATTGCACGTTTTATATTTCTCCGCCTCATGTTACAATAATATTGTCAGTTCCTAGCTCTGAATAACGACGACGGACACATATGATAATGTCGGCTTTATCCTTGCAGACCCACATATAATTAGCACTACTCCAGGTTCTACCAGTATAAAATTCTATCTTTATAAATATCCGTCATGTGATACATCATTTAACTTCCTTGCCTGTCCCTTTTTCACTCTAGTCGGAGTATAGGGCCAACATACAGTCGGCCTCCTTTAGGAAACCTGCGTCAAAATACTCTGCGTGCTTTTGCACTGGCGGTTTATATATATATATGTGTTTTACATGATGTGGTCGCCAGCCCAATGCAAAACTCTCTTTAGCCGATATTTCAACTTCATGCATCATTGCAAGGAGATGCAGTGAGTTGTGACCTTATTCGAGGCTATTCTGTGCTTACCAGTAACGGGCTTCACGGCCCACTCGGGTCAACTAAACTCATGTTACTGCTTCTTTCTGTGTTTTCTTTTCGCTTATCCTCTTATGCCTTTCAACGCCAGGTTATGAAGAGATCTCTGGTACGAGCCCGTCTGTGCGCCTTATGCACTGGCACAGTAACATTTACTGCATCATATATTTCTGTTAGCCACCTTTTTCGTGATCTGGCTTTGGCTTTTAATCCGTTGTATCTAATTAAATAGCATTGCTTGTTGAGGGGGGGGGGGGGGGGGTGTGCTGTCTTGTTACGTGGCCAAACCATTTTAGTTGTTGTTTTTGTCTTTTAATGTAGTCTAATAGTAATATTGGTGTTGTTCCCACTAGTCTCCTGATGTCATCGTTTCTGATCATATCTCTCCTTGTTACGCTAACTATTTTTCGCAGACATTTCATTTCCGTTGTTACGATGTAACGATTTGACATTGATAGCACAGTGTTGTATAAAGCTCTTTTTGGTAGTTATTGTCACGTGCTTGCAATTGAGCATGGGAGTCGATTGCCCAATGGTCTGATTTGCCTTATTGCATCTTTGTTGGATTTCCGCTATAATTCTTTTGTCTTCTGATAGCGTGCTCCCTATGTATGTAGCAGTTCCCGCCGGAGCAAGAGAGCTTAGGACAGGGGTGATGTGGTTGCTGATAACAAAGGTACCTGAACATGTTAAAGCTTAAAGCTACCTGAATGCGTGTCAAGGTCACTCACCGTCTCAACAAAGAAAAACAGAGTTGGGGCAAAGAATGTGGACAGGTAGGAGCTGACCACTGGCGTTCCGATTTGGGTAGTGGGAGAATGAGTGACAGGTGTATTGGCAGCGGAGCTTGTTGCGATAGATGAGTGATAGGTGTGCAAAGTATTTCGTTCCAATAACGACTGAAAAGAGCCAGACCCTAGATCCATTGGTCAGCTCTGATTCTGCTTGAGTTTAAATAACTCGAGACAAAGTTTAGCTCAGGAGGCTGGGTGGAGAGGGTAGGAGAGCGAATGAGTGACTGTAGATAGGAGTCCGTTTAGCTCACTGATTTGATAGAGGAGCGATTGAGAGACTGTTGGACGAATGTTAGTGATAGAACAGGATCGCTCAAATAGGTGTGTGGGTTTTTCATTAATAGATAATCTGAACGTATGTTGTAAGCAGGACACATTGTGAACGAGGTATGTCCAGATCGCCCGCCTGAGGGGATTTGAGTGAGGAAGTTTTTGAAAAGGTGTGTTGAAGATGCAGTTAAAGAGATGTCTGTGTGTGATGTGATGGGAGTAAGGCAATAGAACTTGGTTTTAGATAGTTGGGAATTCCATCAATAGCTAATGCTTAAAATTTCCGCTTTAGTTAATATTTATATTAACATATAAATAATATAGGAATAATTTAGATAAGATGATATGTATTGTATTGTGTTTGTCATTTCACTACACATTTTTCTGGTATGAGTATTATATAATAAATATGCCATCTGCTGTGTGCTATATTATTTGCAGTGTGTGGTCATGATTGATGTGGATGAAAGTGATAATGTGATAAGTTAGAATAACCCTAGGGCAAACAGTGGGATCTGCTACAGGTATGTGAAATATTTCACCTGTTTGGCTTGGCTTGGTTTGGCTTCGTTCCTTCTCAATCTCCCGCTACCAAACCCTGAAAGGGCTTAAGTTGTGTCGTAGTTTACAGCTTGACTGCGATATTTGCACTTTTCGGTCCAACACATCCGACTTCAGCAAGCATTTTTTTAGTACCGGGTTAGCATTCCTTCTTCGATCCCTTCTCCTTAGCCAGTTTGTACTGCTGCAGCCTGTTATCCAGGTTCACCGCGTGGAGGTGTAGAAGGGTCTTGGCAGCTTTGGTTCGCTGGCCCTGACGCTAGCAGTCAGTTATGGGTCGCTGACCACCGTAGCTCATGCGCTACTCAGCATCTTGATTCCATTCACCTGTTTGATTTGCTGTTTTTCAATGGCGATATTGATGTATCCGGCTGTTCTATATATTTGTATGACCTCAATTTTTGTCATATTAATTGTCATGCTGTTATCTTTACATGTTATATTTAGTTTATCAATATGTTGCTCCAATTGTAGTTCTAAAGTTGTTATGACTGCTTGATAGTCAGCAAAAAGAAGTTCATTTAGGAGTTCACCAATGTTGCTATCTTCATTTGGGTTGGCTGTTTTACAAATGTCGTCTACATATGTCATGAATAACAACGGTGATAGCACACATCCTTGTCGTACTTCTGATTTGATATGACATTTTGCTGAGAGTCCGGTTATTGTTTGAACAGAGTACCGACTATTAATGTAAATACTTATGCACAGGCTGATTAGGTGATCGGTTATTCCACAATGTGCCAATATTTTCCATAGATGATGTCTATTTACCCTGTCAAAAGCTTTTTCTTTATCTACAAACATGTTACTTTATGCAAACATACCCAGAATTTACACGGATTCGTCGCATGTGCAATCCACCGTTATTGACTAAACAACGTGTAAATAGCTTGATACTTGTTCCAGAATTTCTCCATTTATGTGGATGTCAACTGAGGACTTTCCTTTTGGTGAACACAATAACTTTCGTCTTTTTTATACTGATTTCCAGCCCACATTGTTGGCTCGTGCTGTTTATCGTAACCATTAGGTTAATCAGATGTACTGTATCATCTGATATTAACATTGTATTATCTTATATTAACACTGTATCATCTTATATTAACACTGTATCATCTGATATTAACACTGTATCATCTGATATTGACAATATCATCCGCATATTAATACTGTATCATCTGATATTAACACTGTATCATCCGCATATTAACACTGTATCATCAGAATATTAACACTGTATCATCTTATATTAACACTGTAGCATCCGCATATCTGATATCATTTATTCTTCGTCCTCGTTTTTTCAATCCAGACATTTCTTAAAATTCATATAAAAATATTAAATAGACCAAGGGACAGCACGCACCCTTGTCTGTCACCCTTTTTATATGTATACTTGGTGACGCCTCATCTCTAGTTCTCAAACATACACGATTGGTGCCAATACAAGTTTGTGATTAGTTGGGTATAATTACCGTCCAGATTGATATTCTCCAGATATTTTATTAGCTGTTTATGCTTCAAATACTTTAGCGTATTCATTGAAGCAATCATATACGTCCGTGTGCACCTACATGTATTTGTCCACATTAACTTAACTTAACATAACATAATTATACATGTTTAAAAGGTTCTACAGAGTCTGTATACAACCAGTGTATTCAATTCCATTATTACATTCACGGATAAAAAATTTCTTCTATTGTTCCGCCAGAAACCAAATTTTTTCTCACTGACGTTTTGGTTAATATAAAAGTGATACGGATATTATAAATATAATTATAGTTCGTGCTTCTACAGTACGGCTTTTAGAGTTCTGTGTCTACCATGGACAGTGTGTGACCAACTCTTATTCTCAAACAAAATAAGGTCTCATGGATGCACCAACGATCCAAACACTGGCATCAGCTTGATCTGATTCTTGTTAGAAGGTCTCTTCTCAAATATGCTCTCCTCGCTCGCTCCTACCATAGCGCAGACCGTGACACTGACAATGCACGATGTAAAATAAAATTGCAGCCAAGAAAGTTGTATCACACCAGACACGAAGATAAACCACACATCAACACGAGAAAAATGCCTGAACCTGCACTGATCATTCGCTTTAACGACGCCTTCGAGGAAACTATAAGAATGACACAAAGTAGCACTATGGTTAAAGAAGCCTGGACACAACTTCGATCCAACATCCACAGTACCGCGCTTGCTATTTTTGGAAGAAGCGCTGGATAATCCAATGATTGGTTCGAAACAAAACAAATATTATGACACCCATCATCGAAACAAAGCGCACTGATCTGCTTAATTAACTACAAGTGCCTTCCAAATGCAATTACTCTACAATCCCTCAAATCTGCCAGGAGCCAAGCTCAGAAAACAGCTTCCCCTGTGCAAATGAGTACTGGTTCCGCCTCAGTGAAAATATCCAGACTGTGGCAGACACATGCAATACCAGAGAAATGTATGATGGCATTAAGAAAAAAACTATTGGCCCCGTGCACATGAAGACAGCGCGGCTTAAATGGATTAGTGGCGAGAACATAACTGACAAAATAAGGCAGATGGAGCGATGGATTGAGCACTACTCTGAGTTCTACTCATGCGACAGTACGGCCACTCCCACAGCCCTCGATGCTGTTCAAGACTATCGTAGAATGGATGAGCTAGACGTCGAACCATCTTTAGAAGATCTCAATACAGCCATTGACAACTTGGTGCCGAGAAAAGCAGCAGGCAGCGACGGGATCCAACCTGATCTGATAAAGCATTGTGAAAACTCACTCTTGAAACCGCTACACGTGTTGATATGCCAGAGTTGAAAAGAGGCCATCATACTCCAAGATATGAGGGATTCAAAAATTGTCACATTATACAAAAATAAAGGTGATAGAAGTGACTGTAATAATTACAGACATCTTACTGCTCAGTGTTATTGGTAAAGTATTTACCAGAGTGATCTTACTGTGGCTACACAAACTAGCTGAGCGCGTGTGCCCAAAGTCACAATGTGGATTCCGCGATCAACGATCGACAACATTATCTTCTTTCTACGACAGCCACAAGAAAAATGATGCTAGTATAACAAGCCTTTTTATATCGCTTCCATCGACCTGACAAAAGTATCAGATTTCGTTAGCAGGGCTGGACTCTTCAAAATCCTTTCAAAAATAGGCTGTCCTAACAAACTGCTGCTTATGGTGTCATTTCATGAGGATATGAAAGGGACAGTCCAATTCGACGGTAATAAATCACCTATATTCAATATTCAATTTGGTGCGTCCTGGCCCTAACACTATTCTGAATCTTCTTTGCGCTGCTACTGAAGCACGCATTTGCTAATGCACCATAAGGGATTTGCGTTCACACTAGATCAGATGACCCTCTGTTTAATCTTATGAGACTCAAAGCTAAAACCAAGATCAGAGAAGTTACTGTCAGGGACTTGTTATTTGCTTATGACGCTGCAACTGTCACTCATAGTCTACATGAACTCCAGTGATTGATAGATAGCTTCTCCCATGCGTGTAAAGATTTCGACCTCACAATAAAACAAATGTGCTGGGACAAGACGTCGATACCACCCCAACCATCACTATTGATAACTACGAACTGGTAAATGTGGACCAGTTCACTTACCTGGGGTCCATCGCCAATGATACGCTCTACCTAGACCCCAAATTAAGCAATAACATTGACAGAGCTGCTACCATATTTTCTCGTTTCACGACGCGTTTCTGGGAAAACCTCAAACTTACAACCAAGGCCAAGGTCTACAATGCCCGTGTCTTCAGTACGCTTCCATATGGCGGCGAAACACGGACAACCTAAGCCAAACAAGAGCATAGGCTCAACACCTTTCACCTACGGCGACTGAGATCCATTCTTGGCATCTCATCGAGAGACAGGGTAACAAATGTGGAGGTGCATTCTCGCACCGGTCTTCCGAGCATGTACACCCTCCTTCGCCAACCAAGACTGCGATGGCTTGATCATGGTCGTTTCTTGCAGCTAGTTGGTTGTACACACTCCTGGTCCGTCTTCTAATGCGTCTCACTCTGCTCAGTCATCGTATAATTTCAAAGTTCTGCAGTGTACCGTGTTAATTCATCTATTGCAGTATCATCATCCAACAGACGACCATTATGTCCATTGGTCGTCATTTAACAGACGGTCATTGATGAACTTCAAACTGTCACCCCTATCTATATCCAAAGTGCCATAATATAGGCTTGCGAAGCCATGGTGTCAACTCTTTCGTTGCCCAGAACCCCAGCATGTCCATGACAGATGACAGAAGATCTATATAAGCTCCTGGACGTTTGAAACCTCTCGCTATCCACTCATGCCGTATGCAGACCTTCTGTACCGTCCGAAGTGAGAGCCTGACATTGTATATATACAATACATATATATATATATATATATATATATATATATATATATATATATATATATATATATATATATATATATATATATATATATATATATATATATAATTCAAGAGGCGTGTCATGTCTTTACCCTGTCTATGAAGGAGTAGGAGGAGAAAGTTTAAATTTGGCACAAATGTAGCTCATTGAATTTGTACTGGACTTGAGAAGTGTGAATTTCCCTCCTCGACGGGTTTACCCGGTATAGTACATGGCGCAACACAACCTTATTGACCGGATCTGCTACTCTAACGGTTTATCAGAACAATGGATAAATCAGAGGCCAGAACTGTGATACAATTCTTGATGTTGCAGGGAAAAACACCTACAGAAATACACAGGGAGGTGGAACCAGTGTTTGAAGAATTCTGTCCTTTGTATGCTTCTGTAAAAAACTGGTGCAGGCAGTTTAAGTGTGGCCGTTCCCGTGTTGCTGATCTTCCAAGATCAGGGACACAAACCTCAGAGTGCAGCGATGAAAATGCTGCAAGAGTGAACAAAATCATTGACCAGGATAGGAAAATGACAATTGCAGAGATATCTAGGTCAGCAAAATTGAATGAAAGTACAGTTTTTAGAATTTTACACAACAGACTGAACATGAGAAAAGCGTGTGCCCGCTGGGTCCCGCGTCTGCTAACATGTGAACAGAAATAAACGAGGGTTGATTGCTGTGGCCAGTTCCTCAAAATTTGTCGGTGGAAAAACATGTTGCCGACCATGACAGTAGATGAGACTTGGGTTCACCATTATGACCCAGATTTATCATTTTCCCCAAACTTAAAAAACAGCTGAAAAGAAATCATTTTGACAGTGACGAAGATGGTATACTGGCTTGTGATAACTGGTTTAGTTCGAAAAATAGGTTACTTTATTTTGAAGGTCTTTTCAAAATCACGCAGAGATGGCAAAAATGTATAAATTCAGGTGGTGGTTACATTGAGAAGAAATAAGCACTGTGCCAAATGTCAACTTTCTCCTCCTACTTCTTCATGGTCAGGGTAAAGACTTATGACAAGCCCCTTGTATATTAAATATATAATAATTGACCATCGCAAGCGAAGATGACGACATCATCAGACGTCTGCTGCGAGATGTGTTTTCAGATGGCTATAGACCAATCCTGGCACGGCAGACTTTGTCGCACCTTCGGCACATGTGAGGAGGCGTCTTGTGTTCTGGCGGCACGCCCACTCTGAGCTTCCGCGATGGAGTTTCATTCTGCGTTTGTGATGCTGACGCGTCTGGTGGATCGGTTCTGTGTACTAGCAACTCTCTGGAGGTGATATCAATGTTGAAGCTTTTCAGAGACACTTTCAAGGAGTTTCTGTAGCGTTTCTTCTGTCCCCCTAATGAGCGTATGCCTGTTCCAAGCTCACCGTATAACTGCAGCTTGAGAATGTGCTAATCTGGCATGCGAACATGTTCTGTCTATCTTATCTGGGTTTTTTACAGAAGCGAAGGAATTTCAAACATGTTAGTGATACTAAGAATGTCAGAGTTAGGTACTTTGTCTTGCCACCCGATACTGAGCAGCCGACGCAGACATCTCAAGTCAAAACGATTTAGCTATCGGGCAAGTCTGCTATACACTGTCCATGTTTCGCAAGCATACAGCAGAGTGGTTAAAAACTACAGCAAGGTACACTTGAACTTTAATGGCGACACTGATGCCATGCCGACTCCAGACTTTTTGTTAGCAGTCTCACAATAGTAGAGCTCGCCTTTGCAATCCTGATGTTAACCTCAATGTCGATATTGACCTCTCTGATGAGCTTCCGTACGACGGTGGGTGTGAGATAGGGATGTATACTCTCCCCAACACTCTTCAATATATTCTTGGAGAGAATAATGGAGACGACCTTAAAAGAACATGTTGGCACGGTTAAAATAGGTGACAGGCTTATCACAAACTTCCGATTTGCTGATGATATTGATGTATTGGCAGGCATAGAAAGGGAACTCCATGAGTTGATTGGTAACTTGGATAGAGCGGCCCTGAGTTTTGGTATGGAAATAAATGCAGATAAAACAAAGCTCATGACCAATAACATAAGAGGGTTTAAATCTGTAATAGAGGCAAATGAGCAGGAACTTGAGGTGGTAAAACGTTTCAAATATGTGGGATCATAGATCAGTGAAGAGGGATCGAAGCCAGAGGTAATTGCAAGAATAGCACAAACAACAGCGGCGCTGACTCGGCTGAAACCTATATGGCAAGACAAGCGGCTCGCCCTCGGCATAAAAGTTAGACTAATGAGCTCTTTGGTGCTATCAATATTTCTGTATGCCTGCGAGACCTAAACCATTACAGCAGATATCCAGGGCAGAATACATGCAATGGAAATGAGGTGCTATAGAAAACTCCTAAATGTTACATATAAAGATCGTGTCACGAACGTAGAAATACGTCAGAGAGTTGAAGACGCTATTGGTCCTTTTGAAGATCTGTTCACAGCTATCAAAAGACGAAAGATGGCCTGGTGCGGGCACGTCGCGAGGTCCAACGGAATTACCAACTCGATACTCTTTGGTTCCGTACCGGGACAGAGAGGGCGAGGACGTCCAAGGAAGAGATGGGTGGACAACATCACTGAGTGGTCAGGCTTTCGTCCCGGTGAGATGCGACAGACAGAGAGGGTTGACGTGGGATTTTGGGAGTGTCTTCATGTGTGCCCCAACGATCTGATGGGTTACGGGATGAACTGAACTGAATGAGGCTATCGACTGCCTGAGACGTTGGTTCTGTACCGCAATGTTTGGTTAAATGGGCAGGCTGGAAGAGTACCTCAGTTGTTCTAGTCTTGATCGTGAGACCAAAGTTACTGCATGCAGTCAAAAACTCCGCCATGATGGAGTGCGCATCTTGTTCTGAGCAGGTGTTAAGGATACAGTCGTCAGCGAACAGGAGATCCAAGATTGTGGCCTCACTCACCTTGGTGTAAGACTTCAGATGTCTAGGACTGAACAATCTACCTTGCGTCATGTACCTGATATGCATGCCAGTACCAGCGCCATATACAGCGTAAGAGAGCATTGCAGCAAAGATTATGTCAAACAGTGAGTGTCGTTGCAAGTACACAACTCTGTTTATAGCAACGAGGCATACGAGTTATGGCATGTTCGCTGATGATGGACGAACAGTTAAGGATGACGTCAAAATGCCATGTCAAGTGTTCCAAAATTTTAATGTCAGTCAATAGCACCGTGTGTCAGCACTAAGAATATGAGATGAGTGATGGGACGGAAGGCCGTAGACAGCCTTCATGGCACAGTAAAACCGCATTGGGTCATTGGCATCAGCAGACACTTGAATCTCCACCCCTTTGTCGTGAAGTCATGAGATTTGCATAGACCCGAATCTGCGTTGCACCACCGTACGTAGGTTATGAAATGTAGTCCTTCTAGATGATGATGAGAGATCACTTTATAACAGTCCGAACAAATGGTGCTTTTCGTCCAGCGGGACCTTCATATATCTTGACATGTTATGGCATCGATATCGTGAACGTTATCGAGCTCTGCTTGTCCGTTGCACCACTCTCTGCATTCCCTGCCTAGGCCTATGATGACTGACCCCCAGGTAATCTGTCATTCTATCACCAGTGTGGACTAATTCTTCTCTCTTGACTATCGCCTCAACTGTTGTCACATATCCAATCGTTCGTTATCCACGACATCCCTCTGTTATGAATTTATAACACTTTGGTGAGAAATTATAACAGATAAAGTTCGAACAATGACAACAGTTTTTCTATTCTATTATGCTTGGTATGGGTGCTGTTGTTATTTTAACTTAATCCCAGACACCATTTACAAAATAATAATATTTTATAACTTACTATGTTAGTTAAGCAAAACCAGATCCCCGGAACCCAGGCAAGAAACTGAAACGTAAAGACCAGAGTTTGATCTTCAAGCTGAGAACAGGCCATGCCCCTCTCAACAAACATCTGAATAGATTAGACCCACTACGTGAACCAAACTGCAGATTCTGCCACGACCACGAGGAGTCAGTCGAGCACCTCATGACTTTGTGCACAGGACTGGCCGATCTGGGGAACCTGCTGCTCCCACCACACCCCATCATACTCAACACGCTCTACACATCACTACAACTGAGCAGGACGTGTGCTTTTGTCCAGGAGGCATTGGGCTGTCAAGAGCTGCCAGGTCACATCTAAAGGGATTATATCATCATCATGTTAGTTAAATTAAGGGACAGACAACAGAAAAGACAAAAAACAAGCGTATTAACTTCAGATGTTAAACTACCAAGCAAGAAGAAATTAGCGAGAACAACAATTTTAGACACAGCGAGTCAATATGATTCCTTATTGTGGCTTTGACGAAAGATATTACAAACCTAATCAGGTGAAATTATGAAGATCTGCAATGTCACGATATAAAGGGGAACTTTCTGCACCATTTAAAATGATGACTGGAGTTCGAGATGGGTGTGTCCTATCGCCATTCCTCTTTCTGTTGGCTACAGACTGGATCTTAAAAAACATTAAATGATAGTGGCATTAACTGCACTCTGGTCTGCCGAAGACAGATGTGTCGGACTAAATTGTGCAAATGTTCCAGCCAAGCTGAAAACTAGCGACACAACGCACTCTGTTCTCCGGACTACATCCTGCTACTTACAAAGCCCTGTTCAGGGTTTGGTAGCGGGAGATTGAGAACGAACGTAGAAGAAAAAGAACTGGACTCTGGCGAAGAAACTAGAGGATCTGGACTTTGCTAATGACTTAACTCTTCTGTCATAGGACCGCCATCATATGAAAATTAAATTGGAAAGGATAGATACGTGGTCTCAGAAATTAGGGCTTAGAATACGCAAAGGTAAAAACTATGATTTTAAGTATCAATAAAGCAGAACGTATTCGATAGAGTTAAAGATAGGTCACCACCACACGTGAGGTGGGTTCATTTATATATTTGCACTATTGATAGTAAGTGGGGGTGGGGGGGGGGGAGAGAGAGAGAAGGGGTGTCCCAGAACACGGTGTCAGGCTGAGAATACAGAAGACGAGAAGGGGTCTTCACTGAATTGGCGAATTTATGGTCTTCCAGAGAAATTAAGTCTGACACAAAGACCAGGACTTTCCACTCTAATGTTAAGGCAGTACTACTGTTGGATCAGATGCTTGGCAGTCAACACATACACCAACACAGTTGGCACAAACGTTCATAAACAGATGCCTACACTGGAATGTACATTAGGCGAAGGGAGATTGAGATTACCATGAGGCATGCGAAACGACGTTGCAGATGTTGGAGATGAGAATGAAAAACAGACAGACTTGACGTGTGTTAGTCGAAGGCCTGTGCCACACAGGGGGTGGCAGCATTTTAATTGATTGATTGAGCCAATATGTACATGTTTGGCATGTACATCCTGCTACCTGCATAGCCCTGTTCAGGGCTTGGTAGCGGCAGATTGAGAACGTTCAGGGCTTGGTAGTGGGAGATTGAGAACGTTCAGGGGTTGGTAGCGGGAGATTGAGAACTTACGTTGAGGAAGGAAGAAAAAAAAAGATTTAGAGCATTGGAAAGCATTCCTACCTTATTTATGTTGGTAGTATACGTTTTCTTCATCTTTAGTCTGATTACAATTACTCGATCGTTAACTGGATTGTAACCGAGAAGTGAAGGTGCCGTCTTCTTCGATAGGATGAAACCGACCCCGCCTTCTCCATCCTTGTCCATCCCAGAGTATATGAATGTTTCTCCTGATGTGCTGATACAGTGCCCTTGACCGGCCCATCTGTGTTCAGAGACTCCAAGAACATCTATCCTGGTTCTCTCCATCTCTTTTCCAAACATAAACAGCTTTCCCTGGTATAGGCTCCTGATGTTCCAGGTGCCTATTCTTAGATTTGTTTTTAGTCCCATTTCAGCGTTTTCCATTGTAATGCAGCCGGCTTTAGGCCGTCATCTCTATTACTTGTACTGGCTTAGAAATCGGCCTCTTCCCCAGTTGGCGTCGATAATCTGCCTGGCCTGATGGCTTCACCATCAGATCTTTGCATTTCGTTTCTATCGACTGTCATAGGTTTCTTGGCATTTTACGTCAAGTAGTTTGCCATTGCTTTCTGAACGCTGTTCCGGTCGCTTACCAACTATCGTCTCTTATGCGCCTTTAGTCCGATACCAGGCGTTTCTAGCTCCCACTTTGAGAGTCGTTGTCGAACTTCCGCCTCTTCCACCAGCAGCTGTGTGTACTAGTCAGGGGTGGACTCCCCTTCTTGTCATTTCACTCACGTAGTTTAGCCGGCCAGACAAAGCCGTTGCCCTGGGGGTGGCGCTGCCGTACACAGGCAGACTATAGGAGCCATACGCGAGCTAGACAGAAGTGGGGGGACCAAATAGTATCCTTGCCATCTAGGATGTAGCTGTCTCTCACCGTGAGGTACTTAACAATAATTCAAGTTTATGCACCAACATCAGCAGCTGATGATTGCGAAATGGACGATTTCTATGACACCTTACAAAAAACAATGGAAAAAGTCGAAAAAAGGAGACATCTTGATCATCACTGGAGTTTTAATTCGAAAGTTGGAGAGGAAAGAACCGAAGAAGAGAAAGGTGTGCAAGGACATATTGGTTTGGGACACAGAAATGAGCGAGGAGGAAAAATGGTTGAATTCTGCATGGAAAATAACCTCTCCATTGCCAACAACTTATTTAAACAACATCCACGAAGACTAAACACTGCAATATATTGACCACTGTTGTATGGAATTACTGTTTGCAGTTTTCCAGACAAGACTTCGTATAATTAACAAAGGTTTTCAGCCAGTATGCTTTGATGTAACAGCAATACCAACTGAATACAACACACAGTAAAAAACAAATTTGAGGCGTTGCTTGCTGTACAGGAAGAGATGACACCTGAGGAGTTGACATCGCACGCAAGGGATATTTTAATCTCAACAGTGAACGAAATTATTCCCAGGATGTCGCACAAGAAACAGAGCTATATATCAGATGAAACACTGAAACTCAATGAAGAAAGGAAACAAAACAAATGAGAAGTCAGGGGACCAACACAGCATATAAAAACTGCACAAGAAAAGTTAGAAGAGCAATAAGAAAAGATAAAAGAAGATACATAGTGGACACTTGTAAGGGCATATAAAATCTACAGCAACAAAGCAGGAAGAGAGATGCCTTTAGGGCAATAAGAACACTGACAAGGGAATTCCGTCTGGTTCCGCATGTCATCAATGACAAAGAGGATAACACATTAACAGAAACCAAAGACATACTGAATAGATGGAGAGAGTACTGCAGAACCATGTATGGAGACAGCACAAAGCGCTCAGTTACAATCCTACCAAAGGATGAGAAAGAACCTGAACCAACATTGGAAGAAGTACGCTCTGCAATTAAAAGCCTGAAAAAGGGAAAGTCCCCAGGATGTGATGATATCCCAGCAGAGCTAACACAAGCAGGAGGCGAGACCAGTGATCGAGTTTAGGACAAGCTGTGTAAACAGATATGGCACAGTGCAGAGGGGCCAGAGGCATGGAAGAAATCAATTTATATTCCCCTCCCCAAAAAAGGCAATCTAAAGCTGTGCACAAACTATCGCGCTGATCAGCCACGCTTCCAAGATACTCTTGCAAATCCTATTAAGAAGGATAGAGAAAATATTTGAATCTGAAATTCACATAGTCCAGGCAGGTTTTAGGAAAGACAGAGGGAACAAGGACCACATATTCAATATGAGGAATATCTACAAAAAAAATGCAGAGAATTTAAATCTAGACCTGTACACATGTTTCATGTATTACACCAAGGCCTTCGATACAGTGAAACATCAAAATATGTGGAACATCATAAAGGAAATGGAGTTTCCTGTGCACATAATACATCTCATTGAAACATTATACCAAGATCAACGAGCCGCTGTCCGAGTATCTGGGCAAACATCAGATTGGTTTGCAGTACAAAAGGGAGTACAACAGGGATGTATCCTCTCATCTTATCTGTACAACATATATGCGGAATGTATAATACGAAATGTTAGAGAAGACAAGAACATTGACAGTTTTTATACATTTACGATTGGGGGGTACAAGATTCCAGAGTTACGATACGCAGATGACACAGTGATACTATCAAGAAGTGCAGAAGGGCTAGAGCAGCTAACTTCAGCTGTAAATCAACACAGTAAAGATGAAAACCTGTTTATAAACATAAACAAAACAAAGATGATGACCACTGACAAAACACAATGTCAACATAAATTTACAGTGGATGGTGAGGAAATAAATCAGGTCACACATTTTGGATATCTGGGCTCCAGAATTTACAAAAATGGTGACTGCTCGAAAGAAATCAGAAGAAGACTAGCCATGGCAATGCAGAGACTGAACAGCCTGAAGAAATTATGGCAGAGCACCAACAAAACGACAAAAGTAAAAGTCTTGAGAGCCTGTGTCTTTCCAGTGGTAGCTTATGGCTACGAATCATGGACAATTACCAAAACTTCTAGACAAAGAATCGAATCCTTCGAGTCAGGGGATGGCGTGGCCTAGTGGTTAAGTGACGGCTCACAACCAGAAGGTGCTGGGTTCGATCCCCATCACAGCACCGGCCGTTACCCAGGGGAAGCAAACCCTTATAAAATGCAGGAGGAAGCAGACCCTTACATAAAATGCATGCTGAAGTCGATGCACTGAGCCGACAGGCACAAAATAAAAACCGCAGTGACGCACGCCGCCTTGGGGATTAGAGAAATAAGGTGAACGCCAATACAAAATTTAAAAAATTTTTAAAAAAAGAATCCTTCGTGTCAAAATGTTACAGAAAGATCCACAGAATATGCTGACGGAGAAAAAGATAAATGTAGACATTCGGCAAGAGTTGAGCATAGAAGAGAACTGGTTTATCAATCCCATTAAGGCCAGAAAATGTAAATACTTTGGTCACATCAAGAGACATAATGACTTGAGAGAGCAGTGATGAAAGGTATGGTGCCAGGCAATAGAGGCTGGGGTAGACCAAGAAGACAATGGTACCAAGATATCCAGGAATGCCTGGGTATGACTGTGGTGCAAGCTGGAGTTTTGGCAAGGGAAAGAGTTTCTTTCAGACAGACTGTGATGGGAGCAACGTTCTATAAAGGACATGCTACATGATGATGAGTATATTTTTACAATTAGGAAAACTTCTATTCATTTGAAATGTAATATAAAAGACAATAATGTGAAGAAAAAAACACACAATAATAACAACATTCAAATAAGTAAACAGCTCCTGAGAAATGGGAAGAGAGGAAAGAACATGGACACTGTTACATTCCAAGCCTATAGTAAAAGTAATTACAGATGGTTAGCAACCTCATCATGTTAACTAATTTCTACAGAAACTACCCTTGCTAAAAACACGGAAGTGATGTGATACATGCGAAATGTAAAAAGATCAGATAGTGAGTTGGCCAATGTTATGTATAAAGAGAAAGGGAGACAAGAAGAGGAAATATTTATTTATAATTGCTAGCACAAATCTTGCCTCAATTTGAGGACTACTGAGTACGCCTATATTTTGAGATATTGAGACAGCTGGACATGTCCTACATCTAGGCTACATGGGCAGACTGGAGCATGGTCTGTCTAGGCTACATGGGCAGACTGGAGCATGGTCCGTCTAGGCTACATGGGCAGACTGGAGCATGATCCGTCTATGCTACATGGGCAGAATGGAGCATGATCCGTCTAGGATACATGGGCAGACTGGAGCATGATCCGTCTAGTATACATGGGCAGACTGGAGCATGATCCATCTAGGCTACATGGGCAGACTGGAGCATGATCCGTCTAGGATACATGGGCAGACTGGAGCATGATCCATCTAGGCTACATGGGCAGACTGGAGCATGGTCCATCTAGGCTACATGGGCAGACTGGAGCATGGTCCATCTAGGCTACATGGGCAGACTGGAGCATGATCCGTCTAGGCTACAAATATAGTTAGTTTAGCAGGAAGAGGAATGCCCTTCCTCCACTAAAATATCAAAGTAAACTCATTCAGTAAATTAGTGTTTTATTGTATTGATGACCATGATAGATGATTTTGCAATGGGGCAAACATTTTTTTAGCAAAACATAAAAAGAGCAAATATACTTAACAGGCATACTTATCAATCAAGCACTCGTAGAAAAAATCTCTGCCTTAAGACCATACAGAATATCAGTACAAATGATCATCGCCATGTCCTTTTTCACACCAGTAGGATCATGAGGTTATCATTACAGTTAGCCTCTTCCCTGATGAAAGCCTGTATATGTGCTCATACAAGAGTGGTAGCTGTCGCACTTTGACATGATGAGGTTGCTAACCTAACCCCATGTATAACCCATAATGACATGCATAGTAAGGTGCAGTGGTTCTATCTTCTCCATCTCAGTATGGAGTTCAGATTAACAACATAAGTATTGAGACCATCATATTTGCCCTCCAACATGGAAACGACCATTAAAAATGACATGCCATTTTGTGATGAAATTGTCATTTGTTGCAGTAAATAAAATGCTGGTCCACACAACTTCTTCATTTAATGACACCTCTGGCATACATGCTGGTTATTATCGCCCCAGATAACAGAAGAGAAACATCACATCTTAAATATGTACAATTATGGTAGTTGAACAAGTCATGAGAAGCACTGACAAGTTGTGCTATGGTATCTGATGTACCAATGCATGAACATAACTTGTGTATTTCAAGAAATGACAACAATGAATATTTGGAATGCAAGTTTATGAGACAACATATCAATCCCAAAGTGTATCTTTCAGGAGGGCTATTTCAGCCAAACAAAGTTACAATGCTTGCAGGAATGAAAGTTGCAATATTCCGGTCATGTGGGAAACATTCATTGAGCTGTACAACCAATTTCTTTGTTAGTTACACCACATTCTATTTCCAGATTTATGGACAGAAAAATAGGCACAATATTCAGACTATGAACAGGTCACTGTAGATTGAACAATCATCTGCAAACATAAATTTCCATTGGCCATACAAACATGTGCCCATGTGGGGAGAACAAACACACAGGAGAACGTGTTCTCCAAGTCTACCAGCTCCACAAGAGGAGCATATTGCTAACATATCCTCACAAACCTTAATAAGGAATAAACTGTATGGCGACAAAAGAATCCTGAAACACACAGCCAAGTTTATGAAGGAAACAGATGAAATTATTTGAGAGTGAACAATGAAGAAGACAACTATTAAGTGTGGACTTGTATACATACATGCAATAAGAACGCACTTACTTTCTTTCAGTAGGAGTAATAGTCAAGACACAACCAATTATATATTCTAGGTCACTCTGGCCCTAAATTTGGTTTTCATTTTTTGTTTAAAGTGTTCTTTATTGTATATTATCATACATGTGCTGGATCAGAACCCACATGGGTAGATAAGAGAGGGGTGATGCCAAGTAACACTTGACAAAGAATGATTTTGATAAGGTTAGATAGGTGCAGCTAAAGTCTATGGGAAGAGCTCAAGAATATGGCCCAGAAGGGGACCAAAATAATTCAATCCAGCCATATTTTACTTTGACATGCAATTAAGATGCTTACATTATTTATATTTTCATTCTATCATTTTTGGAGGCAGCTCTTAAATGAATATAACACGTTGTGTCCTGGTTGCACTCACTATTGACAGAACAAAAGTCACAAATGTACAATTCTGATTGATGAGATAACACATACACACATATATACAAAGCTTATAACCAACCTCAGCTGCTTCATAAAATTGATTATTAGATCACACAATAATCTGATTGTCCTCATTCATTCAATGAAATGTAACTGCACATTTCTGCATTCAAAAATTAAATAACAGCACAATAAGGTAGAGTTGGAAAAGACATCAAATGCACTGTCCCAAAGTATTCAAATTAAATGGGGACAATACACAAACATATTCTGGGACATAATGGAGTCATAACATATATTTCAAGATAATATTCTACCCGAGCTGTTTCCTGAACTTGATTTACATATTCACATCTGAGTTTTGATAAAAGTATAGTAGTTATAGTAATAAATAAAGACAACGAGAAGCACATATTCTGATAATAGAATCAATCTTTCTATTTAAAAATAAGTGTGTTAGGAAAGTTTATTTCAAACTCTCCAAAACTGTTTTTTTCAAACTTTTTAATGAACAAAATTTATTTCAAATTATAATTAGTAGAAATAATCTGATGTTGGAAATTGTTTCATGCATGTAAGAAAACTATTTAAACCTCAAGTCCACTTTGGAAAAAGGCACATCTCTATACCAACATTCAGATCTGGAAAGAGAAGCTGGAGAAAAGAGGGATGACCATTAGCAGTTCAAAATATAATAAAAAAGGTGGTTTCACGAGAAGAGAAATGACATTATGCAGGAAGTGCAGACTGTGGAACAGGTCAAGCAGTTCAAATACCTTGGAGCTGTAATAGACCAGAAGGGAAGTATCAAAGAACGAAGGATCAAAGAAGAGTTGACTACACGAACGGCAGCAGCTAGAAGACTTTTTTAATGCCATAAATAGAAGATTCCTGAGTAAAAGAGATACAAGTACGAAAACTAAATTGGCTGTATACAGCTCCATCTATGTCCCAATTATGACTTATAAATCATGAGTAATGACCACAATCCTAAAAAACTGGCTCCGAGGCTCACAAATGAGATGACTAAGTAACAAGTAGAGACAATTTCTGCAATCAGACAATATGGCATGATCTCGAAAGCCAGTTCTTATAGATTTTAGTGGAGCAATCTCAACTAGGATGGTTTGGCCATGTCTGCAGAATGAAAGAAAATTGACTACTAACCCAGTCATGGGAATAAAAGAGTCAAGGATCCAGACCCTAAGGTCTACTAGGATGACAATATAAGACAATCTGTAAGAGACCAAGGACTATACTGGAACTAGGCCAAGGTGAAGACAGAATATAGAATAGGCTGGTCTCCTTTCTGGCAAACCATTACACTTTACAGCACATGATAGAAGAGGAATGAAGTCCACCTGGGCAGTATCAATTACTATAGTTTATTGTTAACATAGCTATTTTAGGATAGAAACAAATGTTGCTCATTTTATTTTGATATAATTTTTGTTGTTGTTGTTGGTTTTGTTTGTTGCTTTCATCTTATTTATCGATTCTCTAAGCGGTGTGCATTGCACTATGTTCTTATTTTGCACCTGTTGGCCCAGTACATCTGACTTCGGCATGCATCCTATGTAAGGGTCTGCTTCCTCCTGCATTTTATATAAGGGTCTGCTTCCTCCTGCATTTTCTAAGAGTTTGCTTCCCTGGGGTAACGGCCGGTGCTGTGATGGGGAACGACCTTCGGATTGTGAGCCATGTCATTTATTCCCCTAGCCGCTGCCCAGATCACAAAGACATGTTCCTCTAAACAGTTGGTGAGATCGCACATAAAAATTATCATAATCTACTTTGTCACTGCAACCATGCAGTCTGTCTAGAGGGGAGGCAAGCCAGTTCATAAAAATGATGTGCTGAAATTGAATGTGCAGATATCGCAGCTTAGCTGTAAACTACGACACAATGTCACAAACATCCTTTTCAGGACTTCGCGCCAAATAATAATACTGCAATTGTAATTTGCTATGATTCATAGTCTCAAATGTCATTGCTATTATTACACATTAATATTTTATGTTTTTCCAAATGAAAACCTCTTGCTTCTTGCTAGAATGTACAACATCAAAAATCCCATCTTATTTTCAATATCTAACAAAACACCATGAGAGTTGCCTATATAGATGGTGCTTGTTAGAGGAAAATTATAAACTATTACATAGTATATTGTTTATGACTGCCATTATTTATGGACGTCACTCATTAATAAAGAATAAACAATAATTAAAAACAAACAATAATTAAAAACAAACAACAATGAACATCTAAGATAAACAAATGTTTTCACAAAATCTCTTTCTGAATGTAAATGTTAACACAGCAATTGGTACCTGACACGCGTCTGGCACAAGCCAGAACAGATTGGTTGCGGGGACTACACAGAGTAGATGAGGAAGCTGAACGTCCCAGTGTTCAAATATAATATTAAATAATGAGGTTAGATAAAGAGGAATTTGCAAGGGTTTGAGTGAGTCGGCAGTTGCAAGGGTTTGAGTGAGTCAGCAGATGCAGCAATGGTTGGGTGAGGGCTGGAAATATCAGATGTCACTGGGTTAGATATATCATTGTTGCCAGATTTAACCATGTATTATACCTAGGCCCTTTTTGTGTGACTTACATTTTATTATTTGGGGAATAATTTCTTCCGTTTCATTTGAGTAATGTGTGAGTCCAGCATCCTAGCATCGAGCACTTCTTCAGACTGGTTATTCAATTTACTTTATTATTGGAAGTCAAACAGAGGATAGGGCCAAAGATGATGCAGTGAATGAGCTGACACTGCCAGTGACTCATAGTTGGCAGCTTGTATCAGAGACAGCAAACCATAGCTGACCAAGACCCTATTCAGTCTCCATTTTGCGGCCCTGGAAACAAGCTGCACTAGTGTAATCTAGGAGAATACGGATCGCAGTGGGAAAACAAACTCTGTACCAAAAAAAGATGTGTCAGGCCGAAAGGCACAGATATATCACAGCATCACAATGTCCTTTTCAGAACAAATGCTAAAGAAGAAGAAGAAAATAGATATCACTTTCTCAGGAACATCAGGTGACTACAATGTCAAATGGTAGAAGAGAAACTATAAGACAAGAGAAAAAAAAAGGAGATTTCTACACCAAATGGTAGAAAAGGTGCAACTAAGTCAAGTTAAACAGGATGTGAGGATAGTGAGAAAAAAGTGTTTCCTTTTTAAAAAACAAACTACCAATATTTAGTCAACATTTAAATATTTGATCAACTAAAAACAAAAAGAAATTATGAGCAAATGATCGATGCTATATCCAAATCTGGGAGTGAGAATGTTAACTAAGTATATTTGTTGACATTAGAGTGGTACCCAGGATGAAAGGAATAACACAGCTGTTGTCTTTAAAGTATGTCATAAAAGGTGACTGTGTTTGCAGCTGGCAACCTCATCATATAAAAAAGGTTCAAGGTTGCAAATGTTTGAAAGCTGGTTTACAGGTTCCAACTGCAGTAGTGGCATATGCTTCACCCTGAAGCAAGATTACAATGATGATAAATATTGATCACCCGAGTTGAAAAATATAGGACATAATCATGCCACAAAAGGTGGCAAGATGGTTGTTCATGAGGCTAGCAACTTCATAATGTAAAACCTTTGCTTTTGAAATCACCACTGCAAATGCTCACATACAGGGTTCCTGTAAAAGGAAACATCCTTCTGCAAAAATAACTATCAATGTGCATTTATTCCTAATGCTGGCAGCCGTTGTGAGGATTTACAGGGCTGAGTCGCCGAAGACAGATGTATCGGACCGAAAGATGCAAATATCGCAGTCAAGCTGTAAACTAGCGACAAAGCATTCTGTTCTGTGGACTACTTCCTGCTACTTGCAAAGCCCTAGTCAGAGCTTGGTAGTGGGAGATTGAGAATGAATGCAGAAGAAGAAGACAGGGCTGATGAATAACAGTCACTTGCTACTGAAACATCAATGCAGTGCCAGGCTGGGTTTTATTTTGCACTCGATATAAAAAATATAGGCCTAGCTGGGGTTTTGACACTGTGTCCCCTTTGTCAAAATACAGGTACAATAACTCTCAACCATCAGCTCTAGAAATATCTCCATAAATACTTGTCACAAGCAATATTAAAGTATATAACGTCCTTTCCTCAAGGTTAAAAACAACTACAATGTTGTACAGAAGGTTGCACTGCAATAGCTCAAAAAGTATTTAGCACAGTCCTATTAGGAGTTCAAAGTGACAATAAGAAGCAAATATGCATTGTTATTACAAAACAAATCAATTGCAAATAAAGATCACAGCTTTTGAAATGAAGTGTTACAGAAGGATACTGAAAATATCTTGGAAAGAACAAAAGACAATTGAGAGATTTTTCAATTATTGAAAATTGTCTCCTTGACAACATCACAAGAAAAAAGGCTAGATTTTTTGGTCATGTGACATGACAGTCTAGAGAGAGTGATAATGACGGACAAGATTTCTGGAAGGAGAAAAATAGGTCAACCCCGACGAAGCTGGCATCTCAACATTACAAACAGTCTGGAGATGTCTTTGTACGATGAGTGTTTACTCGCCCTAACTGAGATGCATACAGAGCTGCCATGACGGAGACTACGTTCTGGAAAGAATATGTCACATGGTGATCAACAAACATAGATATTATCACAAGTCACCCAAAGTGCAAGAAAAAATTGTGACTTGGCTTTCACGATAAAAAATATTGTAAAATTTAAGGTACAGCCTTCACTTCGGTATCGTCCTCATATAACAGTCATATAATAGTTCCTATTTTGTCAGAGTTAATTTATTTTAGATCTTCATTTCTATGTTTAGGGCCAAAGATGCAGCTTTGAATAAGCTGGCTGCTTGCTTCTTTTCAAACTTGACATCTAATCTAGAGTTTCACATTCAAACTGAGGACATTACATTTAGCAAAAGAGCATTACAAGTGATCAGAATGTTACAGGGATTTCCCTGAATCAGTTACTATAACTATCATGTGTTTATATGTTGCTCCATAAGAGATTTCTCTTATCACCAATTTTCTTTGGACTAGGTATATATCCCTACCTTTCGACATGTGTTATATATTTACATTACTTCATCATCATCATCAGGTTAGTCAGTTTGCTGACTGGTGTTAAAGTCGTCTGATCATGTCACGCCACTGTCTTCTGTTTTCCGCAGTTCTCTTCAGCTCAGCATAAGTCTCCCCCTTGATGTTCATGCACACCTGGGTGATGTAGTTGACTCTTGGAAATCCTTTTCTTCATTTTCCTCTTCGTTTCTTCCGTGCCACGTATTGTGGTCAAGTCAAAACAATCTACCTTTTTTGTATATTTTTCATTAATTGTCCATGTGCCCCAATATAGTCAAGCACTTGCATGTTTGACATTTTTTCTGTTCAGCTCACTCTTTGCATCCTGTGATGCTTTCCCATTTCAAAAGCTTCTAAGGCCTTTTCATTTAGAATCTATGTTTCAGAGCTGTACAGTGCTACCGACCAGATATATGTGGTGATTATTCTTTTATGCAGCTGAATATTAATGTTATTAAATATTAGCAACTTCTTACTCACAGAATGCATTCTTTGCTACTGTCAACTTCTGATTTCAACTTCACAATGAATATCCTCTGTGATTATTTGTCCAAAATATGAAATGATCTGCACTTGTTCTATAGTCATCTATGTTCATATCTATTCTTTTAGTTTGTTTGGCTACTACCATAGTTTTTATTTTGCTGGCATTAATCTTCATACCAAATACCTTTCCTATATTATTTATCTTGGTGAGAAGCTATTGTAATGAATTTTTGTTCTTTTTACAATGGCTTGGTCATCCACAAATTTGACGGCACACATTTTTTCTCTATTTATTTTAACCCTCATGCTACATTTTTATGGTAGTTTTTTCCGTCACCTCAGAATATTGATTAAATAGGTCTGGTGATAAACATACCTGTCTCACATCTTTTCTGATTAGGACTGCACTTGTTATTCCCTATTTTTTCATATCGGCTCTGTATTAGTTTCATTATTGCTCTATCTATCCTAAGCTGATAAAAAATAAGGACAAGTTTGATCCACACGACCACTGTGAAAGACTTTTCATAGTCAATAAAGCAGATAAAGAGAGTTGCAACCCTTCTTGAAAGAAACCTTAGTGCTCCAGCTGTGGTTCTAGTACCTCTATCCTTTCAGAACCCAAGACGATTTTTGTTAACACAGATTCTATATTGCTATCAATTCGCCTCTTAATTATTTTCTTAATAAGTTTCAAAGCGTGTGATAATAATAATTCATACAATATTGGCTGCAATCAACTGCAGTAGTTCTTTTTGGGTATTGGGATGATCACTCGTGTTGTATGATCTTAGTTCATACTTCTTCTAGGTAGATAGCCATCACGTGATGGAAAAGTAAATCATAGAGTATTTTCTGCTGTTTTGATGAGTGTATCACCTATCCCTGTTGCTTTGCTATGTGGGATTGAGTATAGTGCCATGTCAAATTATTCTCTTTCAAATCAGACACATTCAAATGGTAGAAAAATAACACTGTCAGTGGCAACTGGAAAATACTCAAGCAATTTCAGAGCGGAGGCAGAGGCCCTGAGGGTGACAGGCAAAAGAAATGAAAGCCATATAGTCCTGTTTTCAGAAGCCCTGGCCGTAGTCACAGCACTAAAAAGCCTGAAAAATACTGAACTCTGTCAACTATGTCAGCAGTCCGCACCAAAAAGAGTAGTGGTACAGTGGGTTCCATCCTACTGTAACATCCAAGGCAACGAGGAAGCAGACAGACTGGGAAAACAAGGTGCAAGACTACCACAACCAGACCCTAGTGTGAGAGCTAGATACATGACCAAATGGGAAACAGAACATACTGGCTACACAAAAAAACGATGCCTTTTACCAGTTGAACAGAAGAGAGCAGGTCGTGGTCTTCAGACTTCGCACAGGCCACAATAGACTGAGGTACCACCTATTCAATAAATTGAAGATAGGTGGCACTGATGAATGCTCGTGTGGTACCGGGAAAATGACCGCTGAACATTTGCTGCAAAACTGCCAGACATACGAGGATCAGAGAAAGCAGATGTGGCCATCACCAGTGGCAACACTAGACAAGCTCTATGGCAGTGTCGACAGCCTCAGGATGACCACTGCTTTTTTCGAAAAAATACAGGTTGACGTCTGACAGCGTACGAAGAAGAAGAAAAGCATTCAAAATTGTATCAATCATACAAATCTGTTGTGCAATTTCCATTTAAGCCCTTAATTATTCTTGGTTATCTAACTAATTATTTCTAAATTATTCATCTGTATTATTTCTGCCGTTTGTGGGGAAGGTTTCATTGGCTGAATGAATCACATGACATTATAAGTGGGTCAAATTGGGGCTTGAAGTGAGGCACCACAAAACGATGTGGGATGATTATGAAATAATGTCACTGCGAAAATGAGAGTCCAGAATTTGAGTGGTGGGGGCTGGCGGCAGGTTGAGGAATAGGCGTTTTGGAAAGAGGAATTTGGGGTGGGGGGAGGGGAATGGGGGAGAGATTGGCAGGTTGTAACGAGGGGTAAGAGTACAATGGTGATGTAACTGCATGAAGAGAGAGAGAGAGAGAGAAGAGAGACACCTTTAATTAGTAATTTCATACTGTACAAATTCAACTGACTGATGGGCAGATAATCTCCATGCTTCTGCTAGTATCACCTCATTCTTTCTGCATGTTTGTTTCATTTTCTTATGTACTAAATCTGACATCTTTAATTTCTTTGCGGCCTCTCTTCCCCCATGTCTCTTGTGCTATTTTACATTGTCCATTTTCCTGTACATGATCCTTTATGTTCATTGTTTGTGTTCTTCCATATCACTCAGCATTTAATCTGTCATCCAATGTTTCCTGTGTTCTACTTTCATTGTTCCTATTGTTTCCTCTGTTGTACCCTTTATTGCCACTCGTATATCTTTCCAGTACTGTGTTCTGTAAGCTCATTGATGTTTATATCTACTGTTAATTGATATAACTTGTTTGATGCAGTGATGTTCCACTTGGGTTTTTTAAATTGTTTTCGTAATTTTCTTCAATCATAGTTGGCATTTCATTATAAGTAGGTTGTGGTCAGTACCAGCATCTACCCAGAGTATGCGATAGGTTATTATCACTGGTTTCAAAAATGTTTTTCACCAGCTAAAAAGTTACAGAAAGTCTCTATATTAAATCAAACCCTTAAAGAAATCAGAGATTGAGCTAACCTAGACAAAAAGCTGTAATATTATTCTGCAGCATTTATCAGCCAACTTTAACCCGCATCCAATACAAATAATTTATTTTAAATACTACAATATGTAGCAATCTCGAAGTACAACCCCTGCAGACACGAGTGGAGCAGTCCCAACTACAGTGGTTTGGCCATGTCTGTAGAATGAAAGATGATCGGATACCAAAGTGGTCATGGGAGATAACAAGTCAAGAACGCAGACTCCCAGGACGTCCCAAAGTACGTTGGGAAGATAACATACAAAAATCCCTAAGTGATTGAGGGCTGGATTGGAAAGAGGCCAGGAAAAAGACGGCGGATAGAGCAGTCTGGCGTTCTCTCTGGAAAACCTCTACACCTCACAGTAGAAGAGGAGCGACTAAGTAAGTAAAATACTGCGTTGTTGCTTGTGACAGATAAATACAAATAGCATTACCATTCCTGCGTAATTTCTAAATATATGTTTTATTAATGTTTGTCCCCCCCATACTGTGTTATCTATGCTCATAAATATAAGAAAATGAAAGTTTATCCATTTTGATCTCACAGGTAATGCATTGCCACATAATTCCATGTTACAAATACCTTATGAGTGGTCTGCTGAGGTCTTTGTGTATGACAAAGATAAGAATAGCACCACTGCCCCACAGAGTGCATGCCAAAAGAGGCAACTAACTGTGTGACATGGCATATCACCGGCCATAGTTAGGTGGTTTATTAAGAGCAGCATAGATAGCGCCTAACAGGCTGCAGGTCTACTTTGCTCCAGTGTTTGAGTCTATTAAGTTGGACTCGCACATTAGTTAACCACCCTCCTCGACATTTGTCCCAATGAGGCAGAGTAATAAGCTGCTTGAGCCTAGCCCACTAAGCAGGAAATCCTCCCGGCTACATCCAGCTCACGCCAGAGCTGGGACCTGCACAGGGGCATCTGCCCCTATAGAAGTACAGGTCAACTAAGACTTTCATTTTTATATTACTTACAATTGTTATAACTTTATTTTATTCAAAAAGTTATGATTATTAGTCAAATTCTGCATTTTTATGGTGCTGTTTCATGAAACAGGATGGATAAAACCTTGAGTAACTCTCTGAAGAACTAAAAAGGATTGCCAATGACTATTCTACAGAGATGGTTGGTCAACAGTTGTTACTGGATGATGTGGAAGGTTTATACAAGTGTCGTTCAGAAAATATCCGGACTGTAATTTCTAAAGAACTATGAGAGATGAATTTTAATTTCCTGTACTATTTTTTTTGACGTAGTCACCTGCCAGTGCAACACATTTGTCCAATCTGGCTACAAGCCTCTGTATTCCAGCAGCGTAGTGTTCTGTTAGTTGGTCGCTGAGTCATTGAGAACTTCCTAACACACTTCGTCATCCGTGTAAACTTTAGTCCACCAAGATGCTCTTAAATATGTGAAAATCACGAAGAGGCAAGTCTGGATTTTAAGGTGGTTGTGGCAGTGTACCTCCCAATATAGTTTTGACAGCCGTATGCGGTCTCGCTTTGTCCTCTTGGAGAAGAATACCTTTTCGTCAAAATTCAGTTCTTTCTGCACCAATCGACAGGAAATGTTCGAATAATTTAGATGATCCCTGATGATAATATCCATAGAACTTTTGTTTCCAGTAGCCATGGTAACTTTGTGTACAGTAACTCGCTGATCATTCAAAATAATCTTTTCAACACTATGGCTTTACTCATAATGACACTTTTCAGTCGACTGTCATTGGGCTTATAATCGATAGATTCATGACCTTCACGAAAGCATTTACACCATTCAAACACTGATGAACGTACTAGTCTGTTCTCCAAACACACAAGACAGTCGATGATGAATCATCACAACACGTTGTTCCTGAACTAGGTCAACTAGTCATTTCAATTTGAAAAACAAAGCACAGGAAATCAGTAGATACTTGCTCATTCCATCACCAGGTGTTCACTTTGGAATAGTTACTAAATAAATTTCCTTTTCGGGATATCCTGACAAAAATCGGGTTATTTACTAGACACCTTTCGTATTAATTACAGAGACAAATATGCATTGAGAAACATGCATTGATGGCTGCAAAATTATGATCGTTTAATTTGCTAATAAATATGGGCACACATTCTTTTAGCAGTCTGCCATCTTCATCGAAAATCAAATGAAATTATTTGTAATATGGAATTATGTGAGAATGCATTACATGTGAGACCAAAATAGATACACTTTCATTTTCTTATATTTATGGGCATAGATAACAGGACGGGAGAACATAGCCCAGCAATTTTATGTGTATTTAACTAATATCAAGATTCCAAGAAAATGAATCCCCACGAGCAAGGTAAATGAATCAAAAGATCAGAAAATGCTAAAAGATTGAACCATTTAAGACATCTAATATTTGATACCAAGTATACTTGTAGCGAGAATGACGGCTGAATCCATTAATTCATCTTCTTGTAACATGGTGTTTTCATCATATGGAGGTCTGTGGTTCGAGCTAACGTACTTATAAATTCACTATCATTTCTGTTGCTCGTTGTATTTCGTTATTGCTACAAGCTTACTTTGTTTACAACTTACTGCGAGTTTGACCAATTCAGTAATAACCACATTTTATACCAATGTTCTGTTTTTCTATTCTACTGTATGAAGCTAACTATCAATACAACGTATTCCTACAATTAAACTTCCACACCGAGAAGAGCTCTTGAAAACAGGAAAGAAAACAGGAAAGGCATGAACAATTCTGGAAGTACTGGTTAAGGGCAAGAGGACTTGGTGCATATTTGCTGAAGACCTGAGCTCCAAAGGGAGCTGAAAGGTTCTGATTTCTGCCGAAGACGAATGTGTCGGACCGAATGGTGTAAATATCGCAGTCAGGCTATTAATTAGCGGCACAACTCATTCCATTCTCCAGACTATATCTTACTTGCAAAGCCCTGATCAGGGTTTGGAAGCCGGAGATTGAGACCGAACGCATAATTGAAGACGAAGATTCTGATTAGAAACTTTCACATGCAATTTTCTTAAGGACTTTCTAAGTGACTGACAAAATTAATCCACATTTAAATATTGATGTTATCATTCACTCAATGTTAGTTACCAACAGAGATATAGGAAGGAACAATAGCTTTGTCTCCATTTACGGTTTTGTCTCAGATGTTTATAAAAATTCAAGATATTTTGTTAAGAGCAGCATAGATGGCGCCTAACAGGCCGTGTGTCTACTTTGCTCTAGTGTTTGACCATGATAATTATTTCTTGTAAGCTAACATGCTCAAATAAGTCATTGATGATGAACGAGCTTACATGAAGATGTCAAAAATGGATTACAATATATGATTCACCCACGATTGTTAATGTTTTAGGGACACATCAGTGAAAGGAGTTGCTTTACAAAGTTGGAAACCTCCGAAAATATTGTTACAGGACATTTATGTTCATCCCTGTCTTTAATACCAACATATTCACAAAATAAATAAATCATAGAAAACAATGAATAATTAATGAAAGCCAACTGTAAATTGAACAGACTTAACTCTTTCAGGACGAGAGTCCACTGCCAAGGGGTCGGTGACTTTAAGATACTTTTTATGATACTGATAAAGGGGAGGAAGACTAACGTCTGGTCAGACAAAATATACTGTTAAGACATGTTAGCCAGGGCCAGGCAAATTATACTGGCTAAGACCCTCACCTCGGCTTCCTAGTAGCCCTCCCTGGTAACGGGCTGTTTTCATTTGCAACCTGGCTAACAAAGTGAGGTATCAATGTGATCCCCGTCGTGGTGACACGCACATGAAGCCAAGCATAGCACAACCGCCTGGACGACCCTGGTCCACCTCTGTGTGGCGCTCTACTACTATGGGGATCACATCGATCCCGCATCTCATCAGCCAGGCTGCCTTGAAAATAGCCTGTTTCCAGGGAACGCTACATGGAAGAGAGATTGTGGTCTTGGTCAGTGTATTGACCCTGATGTGACGTCCTGGTCAGCATGTTTTGCCTGACTGGACTAGCGTCTCAGTTCCCCTGACAAATAAGTAAATTCTTCACAAAAAATGAACGTTGTCGAATAAAGTAAAACTGAATTTTTGCAGCCAGAGACAATAAATATACATTTTGTTTTCCACATGATAGATGTTTTATCTGACTTGGAAACAAAAGTAGATCATTCTTCTGGTGTTTGACTTTAAATAAACTTACGCATAGCCAGTGATACCTGAAAGTTTTTTGTAAAATATTCAATGTTACCTATTTAAAGTGCTAAAGTTGGCATTTCCACATCAAGTAACAATGATTCTCAAAATTGCCATGTGCTAGACCAAGGTCTGCGTTAGATAATTTCATAAATGGATGTAGTTTCGAAACAAGTGTGTCACAAATGACAAAACATATAGATTAGCACTTTGTATTTGGTAAATCCACAACCCATAAATTGTTTTTCCAACAGTTTCTTTTTATTGTTGCGTTTTCTTACTTTTCTTTTCTATTTTAGAAATAAAGATATGTTTTTATTTTCTTATTACTCAGGCAATCACCTTCCATTCATATATGACAGGGACACATAATATGATAATATAAAACAGTGACACTTTAACTGTAATACTATATAAAAATCTTACAGGGATGGGAATTTTGCTACGTCCTGAAAGAGTTTAGTATAATGGATCACTAATTGCTGCAAGGGGTCTGATAACCACCACATGTAAAAAAGACAGAAAATAAAATTAAGGTCAAGGACAACAGATAAATAGCGTAAAGCTATAATTCATAATAGATTGGCTTGGCTTCGTTCGTTCTCAATCTCCTGCTACCAAAGCCTAAAAGGGCTTAAGTAGCAGAATGTAGTCCAGAACACGGAATGCGTTGTCGTAGTTTACAGCTTGACTGCGATATTTGCACCTTTCAGCCCAACACATCCGACTTCAGCAAGCACTTTTTTAGTAGCGGGTTAGCATTCCTTCTTAGATCCCTTCTCCTTAGCCAGTCTGCTCTGTCGCAGCCTGTTATCCAGGATCACCGCATGGAGGTGTAGAAGAGTCTTGGCAGCTCTGGTTCACTGGCCCTGACGCTAGCAGTCAGCTATGGGTCACTGACTGCTGCAGCTCATGCGCTCTCACAATAGATTGAAAGAAACCTGAAAAAGATGCCATCCACCCATAATCTTTTAAAATAGAGGAATCTGCTTCTAAATTTGTATCCCAAATAAAACAAGTTATTACAATTGTATTCCTTTATCAAATATAGGGGTATTGTTTCTACAATTTTCTTCAAACCGAAAAAGCTGCTATACATTCAACAAGCTTCTAGCCTCTGCAAATATCAAGGTGTACAATGCCATGAGTAGGAAAGCGTTTTACCATTGAAAGGTTTCGATTGCACTGTTAGTTGTGTCTTCTATGATTTGTTCTCAGTACAGTACAAAGCCGTTACAAAAACCACTCAAACAAGGAGCATACTACACATATTTGAGAGAAGACCAGGTGATAGATTTCAGATGAGAACAGGTTAGCTCAATGAAATACATTTGATTGATTAACTCATTCACTCCCAAATATTTTGGTCCTCTGGACACAATTTTGTTAATGTAAAACTCAAACACAGCATCACTTAGTTGTGATCTATTTATCTTCATTAAAAGTTCTCTGAAATAGCACATTTTATATACCAAACTATTCAAAATTGAGGCCAGAATTCAACGGAATACCCAGATTTTACAAATGTAGGTGAACATTTGAGTACCAGGGATTATAGTTGCATACTTTTTTGCGTTTTTATTTTTTTTAAATTATGAAAAAAAATGTTCCCCTCAACACATTGTTCAGCTCTAAGCGAATACACAAATAACATAATGACTTTCTATTGACGGTAATTCACAAGGGATGTTCTGAAAGTTACACTTAATTTGGTATAGTTGTTTTCACAGTATTTACATTTTACTGAAGAGACATAAGTTGAAAACGTGCTCAAAAATAAAAGCTCCAATCAACATCAGCGTGTTTACAATTTACGCTCACACATAAAGAATGTTCCTGCTGTATTCAATATATATGTATACACATTTATATTATACACACTGGCATGGCTGTGCAGGATCTTGAACCTTTACTGAATTTTTTTTTTTTTTTTTGCGTTCGCCTTATTTTTCTCTAATCCCCAAGGCGGTGTGCGTTGCACTGTGTTTTTATTTTGCGCCTCTCGGCCCAGTGCATCCGACTTCAGCACGCATTTTATGTAAGGGTCTGCTTCCTCCTGCATTTTCTAAGGGTTTGCTTCCCCGGGGTAACGGCCGGTGCTGTGATGGGGATCGAACCCAGCACCTTCGGGTCGTGAGCCGTGCCACTTAACCACTAGGCCACGCCGTCCCCCTTTACTGAATTTGTGAACTGTTACTACCATTGCTTGAGACAAAAGAGGGCACTGGCCCCTCATCAGTAGATTTAGTTTCACTTTCATCGCACAACTACATAAAAAAATTGAAATATCACTATCAGAAAGATCGCTATTTTCATCATCACTGCCATTAGCAATGATATAATCTAACCATTACCGAGCTTGTACTGTAAAAACTCTATTTGGTCTGACTGAAAGGGCATGAGCTAGATTCAAGGCTGACCTCTGAAGAAAAAAAATGTGGTTTCTAAGTACGAAAATAAACATCTTTTCAATGAAACGTTAACTCTTCCGGAAATGAAAAGTACAAAATCTGGACTTTCGCTAATGACTAAAATGGAAACATTTGGGAGAACTAGGAATGGGAAAATATGTGATTTTGTGAACACAGCCGAAAAAGCCGATATATATCGGCTCCTAGGTTTTCCGGAAAAAACCGGAAGCCAATGGATGTATCGGCTCATGGGAGTGAATGAGTTAAGATCTACAACACATTTGTTTGTCTGTGTTCTCAAGGAATGCTGGAAGACTTTCTTGTGGTACAACCGACTCCCGTCATTCAAACAGAGAAACTGTATAGTATTGGCATAATTTAGACCAAAAACAGAGAATCTAATTGATCAATTAGATAGATACAGCTATGAAACAAAGAAGATGGGTGTGGGTGTGTGTGTGTCTATGTGCGCTTGGACAAGGAGGTAGTCTCATGTCTCACAACCAAAACTTACTTGTGTTCTAATTCATGGAACACTGTCGTATCCCTATGGGATGTAAACTCATTACAAAATGTGTGCTGAGGCAGATGAACTGGGCTAATAGCAACAACAAAAACAGTCGATTACCACACTCTGCATTAACTGCTTGAGCCCTCAATTTACTTTCCTGCTGTGACACAATTTAACATGATTGAGACTTATACTTATTCATCTTCAGTCACTGTTCATTAACATGACACATATTATACAATAAACTATTCACAACTGAATGACAAATAGAATGGAATAAAGATATCAATATGTGTGGATGCAGGTTACTGGAAAAGAGAGCAGAGTGGAATAGTTTTTGTTATTAGAAAATTGATTTTAAATAAAGAACAACATTTTTACTTGCAAGTCAATAATTCAGCTATACATCCATACTTGAACAAAACAATGGCTTTCTTTCAAAGATAATCCATATGGAAAGATGTTTGTAAAGTTTACAATTATTAGATGTAATCATTTTCACAATATTTACATTTTACTGAAGGCATGTGAAGCTGAAAATATTTGTCTACACAATCACCACATTTTTCTGCATGCTTTTAAAAAATTTAAAAACACACACATTTACCTTTCTTAATCTGTTTTAACTAGAAGACTAAATACTGTCACTTCCAAAAAGAACTAAATTAATTAATTTTTTTAAAACTTGGAATGAAAAATGTGCTATATTTCTGTAAACAAATACTCAGTGGGATCAGCAAGATTTTTCCCTAGCCAGTTTGACAGGCTAAATGGGTTGAGAAACATGGCCAATGAGAAAAATAAAAGCAAAAAATATTCACAAAACACAGCACAGAAACCATATTGTCCCTCGACATTCGACAACTCTGTGTTTACTACTTACACTTTACAACCTTTTGCCGCCCTATACACAAATGACCATAGTATCAAATCAGTCATGCACATGGATATTTCTGTCTCCCAACTTTTCTATTCATAAGATCTTCATTCACTGAAGAAATGATTAATGGATAATAACAATGAAAGGACAATGACTGACAAGATGAAAACAAGAGTGAGTCATGTGGTTCGATAGCCAGTGAGGAGGTGCAGATCACTATGTAACATAGGTATAACTCCTTGATGGCGATCTCTGACCCTCAGAAGCTGGGACATTCAGGAAATCCCAGATGAGAATAGTGTCGTCATGTGAACTGCTTACAATCTGGAACTCATCAAACTGTAAGCGGAACACTCTTCCTGAATGTTCCTGAAAACAAACAACAATAAAAACTTTAATTAACCTTTCTAATAATTGTACAAGAGAGAGTAAAAAAAAATAACTTTTGCGACTTGATTCTTCTGGCGAGCGCAGATTTCCTTCTGATAGGGTCTAAATAAAATTTTAACACGTGCATTACATTCTGCCATTCAGTTTGCAGAATTTTGGATTTTGAAGTAGTCTACAAGATGGTGACGATTCACACGCGCAGAGTTGTCGTTTAACTGTAGAATTACTTCTGATAGGTAGACATTTAACATTTATATGACTAGCATCGATCCAAATCGACTGATGTCACACGAAAATGGCACCATGATTGTCTGCGGTACCCGACTTATCGATGTCCTTGCATAGTGGCGGTCGTTCTGATCAAATATAATCAAACGGCTATTTAGAAATAGTCTGAACAATACTGCACCTTTGTTTGTAGAGAATTCTATCTTCCGCCATGTGTGATTTATAGAAACAATTTTGAGACTTTTGGAAACAATTTCTTATGTTTTTCGTTTGGATTTGAAGATTCACCCATTATTGAGAATGGGGAAGTTAAGTTTCTGCAACAGATTTTTTCTGATGTAAATCTATTTAGTTTGTTTATGTAGATACAATAATTACATTTATAGTCGGAAGTGACAGATATGGCCATTACAGAGAATTACGGTAAACATTGATAATCCGTTTTCAAATATTTTTTTTTTCATCCAAGGGACGCCAAAAGCGTCCATATGCTTGGGCTGTTTTTCAACACTTATCACCTTTATCTTTTTGTATCTCAGACACTAACAAACACACAACAAAAACAATAACACCAACAAATTCTTTATTCATTTATTTCTCTACTCAAATACAAATTATATTGATAGACTGTCAAATAAAAAGGTTACAGGCTCTTAAAGTCAACACCCATAGAAAAATGTGACGCGCTGAAAAATAATGCAGTGACAGGGAAAGTTACGTCATTTTGAATGCAGCAGTGTAAAGGTTAAGAACGTGGTGATGTTTCAAAGTTGACATTTTGGTGCAAGGAAATTTGGAATTCAAGACTCAAAAAAAAATGATTTATTATTGGATGAGACCAATGATCACACATCTGGATTACTTGTGGATATTCAACACACACCCAATTTAGACTAACTAGGACCCAGAAGAAAGGTTTTGTTGAAATACACATGACGTCATGAGTTGTTAACACAAATTTAGTTGTTTCTTTTCTCTCCCCATTGATAACATTTAACACTTCATAGTTGCATGATTATTTGATTATGAATACTTCATGTAACATATAGTTTAATTATGTGTCTTAAGATTGCTCAATTTGTTTAATATTTATTTATTTTGAATAAAACAATATTATGACATACAGAGTTGCGGCACTTGCCCCAGACTGAAAAAACACAATTCTACAAAATTAGCGCGGAATGGAAAGAGTTAATATGGCATATACCGTTTATACAACAGTATTTCAAGTTACTTTTTGGACTCCTCCTTATATAAAACATTTAAATGAATTTTAGTTGACCCTCTACTATTGTACCTTGCACTTGTGTTCCACATATGGCAAAGTTTGCTACACTAGGATCAAACTTTACAGTCATATTATTATTCTTATTCATTTATTCTTAATCTCTCGATACCAAGCCCTGAAAAGGGCTTTGCAAGTAGCAGGATGTTGTCCGGAGAATGGAATTTGCTGTGTCGTAGTTTACAGGTTCACTGCGATACTTGCACCTTTTAGTCCAACAGCTGCCATTTTTTAGTATAGGGTTAGCCTTCCCTCTCCGATCCCTTCTCCTTAGCCAGCCTGCTCTGTTGCAGCCTGTTATTCAGGTGTAGAAGGGTCTTGGCAGCTCTGGTTTGCTGGCCCTGATGTTAGCAGTCAGCTATGGGTCACTGACCTCTGCAGCTCATACCTTACAGTCATATGAGATCACATCTTCCAGCACAATTCTGATACTGTTGTCATCTTTGCTTGTGATGGGCAACCAATGTAGATGGTTCCATGCAGAAAGCCTGTGACAAAACACTTTATGTGCTTGTGGGTAAAATGGCCTTATTCTTTGCTCTGCAGTAAATTGCTTCAGGTCCCAAATAGTTATTGCTTCTGTGATTTTAAAAATTAAATTATAATATAGTTATGTAAGCAAAGAAAAATTGTTGACCATGCACTTACAACAAGAGTTCTCACACAAAGTGTTGCGGCTGGTGCTCTTGGATCTAAGGCTGCCTGGAGATCCCACACCTTGATTTTTCTGAAATTAAAAGAAGACAAAATGCTATTCTTCCACTGCAAACTATAAGCGGTTGCTTTTAAGCAAAAAAGAATTGAAGAACAAAATCATTGTCCATATCATTAGCAATGCTCCACAAAAGGTAACAAGAGGGGCCACAACTACAAAATAACTTGCTTAAAAAGTGACTACGGAGGGTTGTCTTAGGAGCAAGTAACTTCATCATGTAGAAGAGTGAACAACTTCTTCATCTAGAACAGTGAACAACTTCTTCATGTAGAAGAGTGAACAACTTCTTCATCTAGAAGAGTGAACAACTTCTTCATGCAGAAGAGTGAACAACTTCTCATCATGTAGTGGAATGAACAACTTCTTCCTGTAGAAGAGTGAACAACTTCTTCATGTAGAAGAGTGAACAACTTCTTCATGTAGTGGAATGAACAACTTCTTCATGTAGTGGAATGAACAACTTCTTCATCTAGAAGAGTGAACAACTTCTTCATCTAGAAGAGTGAACAACTTCTTCATCTAGAAGAGTGAACAACTTCTTCATGTAGAAGAGTGAACAACTTCTTCATCTAGAAGCGTGAACAACTTCTCATCATGTAGTGGAATGAACAACTTCTTCCTGTAGAAGAGTGAACAACTTCTTCATGTAGAAGAGTGAACAACTTCTTCATCTAGAAGAGTGAACAACTTCTTCATGTAGAAGAGTGAACAACTTCTTTATGGAGAAGAGTGAACAACTTCTCATCATCTAGAAGAGTGAACAACTTCTCATCATGTAGTGGAATGAACAACTTCTTCATGTAGAAGAGTGAACTTCTCATCATATAGAAGAATGAACAACTTCTCATCATGTAGAAGAATTAACAACTTCTCATCATGTAGAAAAGTGAACAGCTTCTTCATGTAGAAGAGTGAACAACTTCTTCATGTAGTGGAATGAACAACTTCTTCATGTAGTGGAATGAACAACTTCTTCATCTAGAAGAGTGAACAACTTCTTCATGTAGAAGTGAACAACTTCTTCATGTAGAAGCGTGAACAACTTCTCATCATGTAGTGGAATGAACAACTTCTTCATGTAGAAGAGTGAACAACTTCTCATCATGTAGAAGAATGAACAACTTCTCATGTAGAAGAATGAACAACTTCTCATGTAGAAGAATGAACAACTTATCTTGTAGAAGAATGAACAACTTCTCATCATGTAGAAGAGTGAACAACTTCTCATCATGTAGAAGAATGAATAACTTCTTCATGTAGAAGAATGAACAACTTCTCATCATGTAGTAGAGTGAACAACTTCTTCATGTAGTAGAGTGAACAACTTCTTCATGTAGAAGAGTGAGCAACTTCATCATGTAGTAGAGTGAACAACTTCATCATCTAGAAGAGTGAACAACTTCTCATCATGTAATGGAATGAACAACTTCTTCATGTAGAAGAATGAACAACTTCTCATCATCTAGAAGAATGAACAACTTCTCATCATGTAGTAGAGTGAACAAGTTCTTCATCTAGAAGAATGAACGTCATCATGTAGAAGAGTAAATAACTTCTTCATGTAGAAAAGTGAACAGCTTCTTCATGTAGAAGAGTGAACAACTTCATCATGTAGAAGAATGAGCTTCTCATGTAGAAGAATGAACAACTTCTCATCATGTAGAAGAATGAACAACTTCTCATCATGTAGAAGAATGAACAACGTCTTCATGTAGAAGAGTGAACAACTTCTTCATGTAGTGGAATGAACAACTTCTTCATCTAGAAGAGTGAACAACTTCTTCATCTAGAAGGGTGAACAACTTCTTCATGTAGAAGCGTGAACAACTTCTCATCATGTAGTGGAATGAACAACTTCTTCATGTAGAAGAGTGAACAACTTCTCATCATGTAGAAGAATGAACAACTTCTCATGTAGAAGAATGAACAACTTCTCATGTAGAAGAATGAACAACTTATCTTGTAGAAGAATGAATAACTTCTTCATGTAGAAGAATGAACAACTTCTCATCATGTAGTAGAGTGAACAACTTCTTCATGTAGTAGAGTGAACAACTTCTTCATGTAGAAGAGTGAACAACTTCATCATGTAGTAGAGTGAACAACTTCATCATCTAGAAGAGTGAACAACTTCTCATCATGTAGTGGAATGAACAACTTCTTCATGTAGAAGAATGAACAACTTCTCATCATCTAGAAGAATGAACAACTTCTCATGTAGAAGAATGAACAACTTCATCATGTAGAAGAATGAACAACTTCACATCATGTAGAAGAATGAACTTCTCATGTAGAAGAATGGACAACTTCATTATGTAGAAGAATGAACAACTTCATTATGTAGAAGAATGAACAACTTCTCATGTAGAAGAATGAACAAGTTCTCATCATGTAGAAGAATGAACAACTTCTCATCATGTAGAAGAATGAACAACTTCTCATCATGTAGAAGAATGAACAAGTTCTCATCATGTAGAAGAATGAACAACTTCTCATCATGTAGAAGAATGAATAACTTCTTCATGTAGAAGAATGAACAACTTCTCATCATGTAGTAGAGTGAACAACTTCTTCATGTAGTAGAGTGAACAACTTCTTCATGTAGAAGAGTGAACAACTTCATCATGTAGTAGAGTGAACAACTTCATCATCTAGAAGAGTGAACAACTTCTCATCATATAGTGGAATGAACAACTTCTTCATGTAGAAGAATGAACAACTTCTCATCATCTAGAAGAATGAACAACTTCTCATGTAGAAGAATGAACAACTTCATCATGTAGAAGAATGAACAACTTCATCATGTAGAAGAATGAACAACTTCACATCATGTAGAAGAATGAACAACTTCTCATGTAGAAGAATGGACAACTTCATTATGTAGAAGAATGAACAACTTCATTATGTAGAAGAATGAACAACTTCTCATGTAGAAGAATGAACAAGTTCTCATCATCTAGAAGAATGAACAACTTCTCATCATGTAGAAGAATGAACAACTTCTCATCATGTAGAAGAATGAACAACTTCTCATCATGTAGAAGAATGAACAACTTCTCATCATGTAGAAGAATGAACAACTTCTCATCATGTAGAAGAATGAACAACTTCTCATCATGTAGAAGAATGAACAACTTCTCATCATGTAGATGAATGAACAACTTCTCATCATGTAGATGAATGAACAACTTCTCATCATGTAGATGAATGAACAACTTCTCATCATGTAGAAGAATGAACAACTTCTCATCATGTAGAAGAATGAACAACTTCTCATCATGTAGAAGAATGAACAACTTCTCATCATGTAGATGAATGAACAACTTCTCATCATGTAGATGAATGAACAACTTCTCATCATGTAGAAGAATGAACAACTTCTCATCATGTAGAAGAATGAACAACTTCTCATCATGTAGAAGAATGAACAACTTCTTCATGTAGAAGACTGAAATAGAAGATTCAACAACTTCATCGTGTAGAAGATTGAGCAATTTCATCATGTAAAATAGATATCAACTACATTATATTTTTTAAAATCGATCAACTTCATTATGTAAAAGATCAGCTATTGATTGTACGAACTCTGCAAGAGCACCTAGAGCCTTGGAATCTGCAGTGGTGGTTTCATATTCCACCAGATGTGAAAAATGAAACATTATCTGCCTCAAATGTGAAACAAATGTTTCTGCTAACATGTTTAAGAGATTGTTCTTAGCAAATGTATCTACATGGGATCTAACTATCTAAATTCTTCTTCTTCGTACGCAGTCAGACAGTAACCATTATTTTTTCGAAAAAAGCGGCGGTCATCCTGAGGCTGTCGCCGCTGCCATAGAGCTTGTCTTGCAGTTCCACTGGTGATGGCCACATCTACTCTCTCTGATCCTCGTATGTCGGGCAGTTCTGCAGCAGATGTTCAGCGGTCATTTTACCAGTACCGCACGGGCATTCGTCGGTACCACCTATCTTCAATTTGTTGAATAGGTGGTACCTCAGTCTATTGTGGCCAGTGCGAAGTCTGAAGACAACGACCTGCTCTCTTCGGTTCAACTGGTAATAGGCATCGTTTTTGGTGTAACCAGTATGTTCGGTTTCCCATTTGGTCATGTATCTGGCTTTGATAAGCCGTTTTGACTCTTCGTACGTCATACTAGTATCTGTTTGTGGTAGTCTTGCACCTTCTTTTGCCAGTCTGTCTGCCTCCTCGTTGCCTTGGATGTTGCAGTGTGATGGGACCCACTGTACCACTACCCTTTTTGGTGCGGACTGCTGGCACAGTTGGCAGAGTGCTGCTCTTAAGTCATTAAGCTCAGTGTTTTTCTGGCTTTTTAGCGCTGTGACTACGGCGAGAGCATCTGTAAGCAGGACTATATGGCTTTCATTTTCTTTGTGTGTCACCATTTCTTCCACTGCCGCCCTCAGTGCCTCCGCTCTGAAATTGCTTGTGTACTTACCAGTAGCGAATGACAGTGTTATTTGTCTGCCATTTGGTTGGTTCAGGAATGCTCCTGCCCCTCCGTTCTGTGTAGTGTTTGTTACAGAACCGTCGGTGTATGCATGGGTCCAGTCCATGCTTGGGTAGCTTTTCGATATAAAGCTTAGGGTAGTATCTCTCCTTTCTTTTTCAGTCTGGCAGTTTTTGTTTCCAATACCTGGTATATTTTCTACCACCTCTGGGAATATATCCTGTCTCCAGGTAGGTTTTCGTACAGTAGTGATGGGCTTTGGTGTTGTTAGTGCATTTATGGGATCTTCGTGAATCTTTGCTTTTATCTAAATTCAATTGGCTCTGTCATAGAAATGAGAAAAACATATTGTAACATGAAACGAATATTTCAGGCAAGAAACTCAAACAACAACCATACCCATCATAAGCACCACTGACAATCCTTTTGTTGTCAAAGCGAATACATCTGACTAGTTCTTCATGACCTTCAAGGACACGAAGGCATGCTCCACATTCAATGTCCCAGAGTCTGTATTAGAAGAAAGAAACAGGTGTGTATTATTTACAAAAGTGTATTATAATAATCCATGAGGCCATGAAAGAGCATTCCCACATAATGAGCTTCACATATCAACTGTCTTTTATGAAAATATATTATGGTAAATAATGGCTGTTCATGAGAATAAAACAACAGAATAAGGAAACTTTGGATATCAATTTGCAAAAGATGGGGGGTTAATTAGGAAGGTGGGATCAAGACGCCGAGCAGCGCATGAGCTGCAGTGGTCAGCGACTCATAGCTGACTGCTAGCGTCAGGGCCAGAGCTGCCAAGACCCTTCTACACCTCCACGTGGTGATCCTGGATAACAGGCTGCAGCAGGGCAGACTGGCTAAGGAGAAGGGATCGAAGAGGGAATGCTAACCTGGTACTCAAAAAATGCTTGCTGAAGTCGGATGTGTTGGTGAAAATATCGCAGTCAAGCTGTAAACTACGACACCACGCATTCTGTTTTCTGGACTACATGCTGCTACTTAAGCCCTTTCAGGGTTTGGTAGCGGGAGACTGAGAACAAATACAGAAGAAGAAGAAGAATTAGGAAGGTACAGGTGTATAGCATAGTGGGTAGTGGCACGGCTCACAACCCAAATATGCATGTGTTTGGATTCAGCAAGGCTGTACCTCTGTAGGAAGCAAAACCATTTTAAAATGTCAGCTTCAAATTAGAATTTACTGGACCTTAAGGCACAGAACACAGTACAATGAACTCCACCTTAAGAAACAATGCTACCAAACAAGATATGCATTTTTTTATTTTAATTTTATATATAAACAAAAGGTGGAAAAGTAAACATATTAGAAGCAACACCTGTTATTACTCGTTCAAATCATAAAAAACAAAACATTCTGCTACAAACAAAATTGATGATGTCCTTACAGATTGAGCTTATATGAAGCTGAGAAATGAGATGCACACAGAACATAATTTATACTAATATCAAAATTGTCTTTGGTCGTACACATGGGGGCGAAGAGCAAACAGGGTCAGGTGAAACATGCTGATCAAGATCACACTGCACATATTCGTTCCTGCTCCTGGAAACATACTGTATCACAGCAGTTTGACCAACGAGTTGGGAATCGACATTGCAATTCCCAGTGGCAGGCTGTCTAAGAAGCTTTGTATTGTACTATAGCCAGGAGAAGCTCCCCCCATCTGCCTAAGTACACCTTGGAAGAGCCACTGTAACCCTCTACAAAAGATACATCGTCAAAAGTTTATTCAACTTAGCACAAGTAGCTTCGAGCAACAAAAACATGCCAGGCACATAGAACTTTTAACGCCAGCTTTTAATTCCATTAGAAGAATTGCAGCAGAAAACAAAGCAAATGCCAACCAACAGTATAATCAAGAAACAAGAATACAGATAGATGTGACATTTTTCTTTATGTCATAAATAATTTAATTAGGCATCTTTAGATCTTTTAACTATAACTATATCTGGCAAAGATGGCGCCATAACTGGCTGCGAGTCTACATTTCTCTAGTGTTTTGGATCATTATGGATGCCGCCAGACCACGGATTTGCTTGGAATTCACACTAGTCGACGACTTACACTTGTGTTCAAAACTACGTGGTGTTGTTTTCCGTCTGGACTTGTTATTTCATTCTTTTTTTGTGATTTCTTCCATCCGTTTATCCTGGTCTGGACGCCGGCTGAATGGCACTACGCTTATATCTGTGTCGTATTTCACGGGTTAGATCTGCCGGTTCACCTTCACGAATTTGGCGTGTGGGAATTTTAGATGCTACTATGATGAGCTGAATACAGCTGGGGAGAGATGCCAGACTCACTCACACGCTGAGTGTTGTCCATACGACCTCTTGTGGTTATCGAAAAGGCACGACAAACTGCGTTAGATGCCATCCCACCTTTCTACCCTGCGGGTTACATGTTTACGGAAAGGCTTCAGTGGTAACCCTGAGGCAAAATCTGCATCCTATGCTATCTCCAGTCGTCTCGATGAATGTCTTGCCACTGGCAAAAGGTAGCTTAGGCTCTGTGAGTGAGGTTGACAAAAGGCGCAGTTTCTTCCTCACTTGAATCCAAATCACCGCGCAAGTCACCCATTTCAGCGTACACAGCAAGAGATACGACTGTCCACCCGGCTGAACAAAGAGAGTGGACTTCATCACTTGTGATGGACAACTATATAACTTTAACTTTAGTTCTATTTATTTAATATTAATTTATTTATTTTTAAAAACAACTATGTGAAACTCATTGTCCTTGGAATGTAAGACTCAAATTTCCCAAATTCGACAGGAATGTAAAATGTTAAAACAAAATTGAGATAGAAATTCAAAACACTGTGTTATTGGCATGTAATTTGGCAGTATCAGTGCTAAGGGTTTCAAGAGTGCCCTGCAAGTAGTGAAATGATGTGAACAAGCCACATGATTTTCATAGTAGTTGTTTAACATTTGCCGCACCGCAGTGTTATTTTTTTCAACAAGAAACCCCAATTTACGCACCAGAGGCTGACATTTTTGCCCGACAATATTATCATATAAAACACAAACGGAGCGCCGTACAAAATATGAAAATGCGGCTAAGTTGATAGTATTCAATCGTAGCTTCATTCACTATTAAATTTACTCACGAATGTCTAGATCGACTCTGATAAAACAGAGTTTTGCAAGGTTATATTCTTCTTTTTTGTGGACTCTGCCCATTATTGGGGATGGTCAAGTAAGTTGTTGTAGAAGTTGTGAAGTAGTTCAGTTTAGTTTGTTCATATAGACGTAATAAATACTTTTTTAGTGTAAACTAACAGTTGTGCCAATATTATAAACACAGTATCAATGCTTTGTTGTGATTTTTATGGATTATATGAGGAGCGATGTTCCCCAATCGATAAGTCTAAAAGTTTGTGGTTTGTTTTGATAAATAAATAAATAAATAAAACACACAACAAAAACAATAACACCAACAAGCTCTTTATTAATTTATCACAATCATATCTATAGGTCTACCAATAAAAAGATATATGCTCTCAAAGACGAAAACCAAAGTAAAATATGACGTGCTGAAAATGAATGCAGCTGCAGGGGATATTATGTCAATTGTTAGTGTTGCTTGGTAAAGATTAAAGATGATTGCCTCACTAATGACATGTACCAAAGAGGAGCAGTGTTCTGTTATCTATTTTCTGAGCAGCGAAGGGGTGAAATCTATTGAAAATTCTAGGTGAATGAAGGTCCAGTACAATGATGCATGTCTATCACATCAGCAAGTGTACAAGTGGAGTAGGAAGATTTGAGACGGTGTCAGTTCTGTGACAGACTGTTCTCAAACAGGTCAAGCACATTGAGTATAGTGATACCAGAGACAATTGCACCAGATGAAAAATTGCAGGGTGACTGTCAATGAAATAGTCAAGCTTCTGGACATTAGTCAAGGTTCAACACACCCCATCATTCACAACATGCTCCAGTTCCAGCAAGGTGGGTGCCATGGCAGCAATTCAAGAGGTGGCTATGAAAAGATTTTTTGACTGGGGGAATCCATGCACTTTGTAAGTGTTGGGGTACTTGCATAAAACGCAATGGACACTGGCATCAAATGGAACAGTTGCGTGTCACTCTTTCTTAATAAATTTTTAAGAAAATTTTTTTTTTACATTTTCATTTGAAGCACCCTCATAACTCTAAAATGCATCCAGAAAATATATACACTAATTTTACCTGCTTAAATTGACAGGTGAAATTACTAAAGTTCTTTGACTTGATATCTAACATACTGTTACCTGATGGTGTTGTCAGAGCTGCCACTTACAACAAGTCTTTCTCTGTACTGAAGGCAGGCAATACCTCGTTTGTGCCCATTTAAGGTGCGCACAAACTCACAGGTTGATGTATTCCACACCTAAACAGAACACATTATAATACAAAAATGATGTATATAAATAAATATGAAATATAAATGGATTGCAATAAACATGTAAGAATAAACCATATACAGAAAATGTTTGTTATGCTAAGCAGAATCACCATCAATGTTTTCTGGGTAGATCACAGGTGTTCAATCTCTGATGGTGAAGGGTGTGGATACTCATGGTTTGCTAGATTGCTGTCCCCTCTCTGATCGACCAAAACATTACGGATTCAATGACTGCAATAGTTTTCACTTCTACTCTAAATCAATGCTAACAATGAACGGACAACGTACTTAGCCCTCATCTTCTACCCTGGGGTGTCGAGGTTTGCCAGAAAGAACTCCAGACTATTCTATCCATTGTCTCCATCTTTGCCTGGTTCCAGTCTAGAACTTGTCTCTTATGGGATGTCTTATATTGTATTTTTTAGCAAACAATGAGTCATCCTTGGAGTTTGTATCCTTGACACTTTGTTTCTCATGAATGCTGTAGTAGCCAATCTTAAAGAACATACAGAATACACTCTAATCTGGTGTACAGATGATGGGATTAACCTGGCAAGTCACCAGTGGATTTTCACCTGCCAAAAAATGTGAAACGAAGGAGGCCACACTTCCCCACGACATCTAACAACATAAGTGGACTCGAAGATAGATAGATAGTCAGACATGCAAGCCGTACTTCAGAAGGTAAAGAAGGGGTGACTGATGTACAAGTGGATAGCAGCCGTTGAGGCCTCAACCTCCAGGGTTTGACATGTATGTTCTGCCCTGGCCACGCTGGAGTTCTGGGCAACAAAAGAGCTTCACAAGCTGTTATCATGGGCACATTAGTGATGGATAGAAATGACATTTTGAAATCACTCAACGATAGTCTGCTGAATGAGGCCCAAAACAGAAGAATCAGCGATCCACATACTGAAAAGCTCCAACATCAAATGAAGTTTAAGCAGAATAGGGCCTATGAGAGGAAGGAGCAGGAAAGTGTACAACCAGCAAGTTATAGAGACCATCAGCATCTAGATTCTTCGCTATTGAGCACCTTTGGGTATGCCCAGAGTGCAGTGACATCAATTCTTAAAAACAGAAACAGAATATCAATCTCATTTCTATACCGGTTTATGAATGTACTTATTTAGTTGCTCTTCTTCCTTGGGTTTGTTCAATTGAATGAACATCACACAGTTCTATTTGCTGTCTTCCTCCTGGCCTAGTTCAAACCTAGTCTGCTGACTTACAGGAATGATTTTAGCTTGTTCCTCCAGCAACCTTGTCATGGTAGCCTATCTTCATTCATTCTGCAGAAATGACTGAACTATTATAATTGAGATTCTTTGCCTCAAATTTGGTGGTACTGGGTTTCAAGACTGTGACAAAATGTCTGGTTGAGAATATTGTCCTTTCTTGTTAATTGGACCACTTTTCTTAAATATCTCATTTCTGAGGTTTGTAATCATTGTCCATGATTCCCATCAGTAAATTAAGATGAGTGCATATGTGAAGCAGTATACAGTCAGCTATTTCTCTTCTGGTGAGAAATACACTATTTATCATGTGATAAAATCTATGCATTACTGAATTTCAGGTGACCAACTTCTTTGATGGTCCCTTGCTGTCTATTACAGTTCAAAGGTATTTTGAACTGCTTGACCTGTTCCAGCGGATGCTCTCTCAGCATAATCTGATATATTTCTCATCTCTCAAGACCACCATGCCAGCTTGGCTAAATAAACTTCTAAGAATTTATCCTTACTTTTATTGTTCTATCCCCTGATGCTGACACAATGTACTTTTCATCAAAATCAACAACATTCACGGCTGCTCTGTGACCAACCAGAACTCGCCGGAGGTTAATTTCTGTCGGTGATTGCATATCCCAAACAGCAATGGATCTGTCCTGTAATATTTCAGACAAAATTAGCCATCTTAGAATAACATACTAAAAGCAAACAGCTAAAGGTCATCTGAGGTGAACACAAAAAAAAACCTACAAATAACATGTTTAAGTCACATAAGAAGAAATAAACGGAAGCAAAGTTATCACACTAGCAAGAGGATGGATGAACATATTATTCTGGTTCCAAGTGAAGCATCAGGCTGGTTTTCTTACAGGAAGTCTGTAATTGAGAACTTCTGTGGTTTCTTAGTCTTCTTCTGCGTTCGTTCTGAAAAAGACATGACATTACATTATAGTTTACAGCGAGGCTGTGACATCTACGCCTTTCAGTCCAACAAATAGATTTTCTGCTGGCTTTATTGAGTACTGGGTTTACCTTTCCACTGCAAATTCCTATTCTCTTAGCTAGACTGCACTAGTGCAGTTTGTTTCCAGGGCTGCCACTTGTAAACACAATACGGTCTTGGTCAGTTCTGGTTTGATTACCCTGATGCAAGCAGCCATCTGTGAGTCACTGGCTGCTTTCAGCTCATTCATTGTGTTATATCTTCTGCTCCCATGATGGTTTCAATGGTTTTCAGTGATGAGTATGCTAGCCCCATGCACAACCTTCTTTAGTCATCTTTTATGACATGCTTGGTAGGGTACATAGACATATTTCCACCCCATTATATTAACTATAATATATGTTATTATACAACCATATGTTACCAAGGCCCAAAAGGGGATCAAAGAATAGTAACATTGTAACATGCAAGGCATGTCATAACAGGGAAAGGGTTGGGCATGGGGCTTCCTACCCAGCTTGTAGAAACTGTACATCCCATGAAAAATAAAAGATGATCCTCTACATTCCATAGTAGAATAGACAACTAAGTCCAATCAAGTTGCTATTATTATGATTTCTTGAACCCTGAATACAAACTGAGGGGGGACTCAGACAACTGCTATAATGTCTTGACATGCACAATTTACAACAAACAAAAACACAGAACTAAGCACAGGACTCAGACAACTGCTATAATGTCTTGACATGCACAATTTACAACAAACAAAAACACAGAACTAAGCACAGGACTCAGACAACTGCTATAATGTCTTGACATGCACAATTTACAACAAACAAAAACACAGAACTAAGCACAGGACTCAGACAACTGCTATAATGTCTTGACATGCACAATTTACAACAAACAAAAAAACAGAACTAAGCACAGGACTCAGACAACTGCTATAATGTCTTGACATGCACAATTTACAACAAACAAAAAAAACAGAACCAAGTACACGCTCAGATACATGCCCACCAATAACAGTCAATTTCTTCTTTGCCCCTAGTCCTAAAAAGGATGTTTGTGACATTGTGTCGTGGTTTACAGCAAGGCAGCAATATATGTCAAAGGACAAACATTTACTTAAAGAAGTGGAATATTCCACATCTGAGCGATGAATAAAAAATGTGTTCAACTGTTTTACATAGCCAAAAGTGTTTAGACCAATTGTTCTTTAACAAGTGCATATGTTGTTTTGGTGTAATGCAGCACCTCTTAGACCATTTAAAGTGTCTTCAGAAACTTGGCTTTACACAGCTAACAGGATGATTGATGTTTGAGACCTCTGGTTTAAAGATACTGTTATTATTTTTTTTAAAACAAAGACTCTTACAGCATCCCATAATATAATTTCAACAAACTGTTTAGACAAGTAACGAAAAAATAAATTGAAAATGGCTCATGGAGCTGACTTCATTGCACCTGGCCGCTTCCATATGTTCTGTCCCTTTCATTGCAGAAGGTGTCAACTAAAGAGTATAAACTCTAAAGGCCTGCTGCAGCAACACAAAATTTTTCTGACTGTCAGGTACCCATTTACAGTTGGGTCAACTAGGAGAAGTGTCCATACCATAAAAAAAACCTATGGCATGCACAGTCTGTTAAGTTTCTGAGAATCTACATCACTGCATTCTGGACATACCCATAGGTGCTCAGTATCTCTCTACACAGATTATGGATGCTGATAGTCCCTGTAGCTTGCTGGTTGTACACTCTCTTGCTCCCTACTCCGCTCGAACCTCATGTCAAAACTTTGCAGCATGTGGATTGCTGCTTCATCTATTGCAGTGTCCTCATCTAACAGGCGGTCATTGATTAATTTCAAAATGTCCGGCCTGTTAAACTGTGCACAACCTGGTATGTTATGTTGGGACTGTACACCAAGTTCACTTTCCCTACCTGAAGCCTTTATAAAACAAACATGACAAGTAAGAACGGGAACGAAAAAATTATTCCCACTCTGACATCACTGGACAATGATGAGCAAGGAGCATAACATTTTTAAGAAGCTTTCGCAGTAATTACAATAATGATTTATCTTACCTTGGAGCAGGTGACCATAATACCATCACAGAATCTGAGATGAAGCACAGCTTCGCAGTGATGAATCAATGTGTTCATCATCTCCCCTGAGTGGACATCCCACACCCTGAAATATCATTAAAAACTGTCTACATTTGTGCATTTTGTAACATGCTATATCTAAAAACCTGGAAAAACTATTTAAAATAGTTCAGCCTTAGTTTTAGTCGACCTGCATTTCTACAGAGGAGGATACCCCTGTGCAGGCCAGCTCTGGTGTGAGCTGGATGCAGCCAGGAGGATTTCCTGCTTAGCAGGCTAGGCTCGAGCAGCTTATTACTCCACTGCATTAGGACATGTGCCGCGGAAGTTGGTCAACTAATGTGGGAGCCCATCTTAAAAGATTAAAATACTAGACCCGCAGCCAGCTAGGCACCATTTATGCTGCTCTTAACAAAACACCTAATCAAATGTTAAATGCACCCCTTGAAAGAGTGTTTGAGTAGCCGTGTGGCAGTGTGTTCACTTCTCATGGTAATGGTACAAGGTTTGAACCCCATTAGCAACATGTTCCAGTCAACCCAGCCATAAAATTGATACCTGTCTTATTGTTAGAGATAGATTGGCAGCGAGGTCATCAAATTTCATAAAAGCTAAAACCTTGCACAAAGACACAGAAGTCTCTAATACTTTATCCCTGACAGCAGTGTCTGCTGCGGAACTATGTTTACCTTTTTACCCCATGAGATGGGGAGAAAGACTAACGTCTGGTCAGGCAAAACATTCTGGCCAAGACCATCACCTCGGCGTCCTAGTAGCCCTTTCTGGAAATGGGATGTTTTTATGGCAGCCTGGCTAATGAGTTGAGGGATCGATGTGATCCCCATAGTAGTGAGTTACATGCAGATGAAGCCAAGCATAGCACAACTGCCTGGAGGACCCCGGTTCACCTTCATCAGCACGCTCAGGATGTGAGAAAAGCTACTGCTACGCATCACTTAACGCCATTTTCAGGGCGCACAAAAGAGTAAACTGCTTATTGTGGACATTCGCAAACAACAATACCATTTGAGATATAATTGTAAACATTTCATTATTCAATATTTTTATTTTATCATTCCGTACACCGGCCTGCCTTTAATAAATTATACCCATTTCATAATTTGATTTACCAGGAGCACTCCGAAAGTAATCCCTCTCTCCTATTTTATTATGGTGTCTCACAATGTCAGAAGTGGATTTTGGCAGTACGGCAGTAAAGTTTGAACATTCCTGCCAAAATTAATTTTTTTTTATTATCCGTCCAACAGGTGGCAGTGGAGAAGCAGTCTGACAAAATGGTGTTCATCATGGAAGTGCGTTATTGAATTCCTCCATGTAGACAAAGTTGCACCATTTTACATTCATCAACGTTTGCTGAATGTTTACGGAGACCAAACAGTGGATGTTGGCACAGTGAGATGGTGGGTTGTGCGTTTCAGCAGTGATAAAAGTGACATGAAGGACAAGCCACATTCTGGACGGCCATGCACAGATGTCACAGCAACGCAATGAAGAACGTCTTGATCAGCTCATACGTGCAAATCAGTGGAGCTGGATATCGGCTTCAATGCATTGAAAATGATGGTGGCAAGTTGGAATATCACAAAGTTTGCGCCAGATGGGTTCCACGAATGCTTACACAGGAACAGAAATAACATTGCATGCAAGTTTGTCATGATATCTCGAACCATTACAAGGATGAAGGTGACAGTTTTTCCTGGATCGTATCATCGCTGGTAATGAGTCGTGGTGCCACCACTACGATCCTGCAGTCCATGATATAGCGACATGTGAATTCCCCATCAAGGAAAGGGATATTCCTTCTAGATTTCCTGGAACCTGGACAAACAATCAACTCTGACCGTTACATTGCAACGCTGAGTAAGTTGAAGGCTCGAATTTCCAGGGTCAGTCCAGAGAAGAAGACAACAGGTAGAGAAATGTTATAAATTGATTCACACAAGATAATTGTGCCTTGGACTGTAAGACACAAATCAGAAAAAAATAGATCGGATTGTACAGAGTTAAAATTTTGAGAATCCCAAAGTAATAATAAAAGAAAAATCATCTTGCAATGTGTTAGTGATTAGGACTTACCTAACAGTGGAATCACTGGATCCTGAGATGATAATGTTTTCATCATACTGGAGACAGAGCACAGACCCAGTGTGACCTGTCAGAACCTGGATACATTCTAACGTGCTTCTGTCCCATATCTACACAAGAGAAAATACTATTTAGACAAGCTCAAGTGGTGTAGGTTACGAGGAACAATATTTTTATCGGGGAGAGGAGACAAACGTCTGGTCAGTCAAAATTTACTGATCTGACAATGTTAGCCAGGGTCAGGCGAAACCTGCTGATCATATCTCCACATATCAGTTCCATGCAGTTCTCCCTGAAAACAGACCATTTCATGGCAGTCTGGCAAAACCACGTGATCCCGTAGCAGCGAGTGTCACACAGATGAAGTCAAATATAGCACAACAGCCTGGAGGCTTCGATCAACCTTTATCAACACACTCAGTATGTAAGAGAAGCTACAGCAACCTGCCACTTAACAGCCTTTTCAGGACACACGAAGAGTAAACATGCTCATCATAAGCATTCAACAACAACAATATTTATATTATACTTTCTTTCTTGCTTCAGTAGAAGCATAGGGCCAACACTGTAGCTGGAATCCTAGCAGGAAGCCTGAGTCAAATTCTTCAAGCGCTCTTGCAGTGTTAGTTTTTGCAGCACTTTCTTTTATATAATTTTACCAAGGCTGCACATCTCCCTTCTTAGTCATTTTTGAAACATGGATAGTAGGGTGAATCATCCCCATTCTTTGATTTCTACTAAGGGATTGATACAGTTGATATTTATAGATGCCCCTACAAAATGGGTAAACAAATGATTTTATACTTTGAAGCGCATGGATATTTTTTTTGCTAATTTAAAATCTTGCATTTGTGATGTACAGTTTATAAAATGCCAAGATCTGAGATCCTCCAACAAGACATGCTTAAAGCCATTCTTCAAATTGACAAATGATCACAAATAAAATATGTGGTAGATTGAAATAATAATATCGCACTCCAATGACTTAAATTTACAGTACCCTCTAGCCATTGGAACAACAGTAAACTCATTTAGATGTCTTCAAGTTATTTTACTTCAACACAGGCCACTTTTCATAACACATAAATAAAGCAATAATTGACTCTTTAAAATCTGCCAAAGATGGATGTGTCTGAGCGAAATGTGCAAATATAGCAGTCAGGCTTGGTAGCGGGAGATTGAGAACGAACGCAGAAGTGGAATTGCTATAAAAACGTGCTGTCTATGCTGTGAACAAATTTATGTGCTGTCAAATCTGAAAATGGCTGCCACTTTTGGTGCACCATACTGGTTCAGTTACATATTAGGGTTCACAAATAAATACAGTCTTGGTCCGAATATAGCTAGGTATAAAATCTAATACAACTTAATAAGGCTCCATGTGAAGATGCTGAACAGCGCATGAGCTGCAGTGGTCAGCGACTCATAGCTGACTGCTAGCGCCAGCGAACCAAAGCTGCCAAGACCCTTCTACACCTCCACGCAGTGATCCTGGATAACAGGCTGCAGCAGGGCAGACTGGCTAAGGAGAAGGGATCGAAGAGGAAATGCTAACCCGGTACTCAAAAAATGCTTGCTGAAGTCGGATGTGTTGGACCAAAAGGTACAAATATCACAGTCATGCTGTAAACTACGACACAATGCATTCCGTTCTCTGGACAACATTCTGCTACTTAAGCCCTTTCAGTGTTTGGTAGTGGGAGATTGAGAATGAATGAATCCAAGCCAAGCCATAAGGCTCCATGTGACAAATAAATTACTTTGAATAAAATATGACTCAAACTTATGACAATAATCAAGTTAAACTCTTTAACTTTCAAGTTAGTTTTCTTTCAATATAGTGAGGTCATTCCTACCTACACCCAAGGATACACTTCCAGTGCACTTTTCATATGTTACAAAATAGACATCTATAGCAATCTACTGTTGTTTTTAAATGGCTGCACATATATGATTGCAACTTTCAGAAGAATGTATTTATGAAAACCTCATATAATAAATCGGGGCAATACTGTAATAATCATTTTCATAAATCATATAACAAATTGAAACAAAATAAAGACTTCCACAAACTATCCAGTCAAAATGATCTCAACATTTAAGCAACGTGGGAGAAATAAAACATGAAATCTTACATAACTGATAGAGCAATGAACCATTATAGTTCATTTTATCTATTTCCATTGTGTTATGTAATCCAAGTACCGAGAATCATCATGTCTTAGTGAGTGTTTGCCCTAGAAAAACTACTACAGACAGTTAATAATACCTTAATAGTGTTGTCTCTCAAACCACTGATAATTTTATTATCATCATACTGAAGGCAGTATACTCCTTTGCTGGTCTCACTGAGGCAATGAATTCGCTGCAACTGATGTCGACCAGTCCGCCAGTTACTTTCTATTCTCTGAAATCATAAGAAATAAAAATTACTTGATAATGAGTACATGTAAAGCATCAGTTGCTCTAAATGGAATAAACATGTGAGCCAATATGACAACTGGTGGGGAAAATTAAAAAAAGAATGCTTGTTCGTGACAAGATTGCAAGACAAGTATTTATCTGCATTTGAGTAACTCAAGTGTATTCAGACTGCGACTCTGACCATGCTCTTGTATATAGCAGGGTACGCTTGTAGCTTCACAAAATGTGCCACTCTAAACAAATAGGGCATCCCCGCACCAACACTGCGTAGATGATGATTCCTTTCAAGGTGGAGAGATTTGTGTCTGACCTGAATCTTGCTCTTCATGGAGGATCTGAGTGTGACGCCACAGCTAAGTGGAACGTTATGAAAGGTGCCATCTATAATAGAGCATTAGCTACGTTTGGCATGAGGGAAAGAACCAATCACTACTGGTTCAATGCACATCTCGCAAGAATGGAACCAGTAATTGAGGCCAAGCAAGAAGCTTTCATTAATTATAAAATGTCCAAATGAGAGGACGCTTGCTGCCCTCAGGATGGCCCGAGGCAACAATCAACAAACCGCTAGACAATGTGTGAATGAGTACTGGCAGAAGCTGTGCGAAGAAATTCAGCTAAATGCAGAGACGGGAAATATCCAGGGCATGTATAGAGGCATAAAGATGCACTGGGCCCTACTGCAAGAGGTGCTACCCCCTGAAATCTCTGACAGATGCGAAAATCATGGACCGTGACCAGCAGATGGCCAGATTGGTAGAGCACTACTCTGAGCTCTACTCTCAGGAAACGGTGGTCACTGATGAGGCCTTGTGCATGCTACAGGCCCTGCCCATTATGGAGGAACAAACCACCTACTCTGGATGAGCTTGATAAGGCTATCAACTACCTCTCAAATGGCAAAGCACCAGGGGAAGATGGTATCTCACCCAAAGCCATAAAATGCGGGAAATCAGCACTAGCTCAGCTGATGTTTGATCTTCTATGCCTCTGCTGGGAGGAAGGTGCAGTACCCCAAGATATGTGTGATTTCACCATTGTGACTATTTACAAAGACAATGGTGACCGTGCGGACTGCAATAATTATAGAGGGATCTCGCTCCTGAGCATTGTAGGCAAAGTTTATGCCCGCATGCTACTAAACATGCTGAGACTGCACGTGGACAGGGTGTACCCAGAATTCCAGTGTGGCTTTAGAGTGGGTAGATCAACAACGGATTTGATTTTCTCCCTTCGCGAAATCCAGAAGAAATGCAGAGAACAAGACCAGCCGCTCTTTATGATGTTTCTAGACCTCACCAAGGTTTTCGACTTAGTAGAAAGGGTCTGTTCAAACTCCTCGAGAAGATCGGCTGCCACCCCCCCCCCTCCCCCAAACTGTGTAGCATGATAATTTCTTTTCACGCTGATATGAAGGGCTCAGTTCTATACAATGGACTATCTTCAAACACTTTTTCCATCAAGAATGGGTTGAAGCAGGGATGTGTGCTCGCTGCCACCTCTTTCGGATATTCATCTCCATGTTCCTATCCTACGCTAATGACACATCTGTGGGCGGTGTTTATCTGCACACCAGGTCAGATGGGCGGCTGTTTTTAACCTGTCCCAACTGCGTGCTAGGACAGTGCTCATTAGGGAGATGCTATTTGCGGATGATGCAGTTCTGGTGACATAGTGAGGAGGCCTTGCAGAGACTGGGAGACAGATTCGCCAAGGGGTGCAAGCAGTTTGGTCTCACCATAAGTCTGGAAAAGACAAGGGTCTGGGCACAGGGCATTACCACTACACCCTCCATAAGGATTGATGGCGTCACTCTGGAGGTCGTCAACAGTTTCACTTATCTGGGGTCTACCATCAGCAACACTCTCTCTCGCTGGACAGCGAGATAGATAGTATGCCTGCAGAGAAAAGAGAAAGACTGAAGAGATTAAGGAACAGCCAGGCAAACCAGCTTCCTCAGTATGGTTGTACGATCTGTGGCAGGGACTGTCACTCGCGAATCGGCCTTTACAGCCATAGCAGACAGTGTCGAAATACAGGAGACAGAGCTGGACAAAACTTACAGGGTATCACGCGCTGGTCTATAGAGACTGAGGCGCCTATGATGATGTGTTGACTTTCAAAGCTTTTAACTTTTCTGTTTATTGGTCAACAAAAAAGATTTTCTTGTGTGTAGAGACATAAATGAATAAAGAAGTTGGAGTTATTGTTGTGTGTTTGTTAGTTTCTGAGATATAAGAAGATGAAGGTAAATAAATGCATATACATCTGTGTCTATGTGATATAACTAAAGGTAACAAATACTTACATCGATATCATGAATTATCTGTGGATAAAGCCCTCTGTAAAACTTGTGGTCTTTGGGAGTTTCCCCATGTCTTTGTTTGAACAGGTACTGGTCCCTGAGTGGGGAAGAACAATATCATATTAAAAACATGGCTTTTTTACAAGTTTGAATATGATCAGTAAGTTAATTACAAGAGGAAGTTCAGTTTTTGTAAACTAGCAGTTAATGAACCAATAAAATAGTAATTTAGTCTGTTTATTTTCTAAATTGCCTGTTATTTTCATGCATATTTCCTATGTTTATTTGATGCTAATACTAGGATCAAGATGCTGCAGTCGTCAGCAACCCATAGTTGACTGCTAGATATCAGGGAGATGGGATAGAAGAGGGAAGGATAGCCCAGTACTCAAAAATGTCTGTTGAAGTTGGATGTATCGGACCAAAAAGTGCAAATATCAGTCAAGCTGTAAACTACGACACAGCGCAATTCCATTCTCAGGACATACTGATACTTGCAACGCCATTTTTAGGGCTTGGTAGCAGAATATTGAGAACAAATGAACAAAGAAGCTGCTATACTAGAAACTGGAGTCTGACTGCAGAGATGGCCATACTTGAACAAGAAAAGAAATATTACTCTCATGTAGTAAAATCCAGACACTGTTTGCACCATTAAGTTACACAAAAATTTGGAAAGCAATTTTTTTTTTTTAATAATTAGATGATAAACTATATTTAAAAGCAGACAAAATGTGCCACACCAAAAACAATGTCCATGTAAACAATGAAAATATAATACTAATCATGATTCTATAAGAACTGGAAGCACCAAAATGGAGAAAAGCAACCAACGCCACAGTAAATAACGGAGATGATCAAATGCTCCACTTATTATCATAAGTCAAATGTAGGTTAAATGTATTTACCTTTGTCATTGTAGTGTTTTCTTTAATAGCTGCTTCCAAGCATATTATATTTAACACCAATTTTTTTCGTCTCTAACATTCTCAACAACATCTTAAGGTTCATGAATGTTTATTACCTAAGATTCATTTTTTCAATAACAATACGTTTTATGTTCTTTTAGGGGCTGAAAATGATATAGTGAATAATTGTGTGTATATCCTGCCGAAGACGAATCTGTTGGACCGAAAGGTGCAAATAACATAGTCAAGCTGTAAACTCAACGCCTTCAATTCTCCGGACTCTATCCTGCTACTTGCAAAACCCTGTTCAGGGCTTGGTATTGGGAGATTGAAAACAAACGCAGAAGAAGAGTGTGTGTATATGTATCCAAGACTGTCCATTATTTTTGAACTGAGCACCTTTGGGTCTGACTGGACATCGGTGTCATTGATTTTTAACAGAATGAACTGTATGTGAACATCAAAACTGTATGAATATAATAGGGATACTCCATCCACAGTACAGGATTCCAGGATTATATATTGGGGAAGAATGAATAATGCAACTGCACATTACTATGAATGTTGTACCAGATGAACTAGGAAATGTTGTGCATGTGGCTGACATCATATTGTGGAAAAAAGTGATTTATAAGCCATGATTGGCTTGCCTTGGCTTTGTTCATTCTCAATCTCCCGCTACCAAACCCTGAAAGGGCTTAAGTAGCAGAATGTAGTCAAGAGAACGGAATGCGTTGTGTCGTGTTTACAGTTTGACTTGAATATTTGCACCTTTCGGTCCAACACATCCTTCTTCTTCTTCGTACGCAGTCAGACAGTAACCCTTATTTTTTCAAAAAAAGCGGCGGTCATCCTGAGGCTGTCGCCACTGCCATACAGCTTGTCTTTCAGTTCCACTGGTGATGGCCACATCTGCTCTCTCTGATCCTCGTATGTCGGGCAGTTCTGCAGCAGATGTTCAGCGGTCATTTTACCAGTACCGCACGGGCATTCGTCGGTACCACCTATCTTCAATTTGTTGAATAGGTGGTACCTCAGTCTATTGTGGCCAGTGCGAAGTCTGAAGACAACGACCTGCTCTCTTCGGTTCAACTGGTAATAGGCATCGTTTTTGGTCCAACACATCCGACTTCAGCAGGCATTTTTTTAGTACCGGGTTAGCATTCCCTCTTCAATCCCTTCTCCTTAGCCAGTCTGCCCTGCTGCAGCCTGTTATCCAGGATCACCGCGTGGAGGTGTAGAAGAGTCTTGGCAGCTCTGGTTCGCTGGCCCTGATGCTAGCAGTCAGCTATGGGTCGCTGACCACTGCATCTCATGCGCTGCAGGGATCTTGATCCCCGTTGAGAGAAATAAAATGTACTGCGCAACTCGTAAGCCATGATAGAAAGAACACAAATGCTTTAGTGCATGGATCCTGCAGAGAGGCTTACAGCTGTGGTGATCTCATGCTCCAATTGAAACAAAAAGGACGGATCATGGTGTCTGTGCTTATTTGAGTTGTCACCCACGTTTATGTACATGGCATTATTTACTGCACATTTTCCCAACAATCGAACTGCTTTTGTCAATCAAATAATCTTTATAGATATGGTGTGCCAAATATATTATATAAAAATCCCTACTATTTATCCTTCAACCACTAGCTTCAAAACCAGATAGAATGTTTAACTGAAATTAAAGCTTGATCCCAAATACTTCACTAATATCTGCAATTAAAACACACATACCATGCCCGCCTTTCTGAAAGTCCTTTCCATAGACTATCTGTGCGGACTTTACGTTCTATAAGTTTTTTCCAAAGATTGCCCTCTGAAATGACTCTGTGCCACTCTTTACATACTAATTCAGCAGCACAAAGTGACTTGGCATCCAAATATGCTAGTATATTCTCAGCAATGTGATCAAGGCCTTTGGCTTAAAATAAATAAATTGAAACTATTATTATTAAATCAGTCAGATAAACATTAAATCAGTCACATAAACACACAAAAAAATATATTGTAATGACTATCAATGCCAGTAAAATCAATTTATTATTTAATAAAAACTGCATTTCTACATTGATTTTCCTTACTTTTCTGTCTGCCTGTGCTGCTGACCATTGCGGTGAGCTTATGTTGCCTTCCTTGGGAGCAGTGTGTTATGTCGGCTGTTGAAAGCCTATGCTGTACTATTTCTCTTGTGTTACTTAACCATCTGCCACACAGGCTTCTTCATACTTTGTAGTCAGATCTTCTCATGCAGTGGTAGTTGATCATGTTGCATTCTCATGTGATGACAGAACCATCATATTTTCTGTACAGATATGTACTCAGCACAAGAAGTAGTCTCACCACATTTCTATCTTCATCCTCATATACTAAGCTATTGGTTTCCTGCAAAAAGTAGCTCATGTATTGAGTAAAATTGTTCAATTCCAATTGTGAATTCTGCTTCTGATGATGCAAATTGACTGGTTTCTGTAGTTATTTTCTTCATGTAAATGTTTTCTTACAAAGCTTGTCATATTCTAGTGCTCATTCACTCAGTTGTCTTTAGTTGGTTATTGATCCAGCAGCCTATGGACTCCTGCCCGTTGGCCCCTGAATTGTCTTTAAGTGAATAAGGCATCAGTACATTCCCTTGCCATGTGGAAATCAAATTGAGTTTTGTTCAGTTTAGCTTCAACAATTGTCTTATTCTTTGTTCAAGTATTTGCACAGGTGACCATTGTTTCTTGAAATAAAACTTGATGCTCTCTAAGTGCCTGCTAGATTGAAAAGTTCTTGAAAGTATTCTTTCCATCGCTGTTGTCTTACATGCTTGTTAAATATCTGGGATACATTTTTATCAACAATGACTGAAGAACGATTGTTCTGTTCTTAATATCATTGCTTTGATACTTTTGGGTGATTTTAGCATATGGATGTTAGTTGTTCTAATTATTTTTCCATGTTTTTTCTTTACAAAATTTGATTGCTTTTTTGTTATTTCATCTTGCTATTTGATAAATAACATTTTATTGTTGAATGTCCACAATGAGTAACTTGACTCTTTTGTGCACCATGAAAGTGTTAAGAGGCAGGTTGCAGTAGCTTTCCTCACATCCTGAGCGTACTGATGATGCTAAGTAACATAATCTTATAGCATCCTTGATGCTAGCTATGTCCTATAGAGTTTCTTTTTTAGTCTGTGATTTTTTTTCTTCAACATTTCACCAAGCTGTTTGTTTTCTTTCGTTGTTCTGTCTTAACTTCTTTGCTACACATAACTTATTGAGTGTATCCTATATGACTTTTTTTTAAATGGTCCATTCATTGTTCATATCTTTAGTTTCTCATTCAACGTCATAAAAATCTTTTGTCACTTCCATTTAAAAGTGTTTCTAAACTGCTGGTTCAGATTTACCTTTGTGATCACCAGCCTTTCACAGTCATTGTTAATTGTCTTTTACATGTGTCCCTAAGACATATATCTCTTCAAAGTGTTTTTGTGTCTTCCTCTATGCATTCTATCCTGCAAGTTCCAGAACAACCACTTCTGTAGAGTCTTTCCATGTCCAATCTTTTTGCCCTTGTATATTGATTACCTGATACATGTCTAGTTCATTCCTTAAATTCCACATTGATGGTTCCTTTTTACAGTTTAGTATTATCTTAGTCTTAGTTGACCTGTACTTCTACAAGGGCAAATGCCCTTGTGCAGGTTCCAGCTCTGGTGTGAGCTGAATGTACCCGGGAGAATTTCCTGCTGCTTGAATGGCTAGGCTTGAGCAGCTTATTACTCCGCTGCGTTAGAGGTGCTGCGGAGGGTGGGTAACCAATGTGCGAGTCCATCTCAATGGACTTGAGCAAAGTAGACTCGCAGCCTGTTAGGCACCATCTATGCTGCTCTTAACAAACTACCTAACCATGGTCGGTGTTATGCTATGTCCCACAGTTAGTCACTTTTTACGACATGCTCTCTGTGGGGCAGTGGTGCCATTCTTGTCCTTGTCATACAGAAATACCCCGGCAGACCACTCGGGATGTAGTATTATTCTGTCAGAACTTTTCAGTCACTGCCTGCAGAGTTATACCTCATCAGTTACTGCTTCCTTCCTCATGCAGATAATTGAATAAAGTTCCCTGCGGAACAATGCCGATAAATCTTGTTCAAATTGACTGCACATCATAGACATTGACTAGCATAGTGTTTACAACATGCTTATTTATATTACTATCTCCTCTCATATTTCCCAGAAGCTTTTCCTTTCCCAAGCCAGCAATTATCATTACTTTTTAAGTAGAAAAATATTGGACGAACAGAATGTATTTAGGTAAATATAACATGGATGGGCAGAGTGGTCTAGGAGTGAAACATCCACTTCACAATTCCAACGCACAGGGCACGAATCCCGCCATGGCCAGTTTGGCAGACAGAAGGTTTTTATCTCGGTACAATCGCTTCTTCGCGTACAATAGCAACATGCCGTACTACACACCTACCAAGAAACTTAACTTAACATTTGTATACTGGTTTAGAAGACTCTGCAGAGTCTGTATACAACCAGTTCCATTTACTTATAACAGCCAAACAGATTGTAAGTGCAACATATATGCTACTTTATCTACTTCAATTTAACATTTGTTTTATCACACCAATATTGGTGCTGGAAGAGGCTCAGTTCCACAGTGGACAAACTTCTCTAAGTCACTGAATTTCACATGGTAGTTAATATGTTAATAGTATTAACCAAGATTTTATCAAATCTAAAACAAAGAAATTATGTTTTTAAATAAAAAGGACAGAACCTATTTAAAATGTATAATTACTGAAATATATACCTGGCAAAGCTGAAATGAAATCCCTCTGTAACATAGGCTTGAGAAAGGAGTTGATCTGACCATGCTGGTAGTGGCACATACGAGAAAGTAAATGTTCAACAAATATAACTTGTTGACCCTCACACCAATTTTCAAAATATTTTGTACACGAGTCTCTGTCACGGACAAAATCCTCTGACTCCATTAATTCTTTATTGATGACAGATGGCATCAGGTGTGTAGATTCAATCTGGTAAATAAAACATTATAATAGAATTGCATTAATTATAGCTGTAAAAACTGAGCGGAGTTTGAGTGGGTGATCTCGTTGAATGCCTGCCTCTAATGGAAAAGGGACCAGGTTCAATTCCTAGTCTCAATTTGCTATAATCTACCCAACTACAAATAGGCACCTGATTTACAGTTAGGGAAGGTAAGGTGATGAGAAAGGTGACTTGGTCCCCATTTTAGGGAAAGCTGAGACCTAGTACAATGAAATAACACTTCCTATCTGAATATGGTGTCTGCTATGGAAATCAAACTTTATATTATTTTATTAATCAACTTCATCTGGATCTGCTTTTACTCAAATCCCCAAAACTTCAGAAACAAAAACCTTACATACAAACTTAAATTTAAAAGCAAAAACAATATGTATGTTTCCATAGTAACTGTTCATTACTTCTAGAGCGTCAAAGAAAATTGACCTAACCTGTCCTTTAACACCATCAGATATTTGATAGTAATAGTATTCAATATTAGAAAGATGTGAAATATTTCTTATTTCATCTATTTCTATTTTTGCAACTGGCTGTCATAATTTGTATTTTGTCTTGACAATCTCAATAGCCCCTCATTTTCATAAACATTATATGAAAGTCTCAGTGACAGAACAATCAGAGTGCTTGCCTCTCATGGCAAAATTTAATCAGCAATGTAAATGTTACATGAGTTAGCCGTCAAACCTCACCAAAGTTTAAACCTTGAACAATGAATGAAGTCTCTAAAACTTCATCCCCTAAGGCAGTATCTGCTATGGGACTACCTCTGCCTTTTTAATATTGTTGCAATGAAAACATGAATGTCTAAAGACATTCGGAAGACAATAGAAACAATGTCAATAACATTCACAACTTCCCATATAAGGCAGCTATCATTTAATTTAACCAAGTAAGGAAATATTTTTCAATGGTAAAAAATATAGTGAAATGTTTGTTTCAAGAGTAAAATGTAAACAAAAATACATATGAATAGATAGATTACAGTTGAAATTTTGCACAAAAATTTAATGTATTATAATTATGAAATTAAATAGATAACCAAGAAGTTATAAGCAGCGAGAAAGCATAGGTCTAAAGTAATGGGTAGCAATAGAAACATTATTTGTTTAAATAAAGTAAGCCTAAAAAAGGTAAAGAAATGCTCTGCAATGGTTTCAGAAATGACATGATAAATAGCTCAAACTACAATTGGTCAGTAGGTTAAATGATTGTAAAAAAAAATGGTTAAAACTGAAAATAAAAAGATTTCACTTTTAGTTTCATTTAGAGTGAATAAGGTTTGCATTGTAATAATTATGTGTATTATTAAATATCCTGTAAAATCCTGCTGTTTCCTGTATTGAAGGACTGTAATCAGAAAGTAATGGCTATACCAAGAAACATAACGTAAATAAAGGTCACCAGTGGCAGTTGTAAATAGTGACTTTCTGCAAAGGACATGCTACTTACATAGACTATGTGGCTTTTCTATGTTCACATAACAATACCATGTATCAATATCATGTTAAGAAATTATAGCCTATAATACAGTTGAGGAAGGCAAGACAATGAAGATAACAACTGAGACCTCATTATACAATGAAGTCTCTAACAATTCCACCATGATGGCAGTGTTACAGTGTATGTCATGTGTCTAAATATCTTTACTTTTGCATATATTGTCTTCTTGATATATTACATTTAGTGTTCACAAATGAGTCGATGACTAACATTCAATGTGCAAATGTTTAAATCATATAATAGGGTCTAACTATGGCAAATGGCTGTTTGACTAACATTCAATGTGCAAATGTTTAAATCATTTAATAGGGTCTAACTATGGCTGTTAAATTCAGTTTCTTTAATTCATCTGTTGGTTTAATTTGTAATTAGACCTATTTTAGTATTTATTTTCCATAAAAACACGTTTGAATAAATCAGTTCATACATTATACAAGCAGGAAATAAATAGAGGATATCAGTTATCACACACATGATATGTGAATAGAAATACAAAATAATCCAGTGATAACGTCGTTAGGCAGTGTTAAGAACAGGATAATATGATGTTATCTTAACTTCCTATATCCTATTCATATCACTTATGTTACTTCAAGAGTGGCAATAATTGTTCTTGGAATATTTACTATATTTAGATTAGGTGTTTCCTTGAAAAATGAAATACTCAACTATCATGCCACTATGGCCATAGGCTTTCAATTTAAATTAAGTACAATGTTTGGCACCTCAGATTAAAATGATGATGTGATAACTTCGCATAACTCAACTGTTAACTGGTGTTACTTTAACCATTATTAAGCTAACCACAAAAACAAAGCGGAGGTTTAGGACACTAGACTATAAAATTATAAAAAAGTTAAAAGTTGAGATAAAGCGAACTCAACGCATCCTCTTGTAGAAGGTCAGCCTATTGTTTCTTCATTTTATTCTACCCTCTGAACCAGGATCGTAGAATCCCTACATCTGCCATACCCCTCCCTTATTCATGTTCAAGCCGAATCATAAAGGGTAGATCTAAATAGTAAATGAGATAAGTTAAAGTACTAGTAGTAGTAGTGTAGTAGTTAAGTAAGAAAGCCAAAATGAAGTTCTCTCTATCTTTCACTTTTTGATGAGTCTCTATCATATAATTTTACCTTCTTATCTGAATCATCCGGTAAACTACACGTTTCCATATTCGTTTCTTGAAATCCTGTCTCCAACAACTCGGACATTATTTACATAAATTCTAAAGGTTGAAATGATAAACTGCCCAGTCAAATACAGAAGTTCCGTTTCCACCCTTGTTGATCTTCCTCTTATACAGAGACATAAAATGTCTGACGTCACTTTAGCTCACGTTGGATCAACGAGAATTCGTTTAAAATACGATTCTATTAAAACTTGCTTGTATGATATTGTTGTTTAACCTACAATTAACTTTTAATAAATAACGTATAATCTAATATACAAAATACGCGAATTATAAAGGTATTAGAAAAGATATAATTAACTGTTTACCGACTTATCACTGACGGCCGATGTTCCGTGGAAATTTATCAATTGCTATGTTGCTGTAACTTATCAAAATACTTTTCTGCGGAAAGATGTCTACCGCAAACATACTTATTCGTTCATCTTCTAGCTGGAGTATAGAGCTCTGTCATAAATATCCCCGCACTATTCAATCCGTTGTCTTCTTTTTAGTCTTGTTCCAGTCCAGTCGTCGGTCTCTGAATAAATCAATCAAAACTATAACTATAATTAGTTAGTTAGTTTAGTTGTCTTTCCACTTGTGCCCTCGAGCGTCATCTATCCAGCGCCAAGTACGTTGCTTCGGTCAATGTGAGCACTTGTCGCTGCACAATCACCCTAATGTCATCTATCCACCTGCCTCGAGGTCGCCCCCTTGCTCTGTAGCCAGATCTACCAGCGTTGTAAGTCATCAGTGGAAGTTGATGAGGGTGCATTCTCATGAGATGACCAAACCAACTTATTTTCTGCCTGGAAATGTATTCGCTACAAGACGAAGTTCCGACCATATTTCGAATGTCGTCGTTCCGCACTTTGTCTCTTCTGGTAACACCGATGAACTTCGTCAAACACTTCATTTCACAAGTCGAAATTCTTCTCTCACGTGCCCTGGATAGAGGTCATGTTTGGCACTGGTAACACAGAGTCGGCATAAATATAATTTTATCAGCTGTTGCTAAACTAATGCTCGGGTGTATAAGCAGTGGGGACAGCTGATAAGTCACTGCAGATGCTTTCTGACACCTAGTCTCAATTTCCCTGTCGATCCTAACGTCTGACGAAAAATTACTGCCCAAATACTTGAACTCATAGACTTGTTGAAGAGCAATATCATTTAGACTTATCTTGAGTGGCCATGGTGTTCTACTACTGATCATCATAGTTTCTGTTTTGTTCTTGCTAATTTGCATGTTATGTTTAGCACAGGTTGTGCGTTCATGTGGTTTTGCGGTTTATTTTCATCGTCGTACAGCAAGCACTGATCATCTGCAAAGAGTAATTCGTGTATTGAGTTATGTTCTGCTTCAGATGTCTCAATTTGACCAGTCTCTGGTGCGATTTTGTCAATGTAGATGTTAAACAACAGATGAGAAAGCACATACCCTTGTCTCGCGCCGGTAGTGATTTCAAAAGCATTGTGACACATTAGTCGTTCTGACGACGTCTGTACTCAAACGATACGGTGCTCTGACATTATCAAGAAGCTCGCCTTGTACACCATAATCGTCCAGTATCTTCCAAAGTTTAATCCTGGCTACCCTATCAAACACTTTTTCCTGATCAATGAAAGCAACACATATATTTTTGTTGTATGCTATTGATCTTTCGCTTATTTGCCTTAAGGTATCCCGCCCAGTCCAGATGAGGTCGAGAAAGCAATCAACTTAATATCCAGTGGCAAAGCCCACAATTGTCCACATGTGAAGCACATGGGCAATCATCCATTTTGTAATAACCACAGGGGAATCTCCTTCCTATCGATCGCTGAAAAAAATTATAGCTCGAGTCTTGCTCACAGCTCATCTCAAGCAGAAGCTACTCACAGACAGTCAATGTGGTTTCCAAGCTGGTCACTGGACAGTTGATTGTTGATAGCTCGTCAAATCAAAGAGAAATGTAAGGAACAGCATCGAGATCTGTTCACGACTTTTTTGTCCTGACAACGGCCTTTGACACCGTCAACAGAGACTGGCTCTGGAAAATCAGGGCGAATTTTGGTTATTCCAAAAAATGTATCATAGTTGTCCGCCAGTTTCACGATGGCAAGTCGGCCCGCGTACTAAAGGATGGTGAACTCTCTGCAGCGTTCCCAGCCATAAATGGAGTCAAACGACTGTGTGCTGGCTCCCATACTTTATAGCATGATATTTGAAGCCATGCTTTCTGATGCATCACATAACTGTGACATTGGCATACAGATAAGATACCGGACGGCTGGGTAGCTGTTCACTCTGAGGCGCCTAAAGTCCCTCACAAAGGTCAAAGAAGCAACTATCTTAGACCTCTATGCCGATGACTGCGCAATTAACACGTGCTCATAACAGGACAGGCAAGCAGCCATGAATGAGTTCTCAGCTGGGTATTTTAATTTTGGTCTTACTGTGGACACTAAGAAAACGGAGATAATGTTTCTATCCGCACCCGGGGAACCCTATCAGGAACCAAACGCTCCTATACATGAACATCGTCTAAATGCAGTTAATATTTTTACCTATCTTGGCAGTACCCTCACTGGAGAAGAAAATATTGACTCTGAGGTCCACAACAGACTTTCCAAGGCGAGTACTGCTTTCGGCAGACTACGAGAAAACGTTCTGGACCGGCAGGTGTTGCCACCAAGATAAATGTGTATCGTGCTGTTGTGCTAACCACCATTCTGTACGCATGCGAAACATGGATAGTCTATAGTACGCATGCAGGAAACTTAATCATTTCCATGTAAACGCCCCCCTACCACCCACTCACCCCACCCTGTAGACTGCTCATGATCGGTTGGAAGGATAGAGTGCCCAACTCTGTAGTCCTCAGTAGGGCGCGACACTCTGGCATCCATACTCTGTTACAGAGAGCCCAGACAGATGGATAGGGCATGTTGTTCGCATGTCAGATGAGCGCCTCCCTAAACAACTGTTGAACGGTATTTAGGGACAGGACAGCGCTCGTGGGGGGGGGGGGGGGGACAAAAGCAACGATACAAAGACACTCTAACAGTTTCTTTAAAATGTTACAAAAACACTCTAACAGTTTTTTTAAATAGTTTCTGCATTGATGTTGCTGCCTGGGAGCTGCTTGCTCCGTACCACACAGCCTAGCGCACTGCTATCACACATGCTGCTTGCACCTCTGAGCAGAGGACCATTACGGATGCGCAGGAAAAGCGAGCTGCACGAAAAGAAAGAATGCAAGACTGCCAAAATACAAATGCTATTCATGTGTGCACTACGTGAGGTGGAGTTTATCACGCTCAGATCGGACTGCACAGTCATATACAGTCACATCTGAATAAAGATGTCTGACACTGTCGCCAACTTCGCTTGCGATGGGTAACTAACTACCTAAAACTAACTAACGTTGCGGATGTATGGACAACTTCCGAATCGGAAAGTCGCCAGCATAAATAAGACGAAATATAATTTTCACGACCGGAAAACAAAAAAATAAACATGGCGCCTCCAGTATACACAGACATGAATATACTACACCAGTCTGGTATAAGACTGTCAGATGTATTAGAGTTAGGAATTGAATGTGAGTAATCAAATTTGTCATTACAGAGACCCTATATATTTAAATATTACATTATTATGTTATGTTGCCGGAGTTAGTTCAACTCAAGTGCCATACGCGCGAACATATGACTACTACTAGTACTAGTACTACTACTACTAGTAATAAGTACTACTTAGACTAAACTTAGTACTACTACTACTTAACTAAGTACTACTACTAGTAGTACTAGTACTACTACTACAGTACTAGTACTAAATAAGTACTACTACTACTACTACTCTAAGACAGTTAAGAGAATGAAAGAAGCAGCGAACCACACAATATGGGAAGATATTGTCGGAGGAACAGATGTTGAACAGAAGTGGGAGAGTTTTAATACAGTTCAGAGTTCTCGAAACGCTAAAAGTAGTAAAAGACTCAGAGGAATCCTGGAATGTGTTCCATGTAGGGAGGTAAATCACAAGCATAAACAGTGGATAACTAGTACTATTAAACTAGAATTGTAGTTAAATGTAGTCTAATTTCGTGTTAAAAAAGTGTTAAAAATAAACTAATAAAGGATGGAAAAAAATAAATAGAGGCAGGTAACCTAACATATTTAAAATATTTGGACAAGCAATACATATCTCAAGAAAGTTAATAAAACAGCAAAAATAGACTTCGAAAAGAAACTTGCCCAGAGGATCAAGACTGATAGTAGTGATAGTAAAAGCTTCTTCTCTTATGTTAGAAATAAACAAATCGAAGGACAAAGTAGGCCTCTCATAGACAGTACAGGGAAAAAAATAAGTTAGAATAGGGAGGCAGCAAATCTACTCAATCAGTACTTTGGCACAGTCTATACAAAAGAGGACTGCTCCAAGATCCCAGAGCCTATAGATATTTTTTAAAGAGACATGGATACAGCAGGATTAAGATCAATGTGTATTACTATTACAGAAGAGTGTTTTAAAAAAATTGGAGGGGTTGAAAGTGGATAAATGACCAGATCAAGATGGTATTCATCCAAAATTGCTATTTGAAATTAGAGACCAATTATCAAAACCATTAGCTTTATTATGTTCTCAATCACTTGTACAAGGGATTGTTCCACAGGATTGGAAAGATGCGGGAGTGATCCCCTTATTCAAAAAGGGCAAAAAAGCAGATCCAGTGAACTACAGACCTGTGAGTTTAACGAGCATAGTCTGTAAATTGTTAGAGTCAATAATCAAAGAAAACATTGTAATGCATTTAGACAAATTTTATCTAATTGGAAATAGTCAGCATGGGTTTTTCTTCTTCGTTCGTTCTCAATCTCCCACTATAGTCCAGAGAACGGAATGCGTTGTGTCGTAGTTTACAGCTTGGCTGTGATATTTGCACCTTTCGGTCCAACACATCCGACTTCAGCAAGCATTTTTTGAGTACCGGGTTAGCATTCCCTCTTCAATCCCTTCTCCTTAGCCAGTCTGCCCTGATGCAGAGTGTAATCCAGGATCACCGCGTGGAGGTGTAGAAGGGTCTTGGCAGCTATGGTTCGCTAGCCCTGACGCTAGTAGTCAGGTATGGGTCGCTGACCACTGCAGCTCTTGCGCTGCTCAGCATCTTGATCCCCAGCATGGGTTTACCAGAGGGAGATCATGCTTAACACGTCTATTAGAATTCATGGAGGAGGTTACCAAAATGATAGATAAAGGGGAGCCAGTGGACGTTATTTATCTAGATTTTGCAAAGGCCTTTGATAGAGTACCTCATCAAAGATTATTTCGAAAGATCACATGGAATAGGTGGGGAAGTTGCCAAATTGATTGAAAATTGGTTAACGGGAAGAAGGCAAAGGGTGGGTATAAATAAGGAGTACTCTAAGCGGTGTGAAGTGAAAAGTGGAGTGCCACAGGGCTCGGTTTTGGGACCAATTTTATTCTTGATATATATAAATGATTTGGACATAGGTATGGGATCCATTATTGCAAAATTTGCTGATGACACAAAACTATGCAGTAGTGTCTCATCTAAAGCAGAAGTGGATATTAATAGCTGTCCATCGTTGTCGATGAGGACTGCCAACATCATCCTTGTCACAGATTTCCCTTTTAGGTGTGGGTGCGCATGTGGCTAAACAGGCCAATGCGGGCACGAAAACATCTGCTACATATCGGGCACACGAGGTTTGTAGAAGGGGATGGTGTTCCCGCTGCTCGGGATTTCCGCGTCTCGCGTCAGCTCTGGGCTTTCACAACACGGTCGTCTTCACCGGTAGCTACACCCGATTTGACTACGCTTCTCCAGTCAGATCTGTTTTGCGCAAGACATTCCCAGGTGTCGATGTCTTTCTGGCAACTTTTCAGTGAGTCCTACGGACCGTCTTTAAAACGTTTCTTTGGGCGACCTCTCTCGCGCCATCCCTCTCTCAGCTCGCCGTAGAGAAGCTTCTTTGGGAGCCGCTCGTCTGACATATGGACGAGGTGTCCGGCCCATCCTAGTCGTGCTTTGTCTATATGTGCATGGATATATTGAGGTCGGATTTAGATAAAATTTGAGAATGGTCTGTAATCTGGCAAATGGAGTTTAATGTAGATAAATGTACAATCATCCACATGGGTAGATCCAATATGGAACATAATTACAGAATGGGAGAGAACAATATTTGAAAGATAGATAAAGAAAGGAACTTAGGGGTTATAATAGATCATACATGTAAGGTGAGGGAGCAAGTTCAGGTAACAGTAAAAAAGGCAAATGCAGGGAAGTGATAGTCCAACTGTATAAAGCATTAGTTAGACCTAGATTGGAGTACTGTGTACAGATGTGGAGTCCTTATCAGAGAGGGGATATAAACATGCTGGAAAGAATACAAAAAAGAGCAACAAAACTGATAGTGGGATTACAGTTATGAGGAAAGATTTTTAAAAATAGGCTCACAGTGTCTAGAAGAGAGAAGAATTTGTGGTGACTTAATATAAGTTTATAAGAGGATCAGAGGAATGGATAAATTAGACTATAACAAGTTTTTTAAAATACAGCCACCAACAAGAACAAAAGAGCACAGCTACAAGTTGACTAAGGAGAGGTCCAGATTAGATAATAGGAAGTATTTTTTTAGTCAGAGAGTTGTGAATGCTTGGAATGCATTGCCAAGGTAGGTGGTGAAGGCTGGGACGGTTAATACATTTAAGAAAAAAATTGGATGCGTATAGCTTTTAGAGCAAGGTGATGTAAATGGAACTGGTTGTATACAGACTCTGCAGAGTCTTCTAAACCAGTATAAAGACGTTAAGTAACTTAGAATAACTTATAAGAATGCAGAAACTGAGTCACGAGAAATGGCTTATTTTACTTTAACTTTTTAGGCCTTCTAAGAAGAGTAAATCAACTCAGGACTGCAATCACTGAAGAGAAACTGAAACTTCGATGAATAATGACTCTTCCACATCCTTTGTTTTTTTGCTTCCTTAATAGTTCATAGCTCAATCAATTAAATCATCGTTTGATGTTATCAATATTAGTTAGTGTTAAACTTGACTATCCATACTTCCACTCAACTGTAGTGGTGTTTACCTCTGGCACGCTTTCTCTTGACATTTTCTTTTCAGTAAAGCTGAGTAAGTCCATGGTGTTGTATTTTTGATGTGATCAAAATATCCTTACTCATCATCATGTAGCATGTCCTTTGTAGAACGTCGCTCCTATCACAGTCTGTCTGAAAGAAACTCGTTCCCTTGCCAAAACTCCAGCCTCTGCCACAGTCATATCTTGGTGCCATCGTCTTCTTGGTCTACCCCTTCCTCTTTTGCCTGGAACCATACCTTCCATCACCGTTCTCCCGAGACCATTGTGTCTCTTGATGTGACCAAAGTATTTGCATTTTCTGGTCATAATGGAATTGATAAACCAGTTCTCCTCTATGCTCAACTCTTGCAGAATGTCTACATTTGTTTTTTTCTCTGTCCAGGTTATTCTGAGGATCTTTCTGTAACATTTTGACTCAAAGGATTCGATTCTTTGTCTGGAAGTTTTGGTAATCGTCCATGATTCGCAGCCATAAGCTGCCACAGGAAAAACACAGGCTCTCAAGACTTTTACTTTTATCATTTTGTTGGTGCTCTGCCATAATTTCTTCAGACTGTTCAGTCTTTGCATTACCATGGCTAGTCTTCTTTTGATTTCTTTCGAGCAGTCTCCATTTTTGTCAATTCTGGAGCCCAGATATTCAAAATGTGTGACCTGATCTATTTCCTCATCACCCACTGTAAATTTACGCTGATATTGTGTTTTGTTGGTGGTCATTATCTTTATTTTATTTATGTTTATAAACAGGTTTTGATCTTTACTATGTCCATTTACGGCTGAAATTAGCTGCTCTAGCCCTTCTGCACTTCTTGATATATCACTGTGTCATCTGTGTATCGTAACTCTGGAATCTCGTACCCCCCAATTGTAAATGGGTAGAAACTTTCAATGTTCTCGTCTTCTCGAACATTTCTCATTATACATTCCGCATATATGTTGTACAGATAAGGTGAGAGGATACATCCCTGTCGTACTCCCTTTTGTACTGCAGACCAATCTGATGTTTGCCCAGATACTCAGACAGTGGCTTGTTGATCTTGGTATAATGTTTCAATGAGATGGACAATGTGCAAAGGAAACCCTATTTCCTTCATGATTCTCCACAGATTTTGATTGTTTTACCGTATCGAAGGTCTAACTACCAAACTTTTGTTCATCAATTCTCTTTGCGCCATTAATTTCTCCTTTATTTTTTTCTTTTCTTTCCACGAGATAGATCCTATATCCTATTCATCTATATTATTTATATACATTTTTTTAAAGGGTTCACTTTTCTTCTCAACGTTTTGTTCATTGTCCATGTTTCTGCACCATGATATAGTGAAGAAGAATATAATAATAGTGGTCTCTAGGTAAGGGTGTCCACCTCGGGTGCTGGAGGTTGCGGGTTCGAATCATGGTGGAAACCGGGATATTTTCACTAAAATCTTCTGGTAAAAATTCCCCTGATCTCTGGACAGGGAGATGAGATTCTTGTGTTCAGTGTCGAGCACATAAAAATTCCTTTACAGAAATCGAAAAGAGTAGGCTTAGCGGCTGCTGCCTGGACAAAATTCAAGTTAAAAATCTACCCAAAATTGTGTATCTTCCCTCAGACTTAGTAAGCTGCAGGAAGTTTAAAATACCTACTACGGATGGCCGCTATCCTTTGGCTTCCTGGCAACAGGCATTAACATGCCTGTTTGAACACCAGGATTCCAAGAAATAATAGTTGTCCATTGCAAGTGAAGAGGGAGACACCATTGGACTATTGATGCGAAATATGTGTTCTCTGATGGCTGCAAAGACCAATCCTGGAACAGCACACTCAGTCACATGGGGGGAGCCGGCAGTGGAATCGTTGTGAGTATTGTTAATTCGGACAGCCCGCTTTAGTTTAGCATCCGCGATGGCTATACTCTCTGCGATCTGAGCACCTACAGTGATACTAGCTCACCATGTGGTACGGTCTTGTGCAACCATCTCGCAGGTGATTGAAACTTTTCAGAGACACTTTCAAGGAATCTCTTTAGCTTTTCTTCTGCCCTCCTGGAGAGCATCTGCCTGTTTTGAGCTCACCATATAACAGCTGCTTGAAGATGCATTTATCTGGCATTCGAACAACATGTCCTATCTATTGTAGCCATCAGTTTCTCTTTGGTGATTGCAGTTGTGAGTCGATCGTCTCTTCTTAGAAAGAGGAATATAGATAAAACCTGATCACTTTCATTTTTAATTTGTGAGTTATTTGTTTGGATGTCAATATATGACCCACTTCGGTGACAATATATTAGGCTATCACTATTATCTCCATGATTTCCATTTCTCATCTTTCATCCTTTGTTATTTCCAAGATAGTAGAAGCTCTTGCCCTGTTCAATTGTTTGATCATTTAATTTTATTCGTAGAGTAGATTTGAAGTCAAACTTTGCTAATTATCATATTTTTCTCAGTGCTAATATCCATTCTAAATACCCGTTCTTTGCTTGAATCCACAATTCCCATAATTCTTGTTTGCTTTCAGCTAGCAGAACTGTTTCATCCGCATATCTCAGATTATTTATTGAAACTTCACCAATAACATTGGACAACACACAAATTGTCTTTGAATTTAAATGTTTTGGAGAACAATATATTTTTATGTATAATTGACTCAGTTCACATTGAGTACATAGATAGCCATTTCGCAATACTGCTTTCAATGTCCATATTGTGCCATGTTGCATCAGTGGAGTTATGATTACTGATCACAATGATGCAGTCATTAGTTGTAAGTGAAATCTCCTAGGATCAGCATGACATTTTAACGGCACCTATTTAACCCTTCGTCATAAGTACAACACAAAGTGATTCCTGCATTTCATAACCAGCAGCATTGATGTCACATAACTGTGTTAATAGTGCAGATAATTTTTGTTACATTTGCGGGGAAGTTACGTTTGCAAGTGAGAAAAGGGTAATCTTCAATAGTGAAAGCAGCATAATACCTTAATCTTGCATCCAAAATTGGAGACCAGGACAATGTGCCGCCCTCCCTTTTTCTGGTCATTGGTGGGAGATAATGCCCAAGAGTGCAGATCAACTATCACATTTGACCTAGTTTGCTAGTTAGCTATACTTTCTGACTGTGTTCGGCAACCTCACATAGTTTTCATCCAAAAACCAGCCACCGTCAGTGATCTCTCATTTGCCACCATCAGGTCGTCCACTGTACAGGATTCCTGCATACTGGGACATATAATCAGGTCTCCCAGGTCCTAGACGACAATGGAACATTGACTTTCCTAATTTTCCTACTGTCTTATATTCATTATCTTTTGTTATACAAGTGTGTGTATTCTGTGAGTTACTTCTCTAATAACTGTTGCACATATTTCAGTGGGATTTGAACAATTTGCTGTTAATTTCATTGCACCAAGTTTGCAAGGCGGGAAAGGGAAAAAGAATGAAAAGGTATATTTCAATATCTATTCTAATTTAAATAGCATACATATGAACTACGTAGCACATTTCTTAAAAATTGTAAATCTTGTTATACATTAGTTTTAATTTGGTTTCTTTTAACTTAATTTAACGTCCTGATACTAGTTTAGAAGACTGCAGAGTTTGTATACAACCAGTTTCTTTAACCTCATTTGATCTTAAAAACTATATGCATCCAATCTTTTAATGCCTGTACTTATTTATTTGCTAACTTAGATGCATATGATGATCTTTTTTTATATTATTTTATGGGGACGGCGCGGGCTAGTGGTTAAGTGACACGGCTCACAATCCGAAGGTGTTGAGTTTGATCGTCATCACAGCACCGGCACTTACCGAGGAAGCAAACCCATAGAAAATGCAGGAGGAAGCAGACCCCTACATAAAATGCATGCTGAAGTCAGATGCACTAGGCCTACAGGCACAAAAATAAAAACCACAATGCAACGCACACTGCCTTGAAAATTAGAGAAATAAGGCAAACACCAAAAAAAAAAAAAAAAACCAAATTTGTTCACCAATTGAACATACGTACAATGCACATGATGACGTCACTTCTGGTGTGTACAGCACATACCAGCCGTCAAGTTTACAAAATTTCATTATCTTCAAACTCATAGTTTTTTAACAGCTGAAGGATGTCGACTAGTTGACATTCATCGCAGAATGCAGGCAGTGTATGGTGACAAAAGTGTATAGAAGACAATAGTGAAGAAGTGGACATTTAAAGAAGGACGCGAGTTAGTGAAAGATCTTCCGAGACCAGGTCAGACGCATGATGTTGCATCAGACAATGCCATCACCAAAATTGATGCAGCAATTCGGGTGGGCCGTCGCCAGAGCTTACGTTTGCTAGCAGAGGAATTCGCTGTGTCGCTAGGGGCAGTTCAAATGGTGATTAGCAAGAAACTGAAGTATCTGAAGGTGTGTTCACAATGGGTACCTCGGTTGCTGACCACCATAAGGAAGAACGCATGGGATGGAGTTTGAACCACTTGCTGCGATACGAAGAGGAGGGGGGATTCGTTTCTTTTGCGAATAGTGGCAGTGATGAATCGTGGTGCCTCCACTTTGAGCCGAGCAGCAAAACTGCTAGCATGGAATGGAAAAATCCCGGATCACCGAAACCAACAAAATTAAAGTCACACATTTTTGCTGGTAAGGTTATGCGGACAGCGTTTTTTTTTACCATGAGGGATTTTTGTTGGTAGACTTAAAGAGCCTGACGTGAACACGTGACACACTAGACAAGCTGCATACAGCAATCAATAAACGAACCTGACTGCTTTAGAGTGGTGTGATTCTTTTGCACGACAATGCGCATCCACGTCACGAATATTGTTCAGAAAGCACTAGCACAGAAAAGGTGGGAAGTACTGCCACACCCATCCTATATCCCTGATATGTCCCTTTGTGACTTCCATTTGTTCGGGCCCTTAAAAAAATTTCTGAAGGACAAAGATTTGACTCCGATGCAGACGTCATGTTCTTGGTGACCAAATAGTTTTTCTTCTTCTTCGTTCGTTCTCAATCTCCCACTATCAAACCCTGAAACGCTTAAGTAGCAGAATGTAGTCCAGAGAACGGAATGCGTTGTGTCGTAGTTTACTGCTTGACTGCGATATTTGCACCTTTTCGGTCCAACACATCCGACTTCAGCAAGCACTTTTTTAGTACCGGGTTAGCATTCCCTCTTCGATCCCTTCTCCTTAGCCATTCTGCCCTTTTGCAGCCTGTTATCCAGGATCACTGCGTGGAGGTGTAGAAGGGTCTTGGCAGCTATGGTTCGCTGGCCCTAAAGCTAGCAGTCAGCCATGGGTCGCTGATCATTGCTGCTCGGCATCTTGATCCCCCCAAATGGTTCAAAGAGCAACCAAAGTCATTTTTTTTGGACGGCAGATGCGTGTCTGAATACCTATGGAAACATTTTATAACTAGCCCTGTGCCACGTTTGCTTCATAACAATTGCTATATTTAATTCTGTCACACCAGTTTGTAACAAAGCCACTATGTCCGATTAAGTGGTTAAGTGATATTGCTCATAACTCGAAGGTGCTGTGTTCGCTCCCCAATCACAGCACCGGCCGTTACCCCGGGGAAGCAAACCCTTAGAAATGCAGGAGAAAGCAGATCCTTATATGAAATGCATGATGAAGTCAGATGCACTGAGCTGACAGACGCCTGGGAGAATAGACAAATAAGATGAATGAAAAAAACAGCACAAAAAAAACTACATGTATCATATTGTAAAGTGACCATATTATTTCCTCCACAATAAGAAGTGCACCTAAGCATCTGCATGGACATTCCGATTTCTAAAAATTTAAAAACCCTTATTGGTTCACATTAGCATGTTCACGGGCCACTTCAGAATTGGCAGATACTGTTGTTAATTTTATAAATTTTGTTCCTGTAGTAAGTTTAGAAAAGCAGTTTAGAAATCATACAAGGGGATACATTGCAGAAAAATCATTTTGAAAGATAACTGCTAGCAACAACAACAGCAGCAACAAATACAAAATTGTTGGCCACATATTAAGGTTGGGTTTAGAAAACCTTATGACATAATATAATAGTTGCTTATCACAAGCAAAGATGACGAGAGCATTAGTCTTGTGCTGCGAGATAAGATTTATATGATTGTTAAGTCCTGTAACAGCAATGCTGGCTCTGCCGCACATGGGACACACAAGTAAGGAGTTAACTATGGGGGTCGTTGTGCTTCCTGTTCTTTCAGGCAGTTTTGAAGCCTCAGCGAAAATATTCCGCTCAGTGAACTGAGCACCCTGTGTGGCCTTCGCGCTTCAGTCTTTTTTGTGCATCTACCTCCCAGGAGGTGACATTATTGTTGAAATTCTGTCAAGGAACTGTTTGTGCTTATTTATTTTAAAGATCTGTCTATTTCTGCATGAATTATAACCATGATATATCTAAACAATGTTAAATCATATAATTAATGAAACACATTCCTCCCACACCTCGCCCCTTATTTTCCACAATTTAGCTTGCTGTTCCACCTCCTGCCGATATACTCTTAAATGATGAAAGTGTTAAAGCTTTGCAGGTCAGTCTCATGTGCTCAATGTATTTGTAACCATGTGGTCCCTTATGATCAAACTCTTATCTTTGATGCGAGTCTGGAAAGACCTTGGAAAATGTGGGAATGGAATGCTTCATTTCAAGGGCTTTTCTAATCTTGTTTTCTCCAGTTGCTTCTTCTTCTTCTGCGGTCATTCTCAACCTTCCACTACCAAGCCCTGAACAGAGCTTTACAAGTAGTCCGGTAAATGGAATGCATTATGTCGATAGTTTACAGCTTGACTTCGATATTTGCACCTTTCGGTCCGACACATCTGTCTTCGGCAAAATTCAGTTGCTACTTTTATGGATGCCTTGCATGATACTGCATCTTCATGAATCTTGTTCTTGCACAGCAGCTTCCCAAGTGTCAGGTATTATGCCAAAGACTTTTAGATGGTCTGACATGTGAACTACATGACATGTCCAGCGGATCTGGAACTGCATTGAAATAGTGTTGATGCTGGGTATACCAGCTCTGTCGGTTGGTTGGTTGGCTATTAATCCAACGGCCTATGGGCTCCTGCCCTTTTGTCCAGTGCCATATAGTGGTATCTGCAAGTGTTTGTGAGCTCTTGTTGTGTTCCGTACAAAGTGTTCCATTTGTCTAGCCTTGGAGGAAGAAGCTCTTTCCTAACACCGGCAAGCGCCGGACATTCAATAAGATGATGTTTGACAGTTTCATAGGCACTCTTGAGTATGTTCTGGTTGGATTCTGTTCAAGTGACTGTTAAGTTGTATGCGTTAAATGCGAAGTCGGAAAATGATACTTTAGTCTCTCCTTTTCAGGAGGTTGATGTTGTTTTTGGGATTTGGACAGCTCTGTCAAGAATGGTGGTATCCGGGATCCTGTCCTGTGATTTTATCATCATCATCCTTCTGAGACAGACTGTGTGGAAGTGATTCAGCTTCATTACGTGGCACCTGTATACAGTCCATGTTTCACATATATACAGCAGCACTAGAAGCCCCACAGCTGTGTACACCTTCAGCTTTGTCTGTAGACTAATGCCACTTCAATACCAAATATTGGTATAAAGATGTTGTTGAATGCTCACAATGAGTAAGCTTACCCTTGTGTGCGCCCTGAGTGGCAGGTTGTAGTAGCTTTCTTCGCATCCCGGGCATGCTGATGAAGGTGAGACGCCACACTCCAGGCGGTTGTGCTGTGCTTGGCTTCATCTGTGTGGCCCTCACTACTATAGGGATCACATCGATCCACATCTCATCAGCCAGGTTGCCTTGAAAATAGCCTGTTTCCAGGTAAGGCTACGTGGAAGAGAGATTGAGGTCTTGGCCAGTGTATTGTGCCTGACCCTAACGCGACGTCCTGGTCAGTGCCTGACTTGGACTAGCGTCTCAGTTCCCCTGGTATAAAGATAAATAAATGAAACTTGTAATCATGAAAGCATGTCTTATTGGGAGTGGTTATTCCTAGAGTAAAAGTGCATACTGACAGAATGATCTGATAATAGGTAGTTCAAAAGTTTATATTAGTACAATGACAAACAAAGCATACTTTATTGTACAATAACAAAACTGTTCGTCTTGAACTAAGAACAACACATATGAACTAGTCTAAACAAATAAAATGAGAATGAGTAACATAGAATTATGAAAACTGTACCTACCTGCCTAAAGTAACAAATAGAAACACAGAGAAAGATGAAATGCACTTTAGCTTGTAGTGAAATGATAAATTAACAATGGTACAAAATAAGTAGTTCGGTAGAAAGCGCAAGTTAAATGTGAGGGTCACTGCTTTGCAACTAAATCTCAAAGAAGAATAAAGTAGAAATAGGATGCTGACAATATTGCACTGGCATTTACTTTCTTGGAATCGTGGTATTTGAACAGCCAGGTGTATTCCTGGTATTCAAACAGCCAGGTGTATTCCTGGTATTCAAACAGCCAGGTGTATTCCTGGTATTCAAACAGCCAGGTGTATTCTTGGTATTCAAACAGCTAGGTGTATGCCTCCTGTTGATTTTTACTTCCTGTGGCTCGCTATGTCTGGGGGAAGATAGGTGGCGAAATTGGTAGAAATTTTCAAGAATTTTTCAAAATTTGTGTGCTGACAGTGGCTAGCAGCCTGCTCTTTTCTATTTTAAGCTGTCAAGGGTTCTTCTATATGTACAGCATGTACATGGGACCTCTGAATTTATCATCCATCTCAGATAGGACTAGATGCTAGATCCCACCGTCCTTCAGATCAGTGGTTACTTGAAACTTTCAGGTTTTGAACACCTGTTTTCATTTGTTTATTGAGAGATGAATGCCTAAGCTCTCTGCTATAACTGCTCCTCTGCATAGATACAGAAACAAATGAAGCCTGTATCAGATTAAAAAAAGACATCACTATGGGCTGAGAATAATACAAATGAAAGTAGCTAACTATTCTGAATTAGTAAAACAAGCAAAGGAAGACATGATCAGGGAATGTAGGACAAGATGGCTGGGGAAACATTGGATATCTGAAGGGCTGAAAGTCTCAAAAGATTGTTGTGGAAGACATCAAATCATAATACTGCTGAAATTGACACACTGATAAAAATGTATTTATAACCAGCCTTTTTTTTTTTTTTCTCTTTTGTTGGTGTTTGCCTTATTTATCTTTTCCCCAATGCGGTGTGCGTTGCACTATGGTATTCATTTTGTGCCTGTCGGCTCAGTGCATCTGTCTTCAGCATGTATTTTATGTAAGGGTCTGCTTCCTCCTGCATTTTCTAAGGGTTTGCTTCCCCAGGGTAACGGCCGGTGCTGTGATGGGGATCGGACCCAGCACCTTCGGATTGTGAGCTGTGTCACTTATCCACTAGCCCACGCCATCCCTTAATCAGTCTTTGTTGCTCATCATGTCTGTCCAAAAAACTTTGCCCAAGGAAGTTTTCTGTACTGTACGTGTATTGACTTCTTCCTATGTTGTGATAATAGGTCTGTTATATTGTACATATATATCTTCACTAATTGACATCCTGTATTTCTCAAATAATTTTTTTGTTTCCTGTTGTCACAGTCTGCGTTAGTTTTCCTTTTCTCAAAATATGACAAGCTAAAGTGAACTACATCCTTCAGATTTTATGTATGTGGATTGACTCATACCCTGATGCAACTTGCTGAGTTGAAGTCATATCTCAGGCTTTCCATCCCATCTTAACATGTACTTTGATTAGATTTAAGGCTTTAAGCTTACAGAAGGGAGGGGGGCATATTGTATCAAATCCATCATCCAGGAGGATTCTCCAGAAATGCCGAGCTAAATTTAATGTGCTCTAGTTGCATACCATCCCAAAGAATCATCACATTCTGCACAGAACCACCTCCTAGCTCACTTTCCCAGCCATCTATCCATTACTTGGTAATTCTTCATGAGCACGGCCAGTGTTTGACCAGGTTTTTTGCCAATACTTATTGTGCAATGTTAAGTTCTGAACATGCTATGCCAATTGGCACTCATGATGTTGGTCCACATTTGAGTGGTATTTCAATCTCTAACATTAGTCAGACAATTCAAGGACTCAAAAATTTCATGTTTCTGGGATGAATTGTCTGGAATTTCTTTAAAGTTTGGATTATTGATGTAACCCTGTAACTAAAATACTTGCATTGTGGGCTCCTCTTTTGTCCTTTGCATTGACTCCCTGTTAGACCATTAATCTGCACTTTTTCTTAACATTGTTCTGTGAAAACCAAATAAAAGTTATTGTCAGTAATCTTTTGCTTCTTGATTTGTTTTCTTTGTTTATGCCATCTTTCTTTTAATAGTTAAAATCTTGAAATAGTTTGCCATATATATTATTTAACACTGATTTTAGCCATGTTTTTATATTGTTTATGATTCTAAATCATTTCTTTTGGTACATTTGCAGAAAAAAGGTCAGGCATTTAAGCAGCTGTCACGGTTTACTGCAGTGCTGGAAGATGCATCAAATACCCATCGACTGGTAAGGCCTCAAAATAACAGTTATATTGTCAAAGTGTGTACTGGAAATATTGGAGATCTAATAAAGGTTACATTTGATGTGGGAGAATCTGATCTGTGATCATCATCAGGTGCCCTGCCATTAGCGATCATGGACTTTAATCTGCTTCTACCACATGTGTCATTAACCAACTCTGTTAATTGTCGTCCATGTCATTCTGTTAGGCTATCCAACATCTCTCTCTGCCTTCCTCTGTCTCTTTTTCCTGTTGTAATAACGTGCTCCAAGCCACCTATTTTCATGACATGCCTGAAAAAGGATGACTGCCTTGTTCTGATTCTTGCAATGAGTTGTCTTTGTGTCTCTTCAAGTATTGTATCATTAGCCTTCCTTGCAGTCCATGGGATCTGTAGCATTCTTCTGTAAAAGCACGTCTCCATGGCTTCTAAAGATCTATGAGCTTGCTTGCTGATTGTCCATGATTCACTGATATATGTCAGTACTTGTTTCACGTATTGTCCAAGGACTCTCTTTCTCAGTTCCAGTGACAAGGTTTTGTTGCACAATATTTCTTTCATGGTTTGGAAGATGGATTTTGCTTGGTCTATTCTGCATTTTATTTCGTAATTGCATCTTCAATCTGATGTTATGTATGTGTCCAGGTATTTAAACGTGTTAATTTGTTTCAATTCTGTCCCCTTCACTTTGACACAGCATTTTGGAGAGTCCAGTCTCTTAGTCACTACCAACACCTCCGATTTCTTTTTATTTAAGCTGAGGTCTCTGTTTTCACTTTTCTAAACTACAGTATTTACCATTTCCTCCAAGTCGGTTTCATTCTGGGCTATCAATACAATATCATCAGCATATCGTAGATTGTTAATGTTCTGTTCACCAATTGATATTCCTTGCATTGTCTGTATGTCTCTCTGTTTAATGTACTATGCTAAATAAATGTAAGTTTTAAAAACAACGCTAGCTTGATATTGCCATGAATGTGTTGAATAGAGAAACTAAGAATAACAATAAATGATTTCGTGTGTGAACTATTTCTGAAAATGTGTTCTTCCTGTTTAGGGAGCTGCAGATATTCAGGCTTACGACATTATAGCTGTACAAGCAACCAGTGAGAAGACTTTCCAGGTAATTTTGGTACTGCTACTCCTCAGTTTTATACTAATGACCTTTGAGATTTATATAAAGATGAGCTTTCAACAGAGCACATAAATACTCATTTTCACACAGTTGATTTTTGCTAAAATTAATAAATGTTAAAAAAATATGTTTTTGCTGTTTTAGTAAAAAAAATTAAAACATTTTATATAGGTAATTTCATGATCAGGTCAATAATTCTAACATAGAAGGGGATGGAATTGAAAATGAGTGTCAATGCTAACTAAATGATTGACACATATAACTTCTGACAAGAAAAGGTCCAGCTTATGACCTTCTTGTGGCGAGACAGTTCTTACTAACAAGAGAAAGTGCAAGTCTCTGGCATTTAAAATAAAAGAATGAACGGTGAAGGAGAGAGTTTAATTAATATTCATGAGAAGAAAGGACCATGAACTGGAAATTTGATACCATCTGTAAATCAGTCATTGGCTGTAATTCTTCTAGAAGATAGGAAATTGACTTCAAATCGCAGTAATACCAGTATTAAGATGGTTGACGGTAGGCTAGGGAGAGTTGATCAGAAAAAGAAATCCTCTTTGAAAGTAGATGTGCCAGGCAGAAATGCGCAGATATAGGACTTGAATAAGAGTAAATATCCATGAAATGTATATGTGTCTCAGTATGACAGTAAAACATTGTTAATGAAGTACACATGCTTACAAACAACCTTTATGAAAATGAACAATTCCAGGATCTGACATCTATGTCCCATAGTTCTAAGCCAGTAAAATGTAATATGGTAAATGGGTTTATTTTATGTCGAAAATTGAATCAACTAAGTATTTCAACGAGAATACACATCAATTGTCATGGACTTTTTGTTTTTGAATATAGAGCTTTTCTTTTTCTTTATCACAGTTAAATGGCAAAGATAATTCAATTTCATCTTAAATTGTATTTAATTGGAAGACAAAAATTAATAAAACAGTGTGCTTTTTTATAATTTATCTTGGTGAACATTGCTCACACAGAGAATAAGTCTAGTTATATTTTTGCACTCTTTTCAGTTGGCATGCAGTACTCTCGATGTTGATATCATATGTCTGAATTTCTCTGAAAGTCTTGGGTTCTCTTTGAAAAGACCCATGGTCAAAATGGTAAATGTTTTTATATGTTACGGACATCATTTTTTAATGAAGTCTTAGATTTTTGTTCATTTAGTAATTTAATTTTTGTTCATTTAATTACTTTTTGTTAGATAAATTGTTCACAATTGGTTAGCACTCTAGCCTGGGGGAAGTGGTCACATGTTTTATGAAGGAGATTAATACATAGACAAGTATGTCTCGCATAACTCATTGGAACAAGAACATGAAAGAACCTATGCTATAAAATACGAAAGCAGCCTTTACATCCCAATTGTTCTGTTTTTGTTTCTCACTTTTTGATTAATGGTACATGCCAATATTTTATAGTCACTGTCTTTTTTATTCACAGCAATGTCACCATAGAGTATATCTTGTTCAGAATGATAATAGTTGTCCATCACAAGTGATGAAGACCACTCTCTTTGTTCAGCCGTGTGGACAGTCGTATCTCTTGCTGTGTCCGCTGAAATGGGTGACTTGCACTGTGATTTGGATTAAAGTGAGGAAGAAACTGCGCCTTTTGTCAACCTCACTCACAGAGCCTAAGCTACCTTTTGCCAGTGACAAGACATTCATCGAGACGACTGGAGATAGCATAGGATGCAGATTTTGCCTCAGGGTTACCACCGAAGCCTTTCCGTAAAAATGTAACCAGCAAGGTAGAAAGGTGGGATGGCATCTAACGCAGTTTGTCGTGCCTTTTCGATAACCACAAGAGGTCGAATGGACAACACTCAGCGTGTGAGTGGGTCTGGCATCTCTCCCCAGCTGTATTCAACTCATCATAGTAGCATCTAAAATTCCCACATGCCAAATTCGCGAAGGTGAACCGGCAGAACTAACCCGTGAAATACGTCACAGGTATAAGCGTAGTGCCATTCAGCCGGCGTCCAGACCAGGATAAACGGATGGAAGAAATCACAAAAAAAGAACGAAATAACAAGTCCAGACGGAAAACAACACCACGTAGTTTTGAACACAAGTGTAAGTCGTCGACTAGTGTGAATTCCAGGCAAATCCGTGGTCTAGCGGCATCCATAATGATCCAAAACAGTAGAGAAATGTAGGCTCGCAGCCAGTTATGGCGCCAGATTTTTCAGATTGTTCAGAATATGTGTTGTTTTATAACCAAAGACAGTTTTTTTTATTGCTAATTTATTTGTTCATATCATAACGATTCCTTTGTTAACATGCTGTTGAATAATTCTTTCATCTCCATTCATTTGAAAGGTATCTAATTAAATAAGGTCTTTTAAATCACAGTGATTATTAACTATCTTGTGTGAAAGATAATGATGCAATGATAACATGAAATTTCATAAGAAAATTAAGTTTATGGTGTTTTATTTGCTTTTTCAAGGTGCTGGGAACAGCAGGAAAGTGAAGTGTCCTGATTTTCTAGTGTCAAGCATAAAAATCCACTCATTTATTGCTGCACATATTTTAAAAATATTTACAAAGATGTACTCCTTTTTACTCTTTAATTTGTGTGTTTTTTTTGTTTTTTTGTGTGTGCTGCGTTCGCCTTATTTATCTATTCCCCAAGGCGTGTGTGCGTTACACTGTGGTTTTTATTTTGCGCCTGTCGACCCAGTGCATCCGACTTCAGCATGCATTTTATGTAAGGGTCTGCTTCCTCCTGCATTTTCTAAGGGTTTGCTTCCCCGGGGTAACGGCCGGTGCTGTGATGGGGATCGAACCCAGCACCTTCTGGTTGTAAGCCGTGCCACTTAACCACCTTAATTTGTGTTCAAATGTAGATAATCCTCTGTATCTTTCAGGTGAATTGGCTAAACATTTCTCTCCAAATTCTAAATTTCATTGCAGGTTTTCTCCTTCTCTTTTTTGTAACCTCCTTGCCAGGTTCCATGTCAAGAATTGTAATAGGAGACTTTTAGAAAGTTTTTCTCCTGCTTTAGCTATCTTTACAGATTTCTGGTTTTTTGTAAACTGTTTTATGGTTATGTCCTTACGTAATTTCGCTTGTGTTGTTTTTATCAGACTATCTTTCACAAAATTTGTGACACATTTTGACTGTTTCGTTGGCAAGATATGTGTCAATATTTAAAAAAAATATCAGTTCTGTGAATAAAGGTTTTCATTGTTGTCATTCCTGCTGAAGACGGATGTATTGGACCAAAAGGTGCAAATATCGCAGTCAAGTTATAAACTAGTGACACAGCACATTCTGTTCTCTGCACTACATCCTGCTACTTGCAAAGCCCTGTCCAGGGCTTGGTAGCGGGGGATTGAGAATAAATGCAGAAGAAGAAGAATAATATTGTCGAACTAATTGTTCCTGTAGGGTTCCAGGTACAATATAGTATTATGCTGGCGTCCTCTTCCCTTTTTTACTCCAGCTCGGGGAATATAGATACCACTAAAGTTGGCCTCTTTTAGGAAGCCCACTCCAAATCACTTGTGCACTGCTGGTTTCTGTAACAATTTATTTAACACAATGAGGTTGCTAGCCCCTTGCACAACTCTCTTTAGTCACTTTTTACAGCATGCATTGAGGTACAATGGCCCTATTCTTTTCTCACCAGTAAGGGGGTCCCGAAATCCACTTGGTGATGTTTGAAGACCTCTTTAGCCTACTAGTTGCATTAGTGCCGTATACAGCCTCTATGCGTTACCAGGTCTGAAAGGAGCAGAGAATATCTGCACTGTAACCTGCCTGGCATCTTGTAAGAGGCGACTAAGAAGGTTTTGACATGAGGCCAACTAGCCCATTCTGTAAAAACTATAAGCCATAAGTAAAATAAAAGAAGCCCTTCTATACCCTATGGTAGAAGACGTGTGATTAAGTAAGTACGAAATGAATTACATACACAATACACCCTTTTTTCACTTTTGAAAATAAAAATGTAATAACACTTGAATATGTTATGGTACAACTCCACCATGGTCAGTCCTAAACTCTGATGAGAAAGTGGAACAAGCTCCTCCCCCCAAACATTCTTGCTGCAGAAGTGTCAATCAATTTACCTAGCAAGCTGTCTGTAAAGTTTTTCAACAGAGTCATGATTTGGACAAGCCAAACTCGTATGGAAACTTCACCTTTTTTCTTGCAACAATGAAAACCTGCAGACTCGACACCTGGAATGCTAGAACCACGTGTAAGAAGAGACCTGGAGGCAAATATAAGACAAATATGGAGAAGCTAGAGAGAACAAAAAAACAGCAAATGACAGGTCTACTTAAAAAGGATTGGCTGACATAGTGATAGGGGTGAAGAAGATGATGTTAAAGTATATGTATTCTCAAATTATTGTTCACTTTGGGTGATTAGGATTATAAATACATAATTCTCAGAAAGAAAGTGATGGATTCCATTGATTTATATTTTTACTAACCCCTGTTTATTTTCTGCTATGCCTATAACTAGTTGTCTATCTCTCATTTTAGGCTGCTAAAAGGGGTATCCACTTTGAAATTGTCTACAGTCCTGCTCTACAAGATAGCAGTGTAAAAAGAAACATCATCTCCAATGCCATGTCAATAGTGAGAACAGGAGGAGGAAAGGTACGTTATATCATCAAATGAATGGAACAGGGGACGGCGTGGCCTAGTGGATAAGTGGCACGGCTCACAATCCGAAGGTGCTGGGTTCGATCCCCATCACAGCACCGGCCGTTACCCCGGGGAAGCAAACCCTTAGAAAATGCAGGAGGAAGCAGACCCTTACATAAAATGCATGCTGAAGTCGGATGCATTGGGCCGACAGGCGCAAAATAAAAACCACAGTGCGACGCACACCGCCTTGGGGATTAGAGAAATAAGGCGAACGCAAAAAAAAAAAAAAAAAAAAAAAAAATGAATGGAAACCAGAGGAGCATTGTATTGTAAGCTAAATATTTTTTAGTTTCGGTATTTTTTATTCTTCTAATAATAAGCTCAACAAATTTTAACATTTATGATTTGTCAATAGAGGATGTTATTTCTGTTAATGTGTATACTTGCTGTTGTCTTGATATCTTCTGTTAGCCAAGTTGACATTATTTGTGACCTTTGTCTTTCACAGAACATAATACTCAGTAGTGGTTCAGCACAGGTAAGACTGAAAATTTCTTGTCTTGTTCATATTTGGAAACATAATGATTGATCACTAACATAGACATTGTATGCAGGCAGTCTTTTTTAGGAATGAGTGGCCAAATGGTTTGGATACAAGTCTTCTGACCAGCAGGACATGAGTTCAAAACCTCAATAGTTTTTGCTCTGTTGATATCGGAAATATAATGACCGTGCTTGGTATTTCAGGGGCAAGCAGCTTTTATTCCTCAGCCCTATACATTCTCCATTGGATTCTAGCAATTGGAATAAACACTGTTGTGTTAGTTTTTTTTTAGTCATCATTTGACACCATTGTTGGTTTTTTTTAAGAATTGAGCACAAATCGAATCATATGGGTTAATGGACTATGTTAATTTACACAAAAAATTGGATGTTAATAATGCATATTTAAAGTTGTAAAAACAATTTCTGTTGATATAGATAAGATATTGCTGCTGAAGACGGATGTGTCGGACTGAAAGGTGCAAATATCGCAGTCGAAGCTGTAAACTAGCAACACAACGCAATCCGTTTTCCGGACTACATCCTGTTACTTGCAAAGCCCTGTACAGGTCTTGGTAGCGGGGCATTGAGAACGAACGCAGAAGAAGATAAGATATTAATAAATAATGTCGCCGAAGGTGGATGTGTTGGACCGAAAGATGTAAATATCACAGCCAATCTGTAAACTAGCAACATAACGCATTCTGTTCTCCAGACTTCATCTTGCTACTTGCAAAGGCCCTGTCCGGGGTTTGGTAGCGGGAGATTGAGAACGACGACAGAAGAGAAATAAATAATATAAAGTAAATTAGATATTAGGATATACATTTTTTGCATGCATATTGTTACGTTACATTTGGAACCTACCAAATGTGTTATAAGCACTTCTAGCAGGTACATGCAGTTATCTATTTTGACAGTTTATAGCATTAGCATTGGAAATAGAGAAAAGATTACATAAAAACTGACATGATATTCTATTCCTGTCTTTCTGATAAGCTAGGGTTTTTATATGCATTATAGCCAAAGCCATGCTTTGAGAGTATAGTACATTATTGTATTATTATTAAAGCTGTAATTTGTAAATACTTTAGGTGGTTTTGAATATTTTAAAAAATAGTGTTCTATATATATATTTGTTGGCGTTTTTTTTAATATTCTGATTTCAAAATCTGCATTATTGGAGCCTACAAAAATAAATCAGGGGTTATCTGTACTTGCCATAGAAAATTAAGTTTACAGCTACAGTAATTTTCCTATTAAACCATTTGCTAACAAAATATGTTGTTCATTACTGGCTAATAACAATGAAAGTTAGCCATTTTTACATCCAGTTAGCCAGACATGACATTGCAAACTTGAAAGTTGTTGTGGTTTATTCATACATTGAAACAAGACTTATTACTTATCAGGTGCCACTTAATCATGAGTGTAGTTTTGTGAGATAATGTAATGTCTAATATTTTATATTTATTTTAAGTCTATTAGATGTACTGGATTACTTGACGACCCGTTCTTCAGCGGCGGTTACACCATTGCGGGTCTCAACTTCTCTTCCAACAGTTTCTGTCTTCGGCCATGATGAATAATGAGTCTCCCATCTGTGGCATTGTGAATGTTGTTGCGGGATACAAGGGAGTTGGACCAATGTGTTGGTGGTAGTCCCCGTGGTCGTTTCTTGTCTCTGGGGTACAATATTGCTGTCGATGAGCTCCATCGATCGTTCGTTCTTTGCAGTAAGGGGCCCTTCCAGCTTTGTTTCATCTTGTCTGCATAACTAACTGCATCTTCCAGCAGGGACAATTGACATATGTCAGAGTTATAAAGACCTTCTATGTGCTAACTATGAAGCGTGGGGTCGACTGTGCGTCTTTTGAGGGAGGCTTGAGTCACTCTGAGGTTGGACTCCATCTCCTTCATAAGTGTCCATGTTTCCGCCGCATAGCATATTGCAGATAGCATTGTGGGGTTGAATAGAGGCTCTGGTCATGGATGTTGAATAATATATGTATGCATGACCAAATGATTTTGTCGCCAAGGAGGGCAGCAGATCGAATCCCCAGTAAGACATATGTGGTTGTATTTTTTGCAGGTGAAATAAACAAACATAGCCAACACACCACGGGGCGAAGCAGCCTGTAGTCCTCAGCCTAAAATTCAAAGCAATTGGAAAAAAGCCGTGCAACAGTTTTTGGGTTTTACAAAAAAAATGTACATTGGAACTTAATAAACATGAAGGAATGCCATTAGTTCTGAGCTGCACTAGAGATGCTACCATCAGAAAGATAAGGATTGGAATTCTGTCAATAACATCATGAGCTGCACTAGAGATGCTACCATCAGAAAGATAAGGAATATGCTTGGAATTCTGTCAATAATATCATGAGCTGCACTAGAGATGCTACCATCAGAAAGATAAGGAATATGCTTGGAATTCTGTCAATAATATTATGAGCTGCACTAGAGATGCTACCATCAGAAAGATAAGGAATATGCTTGGAATCATGTAATATAATATCATGAGCTGCACTAGAGATGCTACCATCAGAAAGATAAGGAATATGCTTGGAATTCTGTCAATAATATCATGAGCTGCACTAGAGATGCTACGATCATAAAGATAAGGAATATGCTTGGAATTCTGTCAATAATATCATGAGGTGCACTAGCCTAAACCATAACCTTTTATGAGAAACTGAAGACAAGAGACACAACTGCGCAGGACACTACCTTGATCTGGAGCACACAAATCAGAAAAGGTACGTTATGGATGATACAGACATGGAAGAGATGCACTAACAGAGGGTAGAAATGGAGAGAAAATGACAAACTACCAAAATGTCATAATCCTTGTCAGGGGTTGGTGCAATGGTAGATCAGACTTAAATTAAGCAGCAGGTCAGTAATAAGGTCAGAGAAAATGATAATGTACACATAAACTGTATGTATTCCTTAGTGAGAAATCAAGAGCTGAGATTACCTGACCATAACCCAAAGAAATGGAGGTTACAGGAATTACTTCATCCCTGAGGTAGCTATCTAAGATGTCATTCATTAGGACAAGTTATCATTTTGACTACATCCTGCTACTTGCAAAGCCCTGTTCAGGGCTTAGTAGCAGGAGATTGAGAACAAACATAGTAGAAGAAGAAGAAGACTATCAGTCTATATTTCAGAAAATCAAAGTGCTTGGTTAAGGCACAAGTGGATAGTATGTGTAGATGTCTCAAATATTTAGGATTGTGTATGAATCTGCTGTCCTAGTCATACAGGAGTTCAAGGTCCTGGAAGGGCTAGTTAGAAGGCATCTATAGTTGGGAATTAGATATGGGTAATGGGGACAAACTGATTCCACTCAACAACCATGCATTTTCTTCTCGCTCGATCTGCTGAAAGATACTGGATATCTATAGGTCTACTAAGAAAAACTTAATTTAACGTCTGTATATTGGTTTAGAAGACTCTACAGAGTCTGTTTCTTGGGGGGTGGTTTTTGCCGATGTGCGAATCCATCTCTAACACTAGAGCTAAGTAGACCTGCTTCAGTTAGGCGCCATCTATAGCTGCTCTTAACAAACCACCTGGGGAAAGGTACAAATAGCTTGGGTAGATTTTTATTTGAATTTTGTCCGGCCAGAGGCTGTTAAGCCTACTCTTTTCAACTTCCAACTGCCAAGGAATTTTTTTTACGTGATTCACACTGAACATGAGAGTCTGATCTCACTACCCAGAGATCAGTGGAATTTTTACTATAAAATCCACATGAAATAATCCCCCCCGTGAATCGAACATGCGACCTCCGGCACCCACGCGGACACCTTACCTCGAGACCACTGATATGAGTTTTGCTTATCAGTAACCAGTTTATTCATGTAATAAAGGTAAATTATATCTGCCTAAGCTATAATTTGTTAGTTTGTTTTTATTTCAGCCATTGGATCTGCGCAGCCCCTACGATGTTATTAATTTGTATCCTTTATATTGTGTTGCTAATTTATTGTCAACTCCATTATCTTTTTTATTTAATCAATTATTCATGTTTTTATTTACCATTTCTTTTCATTGCTCTTTTTTTCACTCCCTTGTCCTTATCCATTACTTATTAAATATTTGTTCATGGGCCAAAATATTTTCTCATAGTTATTTAATAGATATGTAAGTAAAGACACACCAAATGACATATTGGTGTCAGACCCATATTTTATTGACCAACAACACACTATAGGTGATGTGGTCAGCATCACAACAGTTGCCTTTCTTTCCCAGACTTGCCCTGTTTCCCAATTTTTTTAGGCTGGGTCGAATCTGAGAGCCATTTGTGATTTTATTTAATATGACACACCAACTTTTGGAATTGAACCTAGAACACTTGGCTGTGGCTTCCTTTCAAGATAAGTAGCTTCTGTAAATCATTTTTTTATATATATATAAATTTTGCAGCTCTTGTAAATATATTGATGACCAGACTATTCACACAATCAACAGGAAATGGGAACTTTTTGAAAACTGTAGCGGAAAGTGGAGCTTGTGTATCCAAAAACAGAATGAAGAAATGGTTCAGCTGTTACACGTGGGACACAATCCAGGAAAGGAAAACGGTGGTTGTTGTTTGCGAATGCCCACTGTGAGTAGGGTTACTCTTTTGTGCGCCCTGAAAAGGATGTTAAGTGGCGGGTTGCAGTAGCTTTCCTCACATCCCGAGCGTGCTGATGAAGGTGAACCGGGGTCCTCTAGGCGGTTGTGCTATGCATGGCTTCATCTGCGTGTTGCTCACTACTAAGGGAATCATATCAATCTCTCACCTTGATAACCAGGCTGCCATGAAAACAGCCCATTTCCAGGAAGGGCTGCGTGGAAACCGAGGTGAGGGTCTTGGTCAGTATGTTTTGCCTGACCCTGACTAACATGTCCGATCAGCATGTTGTGCCTGACCAGACGTTAGTCTTCCTCCCCAAGGAAAACAGTAAAAATGAAATATCCTGGCAGCAAATTAACTCACTACATATACCATATTAAACAATGCAGTAAAGTCTAAGGCTTGCAGTGATAAGAGGTACTTCATTATAATCTAACCTCAGCAGCTGAAGAAGCAGCAGAATAGGAAATAATAGACAGATCTGACAACTATGCTACAAACATTCTCTTCAGAGACAAGCAAGGCAATCTTCTTGTCATTGAAAAAGAACAAATGCAGCATTATACACAACATTTTACAGAATTGTTAAATAGACCACAACTAGAAATAACCCCAAACTTGTGCGGCATAGAACACTTGAGTGAAATAACAAGATCGCTATTTGTTTTTTGTGTGTAATAGACCACTTGGGTGAAATAACAAGTTCACTATTTGTGTTTGTTGGAAATAGAACACTTGGGTAAAATAACAAGATTACTATTTGTGTTTTTTTGTGTGTGTGGGGAAATAGAACACTTGAGTGAACTAACAAAATCATTATTTGTGTTTGTGTGGAATAGAACACTTGAATGAAATAGCAAAATCACCAAGTGTCCTTCTGTGTAATAGAACAATTAAATGAAATAAATAGATCACCTGTGAAAGACAACGCTTGAGCAGTGAAATAACAAAATCACCATTTAGGACTTTTACCAGACAAGTGTCAGGGTTGCACCTGCAAAATAAATGTTGAAGGATGGGCAGATCTAACACAGAGGAAGACAAAGTCATTCATGTTCTGCAAATTTCATGATCACAGAAGTATCCATGAAACACATGGAGACTAGAATGTTAGACAAACGTTAAAATGTTGGTTTTTCATTCTTTTATTGTTCTGAAAAGTTTAACCTTCTTTTGGTTAAATTACAGCTGATTCCTTGTTTTGTTTTTTTGCGTTTGCATTATTTCTCTATTCCTCAAGGCGGTGTATGTTGTTCTATGTATTTTGCGCCTGTCGGCCTAGCGCATCTGACCTCAGCATGCATTTTATATATAGGGCTGCTTTCTCCTGCATTTTCGAAGGGTTTGCTTCCCCAGGGTAATGGCCAGTGCTGTGATGGGGAGCGAACCCAGCACCTTCGGTGTGTGAGTTTCATTTAACCACCGGCACATGCAGTCTTCTTGGTTATACCATGGTTTGTGAGTCATAAAAAATAGCCTTGCAGGCTTTAGCTTTTATGTAATGATTAAAAAGCACGCTGAGAAAGACCACAGGTCTGTAATAGGCTATGAGGGCTTGGTATAAAGAAGTTTTGAGGAGAAGGAGGATGTGCAAAGAAATAGATGAGAATGCTCCAGACAAGATGATCGTGAGTTATCTGGTTGATTGACGTTGGTCCATAGAGAGTTTTGAGTCGATGATGATTAAGTTGCTCAATTGAAGAAATAAATAACACATATAATCTTTAACAGTTCCTTAGAGCAAGGCTGTTTGGTCTGAGTCATTCCCAAGCAAAAGATGCTATCTGTACAAATTGTAGAGCAGTCCTTAAACATGCAGGTATGTTCCCCATCCTGCAAATATATCTTTATTAATATTTTATTTCTGACATTTTTGCTTCACATAGCAGCTTGTTGTTCTCCTAATTAAAATTAGTTAATCTTTTCCTACATCGAGTGGCACCTGGAGGGATGAGAAAGAATAGGACCACTGTGAGCTGTGCATGAGCTGCAGTGGTCAACGACCCATAGCTGACTGCTAGTTTCAGGGTCAGTGAACCAGAACTGCCAAGCTGAGTTCGCTCCCCAAGCACAGCACCGGCCGTTACCAAGGGAAGCAAACCCTTAGAAAATGTAGGAGGAAGCAGTCCCTTACATAAAATGAATGCTGAAGTCTGATGCACTGGGCTGACAGTCGCGGAATTAAAACATAGTGCAACGCTCACCTCCTTGGGGAATAAAGAAATAAGGTGAACCTCAAAGAAAATAAAAAATACAGCCTTGTTCACTGTTCACGTCCTCTACCTTCCCTCCATACACTACATTATTAAGATGTCATCTTATGAGAGTAGCTACAAGTTTGAAAGAAAAAAAATTTTCAGAAACTCTTTTAATTGTATTTTCTATATTAGGCATGAAATTTTGTTCGGGTAAAGTTACTGTATTCTTGTGTGAAATACATTGCTTTGCCAAGAATCTTGATATGTTTCTTCACGATTTCTATAACACTGTATATCCATTTTACTTATTCTCTTGCCGCAATACCATTCACTTATGATTATATTATAGCTGGTTATGATGATTTTGATATGGTGTCCAAATCATTTTGTCTTTTTCTCCGCTAATGGCACTATATTATTCTCATTAGCTCCATTTCTCTTCTTCTGCGTTCGTTCTCAATCTCCCGCTACCAAGCCCTGAACAGGGCTTTGCAAATAGCAGATTGTAGTCCGAAGAGCGGAATGCGCTGTGTCACTAGTTTACAGCTTGACTGCAATATGTGCACCTTTTCGGTCCAACACATCTGTCGTCAACAGCTCGATTTCCCGAATTTGTCATTCTATCCCTGAGTTGACATTCCCTAGGAATATGATGCTGCAACAGTTGCTCTCCATCCATTCCTATTTGAATTGTCTTCTTGAGCTTATATGACGCATGTCACATCCAACGTATTATTGTCCTGTACTCAAGATTGTGCTAAAATATGATGGTTGCATAGAAAGTAATGCCCAACATCTTTTTTCTCATCCCAGAATAAAAATAGCAACAGGACAATTTGTTGGTTGCAACACTGGTGTTTCCTGTGTGTGCATGCGTAATTACATGTTATTCTGACAGCGCTGCCTTAGTAGTCATTAAAATGGCAAATGTGTGCACCACACGTTACAAACAAGAAGGTCTAATTGATTTCTTTTGTGATGGAGAAAGAAAGTGTGGGGAACATTGACAAATGTTTGTGAACTGTGTATGGAAATTGTGCCACTGATAAACGCACTGTTAGATGCTGAGTTCAGAAAGTTGAAGTTTCAGGACGTGGAGTGACTGAGATACATGATTGCATGTGATCTTGACGTCCTTCCATGGCACCAGCCAAAAAATGTTGCAGCACATTACCATTATTTTGTTAGCAACATCACATCACACATCGACAATTGGTCCTAAAGTTTTCAGTAAGTAATGGAAATGGGGTGGCAATTTCTACGATCTTGGATATTTGAAGGTATGTGCAAGATGGGTTCATCGAAGTCTCACAACCAACCACAGACTTAAAACGAGCACGGCTATGTTAACAGGTAATGAACTGATACAGGAAGGGCATCCGTGTCCTTGCTTAATGCTCCTGTAAAGCCAGAGAAGTAAACAGAGATTATCTGGTAAATAGCATGTCTAAAGGAAACATTTAGTTATATTGTGTGTGAATTTCATACATTTTGAATAAATAGTTTGGGATCAAGATGCTGAGCAGCGCATGAGCTGCAGTGGTCAGCGACCCATAGCTGACTGCTAGCGTCAGGGCCAGCGAACCATAGTGGCCAAGACCCTTCTACACCTCCACGCTGTGATCCTGGATAACAGGCTGCAGCAGCGCATGAGCTGCAGTGGTCAGCGACCCATAGCTGACTGCTAGCGTCAGGGCCAGCGAACCATAGCGGCCAAGACCCTTCTACACCTCCACGCTGTGATCCTGGATAACAGGCTGCAGCAGAGCAGACTGGCTAAGGAGAAGGGATCGAAGAAGGAAGGCTAACCCAGTACTAAAACAATGCTTGCTAAAGTCGAATGTGTTGCATCGAAGGGTGAAAATATCGCAGTCAAGCTGTAAACTATGAAACAGCGCAGCCGTTCTCTGAACTGCATTCTGCTACTTGCAAAGCCCTCTACAGGGCTTGGTAGCAGGAGATTGAGAACAAACCAAGCCAAGCCATATTAAACAAATTGCTACAGAAACCACCACTGCAAGTGAATCAAAGTGCTTTGACACAGGCTTCCTGAAGATAGCAAATTGTAGTGGTTACTTTATGCTCTGGTTGGAGTGATTAAGGACAAGAAGAGAATATTTTGTTCCACATTGAATTTTTTGTTGTTCCATGCAGAGTCCAGAAAAACGTGCAAGTCTGTAATATCAGTAGTCAAGGCATCAAACCTACCCTTGAAAGAACAGTGGGTCCTTCATCTGCAAGCCGATGGAAATGTCAAGAAAATAGGGGGACACACTTCAGAGTTAGAACTGGATAGCAGTGATGAAGATGACAGTGAGGCTGAAACTTCTAGCACATTAGACGAGCCTGAAAGAAAGAAATTAAAATTATAATTCAAGAAACAAGATGTGTTGGTGTTGCATCTTTTTTTTAAGCTAAATATTATTACAGTAGTGACAAAGCAGACATTTTCGTGATGAATGAAATGTTAGAGATTGCTCTGTGATCATTCCTCGTCCTTGCTGATTTGTCTTCCCTCATTGTAAGTAAAGAATAATGATGGGTAAAGGTGACCGTGTGATGCTGACCGCGTTATCCGTAGTGTGCCGTTGGTAAAGAAAATGTGGCCAAAACACCATTGTTCCCAATGTGCTGCAAGGTGTGTAAATGGGGTCTTTACTTTACTATACTTTTAAGGAACACAATGGGGGAACTTCTTTTTCTTCGGCGCTAGTCCTGTAAAGGATGTTGTGTTGTAATTTGCAGTGAGGCTGCATATATCTGTGGTTTTTGGTCCAACACATCCAATTTCAGCTGGCTTTCTTAGTGCCAGGTTTGCCTTCCCACTGTGATACTATCGCTTGGCCAGACTAAACCAGTGACTAGTGCAGTCTGTTTCCAGGACCGCCGTATGAAGGCAGAATAGTATCTTGGTCAGCTACAATTTGCTGACTCTGGTGCAAGCAGCCAGCTATGAGTCACTGACTGCTAGCAGCTCATTCACTACTACATCTTTGATCCCCAACAAGAAGACTCAGGTGTGAACATATACAGGTAATGGTTCATTGCCTGTACCAGGAGATCAAACTAAATTAAATTAAAACCATGTTACAGCCACAAAACTCCCATCAGGGACAACATGTAGACAAAAACACAAATCAGGAAACAAAGAAAGACAAATATACAATAGACAAGACAGCAGCCAGAGTGGCAGAGAATATGTGAATCACAGCATGCCTACCACTAGGGTAAAGTAGGCCAAGCAAAAAATGAAAATACATGAAGCAATGTGTATACATACCAACAAACATCCCATGTACATCTATAACAAGAGATGCATATATACACATTAAAAAACACATGCATGTATAGTCATACCAGTACAGAAATGAATTAACCAACACAATAATAATAATAGAGACATAAAGGAGAGATTGAAAAAAGAAAAGAATATGCAGAGTAATCTTCGCAAAACAAACGGGTGTCGAAAATCAGAGCAGAAGACAATGCAGGTGACTGAGCTCTTGACTATGGTATGGAGATAAACGCTGGAAAGACCAAATTAATGACCATCAACGCCATGGGCTTTAACAGCAGGATAAAAGCTAACGGTCAGGAACTCCAAGTGGTTGACTGTTTTAAATATCGTGGGTCGATTGTCAGTGATGAAGGATCAAAATGTGAAGTATTGGCCAGAATAGCACAGACAATAGCGGCGCTTGCACGGCTTAACAAAATCTGGCAAGATAAACGGTTAGCACTATGCACGAAAATCAGATTAATGCATACACTGGTCATGTCAATATTCCTCTATGGGTGTGACACATGGACAGTTACAACTGACCTTCAACGAAGGATACAGGCCTTGGAGATGAGATGTTTCCGAAAACTTTTAAACGTCACGTACAAAGATCGAGTTACAAATGAGAAAATACGAGATAGAATTACAACAGCAATAGGGCCTTTCGAAGACCTCTTGTCAACTGTCAAAAGAAGGATACTCACTTGGTACGGTCACATATCGAGATCAAATGGTCTTGCAAATACAATCCTCCACGGAAAGGTGCATGGCAGACGACGAAGAGGCCGGCCCAAAAAAGAGATGGGAGAACATGAAAGAATGGACCAGTCTCGGACCAGAAGAGTCACAGGCAGCGGCATCTGACAGAGAGTGGGGTTGTGAGGACGTCTTCATGTGTGCCCCAACGACCTCACCGGGATAACCTGATCTGAGGTTGAGTGACTTGGAGGTGAACTCGTATCTCAACAAATTATTTCAGGAAGACCACTTACAGTGTTTGAATAACTTGACTTGACGTCTTTATACTAGTTTAGAAGACTCTGCAGAGTCTGTTATAAAACAACCAGTTTCATTTAGTTTCCCTTGCTCAGCATAGGGGCACTTTGCGCAATCACGTGTGTTATTTGCAAGGCGATGTGTTGTCGTGATCCAAGAGAGTAGTTTCGGTGAGTATTAGTCTGTAGGCTACCAAAGGAGGATCAAGAAATACCAGAAATTTGGAAGGGTTGAAATGGAAAGGGATATGACGGAACAAGATTGCACGGACAAAAAGTTGTGAAAATGAAAAGTAAGAACAGATGGGAAACACGGGGAGCAATACAGACATATGGCAAGCCCCATTCTAAATGATAGTATATATTAACTCAATGGAAGGATCAAAGCACCATTTTCCGACTGAGAACCCAACACATCCCACTTACCAAGCACCTGAACAGAATCCAACTACAACACACTCCTGGGTGTTAACTGTGTATACACCCATGTGAAACCGTTGATCATCATCTCTTCGAGTGCTCAGCGTTCAACGATATTAGGAAAATGTTTCTTCTTCCGAGGTCAGATAAATGGAACACGTTGTATGACACTAAACAACGGCCGATAAACACGTGGATCTACTGCCCGGGACATGCAGGCGTCTGGGGCAACGAAAGAGCTGATACAGTGGCGGGACGAGCTGTGATGACGAGGGACATGGTTGAGTTGATAAGGGCAGCCGTGGACACTCTACAGAATGATGAGGAGACAGAAGGTCGTTAAAATGTATATGTGGATGATAGTTTTGGGAGTGACTAGAGGAGAAAGTGTCTTCTGTCTGGAAATATTCGAAGAACACGAAATCAACACCTGACTGGGACTCTTGAGTATATATACGTTTGGCTGGCTGCTTGGGCGGAGAACGGAGCACGTATGGAAATGCCCTCTGTGTGATGATGTTAGTTTCTAGAATCAAGATGATAAACACGTGCAAATAGCTTTATATGCATTGGGCCGAAGGGTGAGAGCCCAGATGCTGTTGGATCCGTAACAACATGATCCGATGAAGAGATGGTGTGAAGGAGTCAGGGCGAGAAATATGGATGACACGTTAGTGGGGGAGGTAAGAATATCTACACGATAGAGATGATTGTGGGAAAATGTGCACGTTCCTTTGTAAAATTGCATTTGACACTTGAGTTACTCGATGACTTGTATTCAGGGAGCCGCGTAACGCAGTGGTTAACGCGCTGGCTTCGCATCTGGGTGGTCCTGGATTAATTTCCCAGTTGAGGCGGTAATGTTTTTTTCAGACCGCAATGGATCCCGGGTCGACCCAGGCTTAAATGGGTACCGGTTCAGACCGGGAAGTAAAAGCGGCGAGGAAGAGGAGATGGCTACCCCCCTCATATAGCTGAGTTTTGAAATGTGAGATCGCTAAGACATCACCCCTACGTCTACTTTACTTTACATTCCATCTTGCCGTTGTAAAACACAGAATGTTTATTTTTTAATTTCCATGTTGACTTGCCGGTTTGGAACTGGGTTCTCCCATTTTAGGTCTCTATTCTGGAATGCGTCTGATTAAGTGTAGTGGTTGAACACTTGCTTTTCGCGGCAAAGACACGGGTTTCAACCCCAGCTGCTGGTCAACGCCGATCAATCCGGCTGTAACGTGGCTCATTTGTAAATGGGTACCTAACCTACGGTTAGGAAAGGAAAGACATTTATGAAGGGAACCGCACCTCAAACAAGCTATGGATTAATATAGAACAATACATCTCCAAAGGTAAGTTCTCCGATTGGACTTTATAAATAGATTCTGGTTTCTAAATGAAATTTTAAAGGCTTCTGTAGAATTCTTCCAGAATCAGGCTAATAATTCTTTTTGTCATTGTATGTAATAATTTGTTTTCATCATCATCATGAAACATGTCTTTAAAGGATGTTGCTCCCATCAGTCTGTCTGAAAGAAACTCTTTCACTTTCCAAAACTTCTGCCTCCGTCACAGTCGTACACAGGCATTTCTGGATATCTTGGTGCCATCTTTTTCTCGGTCTATTCCTGCCTCTTTTGCCTGGCACTATACCCTCCATTAATGTTCTCTCAAGACCATTATGTCTCTTGGTGTGACCAAAGTATCTCAATTTGCCAGCCAAAATTAAATTGATAAAACATTCTCCTCAATGTTCAACTCTTGCTGAATGTCTATACTTTTATTTTTCTCCGTCCAGATTGTTCTGTGGATCTTTTTGCACCATTTTGACTTCAAGGACTGGATCCTTTTTCTAGAAGTTTTGGTCAATGATTCGCAGTCATATGCTGCCACGGGGAAAACACAGATTCTCAAGACTTTCACATTTGTCGTTTTGTTGGTGCTCTGTCATAATTCATTCAGGCTGTTCAGCCTCTGTGTTGCCATGGCTAGTCTTCTTCTGATTTCTTTGGAACAGTCGCCAATTTTGTCAATTCTGAAGCCCAGATATTCAAAATGCCTGACCTGATCTATTTCCTCACCACCTACTGTAAATTTATATTGACATCGTGTTTTGTCGGTGATCATTATCTTTGTTTTGTTTATGTTTATAGACAAGTTTTGATCTTTTACTGTATCCATTTACGGCTCTTCTGCACTTCTTATAGTATCACTGGGTCATCTGCGCATCGTTAACTCTGGAATCTCGTAACCGCCAATCGTAAATTGATCGAGCTTTTAATGTTAATATAATGTGTTTTACAGGTTTCAATAGCAAGTTGGAAAAGTGTATCGACGCCTTCGAAATGTGGGTATCTAGAATATCGGTTCGCATTTCGTGGAAAGAGAAGAAAATAAATGTGGAGGTATTGAAAGAGTTTGGGGTAAAAAGAGGATTATTGACAGAAATCAGGATTCGACAGTTACGTTAACTTAACGTCTTTATACTGGTTTAGAAGACTCTGCAGAGTCTGTATACAACCAGTTCCAATTACATCATCTTGCTCTAGAAGCTGTACGCATCCAATCTATTCTTAAATGCATTGACCGTCCCAGCCTCCACCACCTCACTTGGCAATGCATTCCAAGCATTCACAACTCTCTGGCTAAAGAAATACTTCCTAATATCTAATCTGGACCTCTCCTTAGTCAACTTGTAGCTGTGCCATCTTGTCCTTGTTGGTGGTTGTACTTTAAAAAACTTGTTATAATCTACTTTATCCATTCCTCTGATCATCTTATACACCCGTATTAAGTCACCACGAATTCTTCTCTCTTCTAGACACTAGGCCGGTTCTTTTTAATCTTTCCTCATAACTGTAATTCTGGAATCCCACTATCAGCTTTGTCGCTCTTTTTTGTATTCTCTCCAGCATGTCTATATCCCCTCTCTGATAAGGACTCCGCACCTGTACACAGTACTCCAATCTAGGTCTAACTAATGCTTTATACAGTTTGACTATCCCCTCGTTGCTCCTATGTTTAATATTTCTTTGTATCATCCCTAACATTGCATTTGCCTTTTTTACTGCTACCTGGTCTTGAATTTTGGCCATACTAGAGGATAGGATGGAAGGCAGTCGTTCAAGAGGCAGACAATGTTATAAGTTGGTGGATAACGTCAGGACCTCTACACCTCACGGTAGAAGAGGAGCGACTAAGTAAGTAAGGATAACGTCAGGGGATGGACTGGTAAAAGCCTGTCAGATTGCAACATTACGGCGAGAGTACACTGGAGATCCATTGCAGCCTACCTTCGATGTGGAGATGGCACTTGAACTGAACAGGTTTGAGTTGTTAGCCCTAAGGTTCCTTTATCGAAGAACTCGCTATATGTGCTTTCAAAGCTGGAATATCGGCTGTTTCATTGGCCTTAATTCACAGAGGGCAGTAAAGACACGAAGCTGTATAACTATACTATCGATTAATGAGCGACTGAGTGTTTAGAGTGCTTAATTCTCCCGCCAAAGGTACCAGATCCATTTCACAGTAGCATCGCGCTCAATTCGATCCAGGTGTAAATTGGTACCTGACTTTCAGTTAAGAAAGGCAATTTGGCGAATACTTACCACGACTGGTGAGCTGGATAGCAACTGCTCTCGTAGAAAGAACAATTGCTCTCCACTTGGAAGCACGGATATCTGCATGTATGCGCATATGTCTGGGATTACCACGGGGCTTCCCCTCTCATCTGTACTGTTCAATGTTTACACAATAAAAGTGCCCAACATTGATATTTACAGATGAACTCCTCACATACAGGACTGACTCGGGGCATGAAGTGATCAAGCATATGCAAGATACTTTGCAGACAATCTCACAGTGTTACGGGGAGTTCAGCTCACAGGTCTATCACGACAAAGCCGGTGCGATATAATGCTCCTTGAACAATTCAATAGCAACGGCTGACCTCCCAAACATCACCTTTGATGGATGCATCATTGAGAGGCGCGATAGTTTGAGATATCTTGGAGTTTCCTTTTATGTCAGCCTGTCTTATATGCGGTTGTTGAAAACCCACAATAAGTAGAATTACTCTTTTGTGTGCCTTGAAAAGGACGTTAAGTGCCGGGTTGTCGTTGCTTTCCTCGCATACCGAACGTGTCGATGAAGGTGGACCCGGGTCATCCAGGCGGTTGTGCTATGCTTGGCTTCATCTGCGTGTCGTTCACTACTATAGGAATCACGCCGACCCCCCACCGTGTTAGCCAGGCTGCCATGAAAACAGCCAGTTTCCAGGGAGGGCTACGAGGAAGCCAAGGTGAAGGTCTTGTCCAGTAGGTTTTACCTGACCTGACATTTGTCTTCCTTCCCGTCTAATAAGTTGATCAAATCGGATATTGGATTTTAGAGCAAGGTAATGTAAATGAAACTGGTTGTATACAGACTCGGCAGAGTCTTCTAAACCAGTATAAAGACGTTAAGTTAAGTTAAATCATACATATATGCAAGATAAATGTTGAACTGAACGGAATGGAACAAGCATCAATGTTACGCTCCTGTGTGAAACTCAAACGAAGAACATACGATGATGTAAGACATGCTGTTCTATCTACTTTTCGATTTATTTGTAGCAGAGAGACAATTTTATACAAAAATCAAAATATGTCTGAAATTGTTTCTGTATAATTTAAGGATGCTTTATTTATACATATTTTGTTGCTGAACAATATTAATTATACACAAGAAGTAGCCTGCAGGGAAACATGGCGCAACTAAAAGGTTAGCATATAAACAACCTGGAATGTTTACCATTTGACTTTAATCTATGATATGGAACTATGTATGGTTTATTGTTTACACTATTCTTTTCTTTGCGGCCGCTGTTGCTACTATAAGTAGAAGTATATATAATAATAATATAATATAAATTCATGTATTGTTTCTAAACACCGCTTAATTAATTTATGTTCATTCGCACTGTTATTTAATATGACACAGTCAGTCAGATACGTGAAATTATAACTCTGTTTTATTTAATTGACAAAATGTAAGCTAAAGTCCTGGCTGAACAACTTCAAAAAACAAGATACAAGTGAGAAAGTGTTGTCACAAATTTGAGAAAAGCCACGATTGAGGGTTTTAGCCTTCACCTTTGTCCTCTGACCTTAACCTTTTCTAGTGAGGACTAGAAACGCACCGCTTTCAATCATGGACGACTGCATGCTTTGTGTCTGATAGCGACAAGCTGTCTTGATGTCTACCATGGGGGAACAGCTTCTGATCGCTGCTTTTTCTTTATTATTCTTCCCAGTTATATTTGTTGTTACCATTGTCATCGTACTCGCCACCAGTGGGAAGTCTTTTGGCATTAGAGAAGCTTATGTTGGGATATTGCTCAAGATTTTTGAGGTAATCTGATTACTTTTTTTAGTCGACTCGACACTAGTTTTACAGTTACTAAGTAAATTAGTTATTTTTCGTCTTTTGACGAGTTTTATTTCAATTTAAGCTTTAGAGAGCGAGTTAATCAGTTACATCACTCACTTATAATTTCTCTCATTGACATGTAATAGTACCAATAGTATTAGTACTGACAACATCTGTATTGCTAGTACTAAGTATACACTACAGTCACTAAATAGTAATACAGTATACTAAAGTATACTTATAGTTATAAGTTATACTAATACTAATACTATATAATATATTATAGTAATTACAACTCATGAGATTGAGAGGGTGTGGGTAGGTCGCTTACCAATTGAATTAGTAATTGAGTAATTCGGTTCTCGCCTGGACAGTGAACTGAACCATCTTCTAGAAATCATTTTCAGTATAAAGACTTTTTAAGGTTATGCAGAAAACATGTAATTATAGTTCGGAAATGTCCTCAAAATTAATATAATTTCTCATTAATTCAATAACCATTTTGAAAGTTTGTAAGCTACGTATCAACATGATTTTTTGCAAGTGCCAGATATTTGCCATTTGTTGCATGATGGCATTTATATTTTGTTAAGTAGTCTAACTAGTAGAATAAGTATAATTGTAAAGGATTCATCACCGTTTTTATGAATAGGGATGGTTTCCTTTTATAATTTTTGGTGACTGAAATTATTGGTCCTCAAAGAGTAGCTAATACTTTACTTTAACTTACTTTAGCAGTACATTACTCATTAGTGAGTCATTAGTGTATTATTAATTGTACAAACAGCATATTGATTATTGTTTTGTGTTTATGGGCCGTTGGTGCATCTTAAATTACTGTGTGGGAAGATTTATATAGTATGAAGGTAGGTAGTTTCAAATAAGATGCACTGATATTTATCTAATATTACTAATAAGAATAAAATAAGATGCACTGATATTATCTTGTATTTATTTTATGTTCGCAACAAATGGCAACGGAAGTTATATGCCTACTGTGTGTGTATACATAGCCATATCATGCGTATGTGTGTAACATTATATGACAAGTTTCACGAATGGTATGAACATAAAATTATTTGATTCTTTGTTATAAGAAGCATACAAAGAGTATGAAGGTCTGCCCAGCCTATTCAAAGTCAGATGAGTTGGAGATTAATTACAACTCAAGCGGCTGAAAGTGTAGCAAGTGATTGAGCTGACAGCAGCCAGGGATTCATAGCTGGCTGCTTGCATCAGGATTAATGAACTAGAGCCTACAAGACCCTATTCCGCCTTCAAGCACCGGCGCAGCACTGGAAACAGATTGCACTAGCGTAGTCTGTTCGAGAGAATAGGGATCACAGTGGGAAGGCAAACTAGGAAAAAACCAGCGAAAATCGGATGTGTCAGTCCTAACGGCTGAAATATTGCTTCCTCGCTGTAAACTATGATACATCAAACTTTTCAATTTGATCATTGAAGAAGATGATTATAAACCATCCTTCTCCCAATGGTCATTTTCCTCTTTTAATACATGCCAGCATGGAACTCACATTTATCCTAGTACTCTTTTGTCTATTTTTTAGAAGGCTGCACAAATATAGATTTTAGGACATTACATAGATTCTTCTTCTTCTGCGTTCATTCTCATTCTCCTGCTACCAAACCCTAAAAGGGCTTAAGTAGCAGAATGTAGTCCAGAGAATGGAATGCGTTGTCGTAGTTTACAGCTTGACTGCGATATTTGCACCTTTCGGTCCAACACATCCGACTTCAGCAAGCATTTTTTGAGTACCGGGCTCAGTTTTGGAACCAATTTTGTTCTTGATATATATAAACGATTTGGACATTGATACATGATTGCAAAATTCGCTGATGACACAAAACTATGCAGTAGAGTCATCTAAAGCAGGAGTGGATACATTGAGGTTGGATTTAGATAAAATTAGAGAATGGTCTGCGAGCTGGCAAATGGAGTTTAATATAGACAAATGTACAGTCATCAACATGGGTAGATAAAATATGGAACATAATAACAGAATGGGCGAGAACAATATTAGAATGATAGAAAAGGAAACGGACCTAGGGGTTATAATAGATCATACAGGTAAAATGAGTGAGCAAGTTCAGGTAGCAGTGAAAAAGGCAAATGCAATGTTAGGTATGATAACAAGAAATATTAAACAAAGGAGCCATGAAGTGATAGTCAAACTGTATAAAGTATTAGTTAGACCTAGGTTGGAGTACTGGTGTAAAGATGTGGAGCCCTTATCTTAGAGGAGATATAAACACTGGAAAGGATACAAAAAAGAGCAACAAAGCTGATAGTGGGATTCCAAAATTACAGTTATGAGGGAAGACTCAGAAAAACCGGCCTACAGTGTCTAGAAAAGAGAAGAATTTGAGGCGATCTGATGTTCATTCATCACAAGTGATGAAGATCACTCTCTTTGTTCAGCCGCGGGGACAGCATTTTCTCTTGCTGTGTCCACTGAAATGGGTGACCTGCGCAGTGATTTGGATTAAAGTGAGGAAGAAACTGCGCCTTTTGTCAACCTCACTCTCTGGTCCTGAACTACCTCTTGCCAGTGGCAAGATATTTATCGAGATAGCATAGTATGCTGATTTTTCCTCAGGGTGTACTCCTGAAGCCTTTCCCAAAAACAGGTATCCCGCAAGGCAGCGGAGGGGGGATGACATCTAACATGTGTCGTGCCTTTTCATTAACCACAAGAGGTTGTAGGAACATCACTCAGCGTGTGGGTAAGTCTGGGATCTCTCCCCGGCTGTGTTCCCAAGTTTGCAAAGTTTAGCTGTGTGAACTAGGCCGTGAAATACGACACAAGTTTAAGCATAGTGCCATTCATATAGCCGATGTCCAGACCAGGATAATCGGACGGAAGAAATCACGAAAAATGAACTAATTAACTAGTTAAAACCAGAAAACACCACCATGTTTCTGTGAACACAAGTGTTAAGTCGTCGACTAGTGTGAATTCCAGGTAAATCCGTGGTCTGGCGGCATCCATAATGAACCAAAACAGTAGAGCAATGTAGACCCGCAGCCATTTATGGCGCTATCTTTGTTGCGTAGATGTAAATATAGGATAAGATAAAGGAACAGAAAACAAAAACTATGATACTTGGGAAAAGTGACAAGAAACCATGTATGCAGATACAAAATAAAAGATCAACAACGGGAACAGGTACAGAGTTTCTCCTATCTAAGTCATATAATAACGGAAGAAGACAGTTGTGAAAAAGAAATCAGAAAAAGAATTGGTATGGCCAAGATGGTATTCGGCAACATGTGACACATACTGACATCCAAACAGATCAATCATAATTTGAAACTGAGAATTGTCAGGTGTTATGTATACTTGTCACTACTTTATGGCGCAGAAACATGGACACTGAATAACAAGCTGTAAAAGAGTATTGTACCCTTCGATATGTTGGTATATAGAAGATTGGGTCGCATTTCTTGAAAAGAGAAGAAAACAAATGTGTAGGTATTGAAATAGTTGGGTATGAAAAGAGAATTAATGACCGAAATCAGGGTTAGACAGTTACGTTATTTTGGTCATATAACAAGACATACATCCTTGTTGAAGACCATACTTGATATGGTGAAAGGCAGTCGTTCAAGAGGCAGGCACCGTTTTAAGTGGGTGGATACCATCAGGAGATGGACAGGAAAAAGCCTGTCAGATTGCACAATTATGGCAAGAGATAGAGTACACTGGAGATCCATTGCAGCCGACCTTCGGTGCGGAGATGGCCCGTGAACTGAACATCTAACAGGCGGTCATTGATACACTTCAAATTGTCACTCTTATCCATATCTAAGGTATATGAACTGCTTGATCTGTTCCAGAGGCTGTTCATCCAGAGAAATGTGATGTCTCTTCTCTTCTCTTGAGACCACCATGGGTTTTGTTTTTGAACTGCTAATGGTCATTCCTCTCTTCTCCAGCTCCTCTTGCTGGTCATCTCTCTCTTCCCCAGCTCCTCTTTCCAGATTTGAAGATTGGTTTGGAGATGTACCTCTGATTTAGTAATCAAGGACACATCATTGACAAATGCCAGTTGCGTATAAAGACGGGCCTCATGTACTTTTTAGTCCTCTCCTTACAGGCTTTGATGACATTAACCATTAGTAGTGTGAAGAGGTATGTGGATATAATGTCTCCCTGTCTTATTTCCCTGGTGGTCTTGAACTCCTCTGATGTTTGGTTTCATGTCCTAATGTAGTTTCTGCAGATCTTACAAAAACTCTTGGATTGTGCAGATCAAAAGTGCTAGGGTACGGAGCCTGCTCCAGGGAATATTATTGAATGCCTTTCTAAGGTCCAAATTAACAGAGGTGCATTTCATCATCATACTCAAGAATATTTTCATAGATTTGCTCGAGTGTGAAGATACAGTCTTGAGTGCTTCGGTTTGCTGTGGCTCATCCTAGAGCAGGCTTTGTTGGTAACACTAAGGAAGAATATGCCACTATGGTTTTCGCACCGTTGTTTGTCACCCTTTTTTAATATTGGTATGGCTGTCTCCCAGTCCTTTGTGGCACCAAGCTTGCCAGGAGAACCTCCAAGAATAACATTTCACTTGTAGTTCCCATATACTTTATCATTTCTGGTGGTATACAATCATGTCCAGCTGCTTTGTCAACCTTTATTTTCTCAAGTGCTGCCTTCAGCTCTTCCATTGTGATGTTTTCTCCATTATTAAATTAGATCCTGTCATGCCTGGTAGTTGGTCTTCCTGTGCAGATGCACTCTGAGAAATTATCCCTCTATATCCACTATCTCCCCTGGACTGGTAAGCAAAGCACCTTATTTGTATTTTACAAATTTCGATGGGCACTATTTTTTTCTTCCACATGTTTTTAGGGCCCTGTAGTTTGTGAGTCAACTTTGCATTTGTGGTGACCAGGGTTTGCTCGCTGCAGAATCTCACGAGTTGCCTTCCATTGCCATTTAAAACATCTTCAACTTATCTCCTAATCACCTCATCCCATGTAGAATTATCTTTTCCTAATCTGACATTGAAATCTCCCAAGTAGGATAATTTTGTCATGCCAATCGTCCACTGTCTCTTCAAGCAGTTTGACATCTGATATAAACAATGACTATGTTGATTAACTTGTCTTCTTCATTGAGGTTCAGTACCGTAATGTGTTCTGAGAAAAATTTGAATCCCTTGGTGTTGTTCCTTTGACTCCTTGACACAGTACAACCCACTGCTCCTTTGGCTCTGTCAAAAGTGGAAACTTTGCTGTAGAAAAGCATATTACCATCAAGATCCACAACCCCCTATCCTTCTTAGATTTTACTTCATTTGTTGTCCCATGTTACCCCAATATTACAGGGTCCATCAACATGTAGGTGAGGTAGACTTGGACAGGCGAGGCTATGAGACATTCTTGTATTCCGCAATAACTTATCTGGATCCCTCTCTTGTTGGTGAAAACAGATTTGGCCATCCATATTCTTTTCCTGATTTCTGTTTTACATCTTACAATTTTCTGCTATTATGTGTCCAAGATAAGGGTGCTTGATGGTCTATTTTTTTATCTGTAGAGTAGATTTAGAGTCTACTTTTGTTAATTATCAGTTTTCTTAGTGGTAGTGTCCAATAGTTACAGTTGACTTCGTTCTTAACTTGAATCACCAATTCACGCACTTCTTGTTTGCTTTCAACCAGCAGAACTGTGTCATCCACATACCTGACATTATTTATTGATAATGAGTCCTGGCATTTTCTCTATCTGTTGAGAAATGTGTTCTGTGTAAATGTTAAACACACAAGGGGGGCAGTATGCATCCTTGTCATACTCCTCTTTCTACATGGGGAATAAATTCTGCCAGACCTCACAGTGGCAGTTTGCTTCCAGTATAGGTTACTGAGTATTCCTTTGTCTTTTCCAACCATACCTATGTTTTGCAGAAATGTAAGTAGTTTCTCGTGCTGGACTGTGTCAACGGTTTAAAATATAATTTTATGCTACAGAATATTGCCACTGTTTTACCGTTCTATTGAAAATCCAAATAGTTTACCTGGAACTTGATGTTTACTCTGGGAACAAGATGCTGAGCAGTGCATGAGCTGTAGCGGTCAGCGACCCATAGCTGCCAAGACCCTTCTCCACCTCCACGTGGTGATCCTGGATAACAGGCTGCAGCAGAGAAGACTGGCTAAGGAGAAGGAATCGAAGAAGGAAGGCTAACCCAGTGCCCAAAAATGTCTGCCGAAGTCGGATGTGTTGGACCGAAAGGTGCAAATATAGTAGTCAAACTGTAAACTACAACACAGCGCATTCCGTTCTCTGGACAACATCCTGCTACTTGCAAAGCCCTAATCAGGGCTTGGTAGAGGGAGTTTGAGAACGAAGGAAGAAGAAGATGTTTGCTCTAGATCTAACGCTCTCCTGTATAATTATGAGCAGTATCTTTATGGTGTGGTTCATCAGGCTGATTGTTCTCAAATCTGAACATCCAGTTCCACAATGTTTCTTTGGTAGTGTTATAAAGCTGCTTGGTATAGATTCATATGGTAGGTGTCATTACATAGATCAGTGATATTATCTACATGAAATTCCTCTAGAGTTTCTATCATTACTATATTTATTGCGTCCATGCCTGTTGCTTTCCCTTTGTTCATATCATTATTGCTTTCTCTACTTCTAATCTGAGGATGATGTGGCTGTCATGATTAAATTGTGGTTTGTTACTTCTGTTGCGGCCGAAAAGTTCACTTACATGTTCCACCCATCTGTTTTAAATATCATTCTCATTATGATCTCTCCATTCTTGTTCTTAATGCATCATCCTCCCTGAGATGGCCTTGTTGTGTTTGAAAGATATGTTTCTTCATGCATAGTTACTGTGCTGTGCTTCTTTGCCATGTCCTATTACCTTACATTTTGATTCTATCCACTGTTATTTTGCACTTGATATTACATATCACATTGTTTAGTATTCTGGTGGTCTCTATGGCGAAGTGGTCAACCTGTTTGCCTCGTGTTCAGCAAGTCAGGATTCGAATTAGAACTGTGATGGTCGGTTCATGATGTAAATTTTTCAGGAAATCCATCCAGGATTCATCGCTGGAGCTATGAAGTTTGTGCATTGTGTGATGCTCTCGGCAGGTGGGATACCTTTCTGCTGAGAGAGACCAAGCCATTTGGGGAGACCTGAGGCGATGAGTCGAGCCCTTGTCTTTAACCGTTTTAACCTTTTGTTTAGTATCTTATATTCTAGAGTGTGTATGATTTTTTTTGCTCTTTCTTTCTTTCATTTTGCTTAAGATATCATCATTCACACTAGATTTTTTTGTAAATATTGTTATCGGTAGAGTTTTATTCATTATGCCTGTTTTTAGGCAATATCTCTTCTGAACTTTTCCTTTAGTATTGCGCCATTCATTTCTCGGAGTCCAGCTATTGCATGTATTTTTTGCTTCAAGATAGTTTTCTTTAATTTCTGGTTGTTGTTTTTTTTTGCGTTCGCCTTATTTCTCTATTCCCCAATGCGGGTGTGCGTTGCACTGTGGTTTTTTAAATTTTGCGCCTGTCGGCCCAGTGCATCCAACTTCAGCATGTATTTTATGTAAGGGTCTGCTTCCTCCTGCATTTTCTAAGGGTTTGCTTCCCTGGGGCAACGGCCAGTGCTGTGATGGGGATCGAACCCAGCACCTTCTGGTTGTGAGCAGTGCCACTAGGCCACGCCGTCCCCTTTCTTGTTGTTTGAATACTGATATATTTATTTGGGCGCCCTTTGTAAATTTTCTTATTTTAAAAATCTTATCATTCATTATTATAAAGTCAATTCAATTTCCTACTATATATCTCCTGGGGTTTTCCACATGTTCAAATCTCTTTGCAGTTTGTTGGTTAAATGTGTTATATGAAACATAATTGGTTCTCTCCACAAAAATGCATCAGCCTATCTTCTCTGTTGTTTCTTTTAATAAGTTCAAATCGCCTTACTATATTCTATTATGGAGTTCATATGTCCAGTTACTATTAGATCTGTAGATTTTTTTCCTTTTAGCGTCTCTTGTAAGTTCTCAAAATATTCACCTATTTCTTCATCACTGTGTTCTTGAGTTGATGCATACGTTTGTAAAATGGCAATATTGGATGGTTTAGCAATCTTCTTCTTCGTACGCTGGTTACAGCGATATACGTTGCACTGTTTTGTTAAGCCTGTGGCCCAGAGCATCCAATTTCAACAGGCGTTTCTGTAGGGATGCCCTCCTTAGCCTTTGGCTGTCCCCAGCCTATCTGCAAGGCAGCAGTTGTTTGTGGTCAGAGTTGTCTCTCTTAGGGAAGTTGTCTTGCAGGACTATCGAGTCTTCCCCACTCGTGTCTATAGGGTGTGGTGATGATATGATATAATATGATGGACTGTATGTACTAGTTTTTTAAGTATCTCAGAAGAGAGGCAGTCCAGTGTGTTGTGTCCCAGGATCGTCACGTCCTGCCAGAAACGTAGCATATGCATGCGAGTGAGGTGTCTCCTTGCTCCCTTTATTTTCTCGGCTCCTCTGCAGTGATGGTACGCCTAGCATTCCCCGCCACCTGGGAGGTTGTCACAATAGGGTAGAGGTGCAATGTCCGCTGGCCTGTATCTCTTCTGCGTCCATTGGGATGATTGATAGCAGACAGAGATAAAGAACGAAGCAGGAGTGCATTTAACCAGGGGACAAGCCTGGTCATGACGCGGAGATGTTGTTCGCCTGGTGTGCGGACATATCTCATGATCAAGGGCTGAGTCTCAACAGTTCGCAGTGAGGTGGCTGCTCTACTGCTTTCCACACCCCGACCGAGAACTAAGTCTTCTACTAGTGGTTTCACACCTCAACGCCGCATGGGGTGAATATCGAGCAGCTCCCCGCCTGCTTTGATCGGTGGGACGGCAGAGACCTCTTTCTGCGGCTCGACCGGGTCGGGCTGAGATGCAAGCCCCAGGTCCCAACCATATCGTTGCCTCCCGTCTCAGTGGTGCTGAGATTCAGGGCTGGATTCCGGCTTAGTGGCGTTTGGCCGTAATCCCTCAGATGGTAGCCTTGCACCATTGGTTTATCAGCCAAGCACATGGACCAAGTGTCTGAGACCTGCGATTCCTCTCAGATTGAACAGGATTACCGTAGCAACGCCCTGTCATTAGGGTAAAACTGACCTGTCTTCCGAGGGTCTAATACCAGCACCCCTTCCCTATTAGACCCAACGAATCGAGAGAGAGCTATTTGAATGACCAAGTGTCTGAAACCTGCGATTCCTCTCGGATTGAGCAGGATTACCGTAGCAATGCCCTGTCATTAGTAAGGTAAAACTGACCTGTCTTCCGAGGGTCTAATACCAGCACCCCTTCCCTATTAGACCCAACAAATCAAGAGAGAGCTATTAGTCAGTCAATGACCAAGTGGTTTAGCAATCAACTTCAGCAGCATCATTTGATCATTCTGTAGCCAATAGCCACACATATTTTTCTAGTTGTTTACAAAAAATTAATATTCCTACTCCTCAATGATTTACACCTTGAAAGTATCAATGTATATTGCTCTTTTCGCAGGTAACTTACATGTCTTCCCTCCTCCACATCCAATATATCAAGGTTCATATCCTTTATATTTATGTTAAATTATTATTATATATTGTACACAGTGTTACTGATAGTTGCAGTAAGTTAGTGTTAGTCACACTGACTCAGTAGTACGCATTGTAACTACTTAACAATTAGGTTGACTTAATATTTTTCATGTTATTGATTTTGTATCCATCCTATTAATTCTCCCAGCTTTGGGAATAAACAAGTTCATTTTTTTAAAGTAGATTTTATGTTGTTGTTTTTTTTATCATTGATCAGTAAACAACGAGATGACCTGATTTGAAGAATGCTATAATTAGCCACAAAGCATATGTAATATGTTGTCCAGGGTCGCTCATTTACATCAGCTTAGATCATGTGTGACTTATACAGATGTTATGGTGAAAACTTTTCAATAGCACATGCTGCATCGCATAATTTATGTACACACTGTGAATTGATATAACTTGAATTAAGTGAATATATAGTTTCTGCTGGTACTGCAAATGGACTTGTTATGCACATATTTCAGTACAATTGAGGAAAATTACAACTGAAACAAATTATTCAGTATTTGGTATTTGTGGTATTTGATTTATCAATTCCATCATGGCCAGAAAATTTAAATACTTTGGTTACATCAAGTTGTTGTTGTTGTTTCGAATACCCACAATGAGTAGGTTACTCTTATGTGCGCCCTGAAAAGGGCTTTAAGTGACGGGTTGCAGTAGCTTTCCTCACATCTTGAGCATGTTGATGAAGGTGGACAGGCGGTTGTGCTGTACTTGGCTTCATCTGTGTGTCGTTCACTACTACGGAGATCACATTGAACCTCATCTTGTTAGCCAGACTGTTGTCATCGACAGCAGCCCATTTCCAGGATGACCAACGAGGAGGTCAGGTGAGGGTCTTGGCCAGTATATTTCTCTCGACCCTGGCTAACATTCTCTGATCAGTGTGTTTTGCCTGACCAGACGTTAGCCTCATTGTCCCACTGGTCACATCAAGAGACACAATGGTTATGCGAGGACAGTGATGGAAGGTATGGGACCGGGCAAAAGAGGCAGGGCAGGCCAAGAAGATGATGACACCAAGATATCAGGGAATGACTTTTGCGGTGACTGGAGAATCACAACTGAAACAAATTATTCAATCTTTAGTATTTGTGGTATTTGGTTTATCAATTCCATCATGATCAGAAAATTGAAATACTTTGGTCACATCAAAAGACACAATGGTCTTGAGAGAACAGTGATAGAAGGTATGGGGCAGGGGAGGCCAAGAAGATGATGGCACCAAGATATCAAGGAATGACTTTGGTGGTGACTGGAGATTTTGGCTAAGGAACAAGTGTCTTTCAGACGGGCTGTGATGGGAGCGACGTTCAACAAAGACATGCTACATGATGATGATGATGGTATTTGCTGTTCTCTTGCAGTGTATAAACATTTTTAATTTTAACTTGACTTATTAGGGTCACTAGCTAATTTGTTACCTGATTGTTTTTCTTATTTTATAGGCATGCAAAGTGAAGGTGCAGGTCAAAAGTCCTGCAGATAAAGAGGACATTGATAGCGAAGAAGAAGAAAGTGATGATAAAAAGGCAAATGGTTACAGCCCGGATAAGAAGCAAGAACATGGTACAATTCCTATAAACTATAAATTTACATAAAATTGTATTCAGTATATGCTTAATTTTTTATTTTTTTTTAAGTATGCAGTTTTTTCCATGACTTTAACATGACTCACTTTATAAAACGGAGAATCGTTTGTTAAAACAAACAGGGATGCTGATAACATTGATTGTAACATATTACACGGTTTTATGGGATCAAGATGCTGAGCAGCGCATGAGCTGCAGTGGTCAGCGACCCATAACTGACTGCTAGCGTCAGGGCCAGCGAACCAAAGCTGCCAAGACCCTTCTACACCTCCACGAGGTGATCCTGGATAACAGGCTGCAGCAGGGCAGACTGGCTAAGGAGAAGGAATCGAAGAGGGAATGCTAACCTGGTACTCAAAAAATGCTTTTTGAGGTCGGATGTGTTGGAACGAAAGGTGCAAATATCGCAGTCAAGCTGTAAACTATGACACACCGCATTCCGTTCTCTGGACTACATTCTGCTACTTAAGCCCTTTCGGGGCTTGGTAGCGGGAGATTGAGAACGAATGAAGCCAAGCCAAGCCATAGTTTTATTAAACAGTTCATTAACGTGTACATGTATGCCTAGCTTTATTGCACTTTTAAAGTCATTGTTTTTTTCCCCCAATGTATAATAGTATTCGCTTAGGCGTCTGAGGTCCGTTTCGCCTGTCAGCCTCGTTCAGGGCAGAGGAGGAGGTTACTACTTGCTAGAGCCATACTGTTTGGGGATGTCCTCTTCTGCGCCTCCAGCCGGTTGGGGGAAGACTTTTGGCGCTGAGGAACGACTTGTGTAGTATCTTGTGGGCAGGGGTTTCCTGGTCCAACCGTTACAACATGGCCAAACAAAGAAACTCGTTGCTGGTCAAGTGTTTCTGAGATTTGGTGGATGCCTGTTTTAGCAGAGACCTCCACGTTGCGGATGTAGTCATGCCATCGGATGCCCAGAATATGCCGCTGGTTGCGCATGTGAAAGACTTCCAGTCTCGACATATCATGTTTCAGTAATGTCCAGGTATCGGAGCTGTAAAGCAGGACTGGGACCATGCAGGACAGGTAAATGCTGGTTTTTGTCCCAAGGGAGATCTTGCCATTACTCCACACATGTCGGAGGTCGTGCATAGCGGACACAATTCACTTGACATAATTCACTTGACATGGGGACAGCTGCGTCCATTGGATGATATCATGCTACTGAGATAGATGAATTCGTTGGTGCCCATCGCAGTGTGGCCTTGAGTTTCAATACCCTGGGGTGCTGTGTCGGAAATGAGATTCTGAACTTTGGTCTTGGCCCAGGAAATCTAGGGAGGCGTTTCACTGTTATAACATTTCCAGAGAGCGCTGTAGTGCAGATCTGTCTGTTCCAAACACGACGATATCGTTCGCGTAAACGAGATCAGTGAAGATTGACTGATCAATAGTCAATGTATAATCAATGAAAACAGTAACTGACTAATTTTTGTATATATTTTTATGTTTAAAAAAAATGTAATTTCATACTGATGCATTCTTGGCTGTTACTGGAAACTGTATAATTGTTTTAGTATAGTCTGAGTGTGAAAATACCTTTCACTGACCTCTGAGAGGGCAGTGTGGGCTAGTGGTTAAGGTGACACGGCTCACAACCAGAAGGTGCTGGATTCGATCCCCATCACAGCATCGACCGTTACCCCGAGGAAGCAAACCCTTACATAAAATGCATGCCAAAGTCGGATGCACCGTGCAGACAGACGCAAAATAGAAACCGTTGTGCAACGCACACCGCCTTGGGGAATAGAGAAATAAGGCGAATGCCAAAGAAAAACCCCCAAAAATTGACCTTCACAATTTGAATTTCATGAAATTAACGACTAATCCGGACAGCATCTCACAATTCATGTGCCGTATCACAAAATTGACCTGAGAAGTGTTAACTGACAATCTGTGATTATTTTACCATTCATTTAGTTCAGAAGCAGACTACTGAAAGAATGCCACGCACTCCGCTAAATGGGAGGTTACGAGCTGTTGGAAAGAGGGATATTTGTGTCTGCAACAGCAAGACGATTTGTTGTGTCAAGGCAGACTGTTGTTATACCATTACCAGATGACTGGGATTGTTGACCTGCCCCGCAGGGGATGTCCTCGATTAACGACCAGACAGCAGGATCGTTATATCATTCACACATCTGCAAGAGCGATTTCAGCCAGCAATTGTCACTGATAGTAACCTTCCCGGACGGCAAAGAATAAGTTCAGCTACTGTCAGGATTCGTTTGCGTGAGCAATGTTTAAGTGCAAGACGCCTTGCCATTTGTTCAAATCTGCAGCGGGGACGGCGTGGCCTAGTGGTTAAGTGGCACGGCTCACAACCAGAAGGTGCTGGGTTCGATCCCCATCACAGCACCGGCCGTTACCCCGGGGAAGCAAACCCTTATAAAATGCAGGAGGAAGCAGACCCTTACATAAAATGCATGCTGAAGTCGGATGCACTGGGCCGACAGGCGCAAAATAAAAACCACTGTATAACGCGCACACGCCTTGGGGAATATATAAATAAGGCGAACGCATAAAAAAAAAATAAAAAAATAAAATCTGCAGCTTTGACATCATGCTGCACTCCTAACCTGGGCCAGACAGCATCTGCACCTTGAGAACACTCTGTGGGACAGAGTACTGTTTACTGACGAATGCAGGATCAACCTTTCAAGATGCAATGGTTGTCAGAGAGTATATCGTCACCAAAGAGAGCGCCACGCCAATAACTGCATCCACAAGCGTGTTCTTTATGGTGCTGGGATCTGCACCAATCATTGGACAGACCTCGCTATCTTGGATGGTGCTGTTGCAGACTTGCGATGCTGTGATGAGATCATCAGGAACCACATCGCGCCTTTTGGGCTGAACTGTGCACCAAGCATTGTGCTTCAGTAGGACAATGTCCGTTCTCATGTTGCGAGAGCCGTACAGAATGAACTTAAAACCAGAAACATTGAAATCTTGCCCTGTTCACCTATTTCCCCTGACCTGTCACCAATTGAGCATGTCTGGGATGGGCTGAAACGTCAACTTCAGCAATGACAGCATCCACCGCAGATTATACTTCAACTTCGTGCAGTGTGGCAGAAAATTCATCAGAATTTACTGATGCACTGTATTTGATCCATGAGGTGCAGATGTCAAGCCTTGATCAACACACGTTGTGGACACAGGCGGTACTGAGCGTCATTTTTAAAATGACTATGCTCGCAGACGCATGTGGAGATAATTACACGTGACAAGAAAATTCGTTTCAGTTTCAAACTATGGAATAAGTTTCTTTTCCCCAAATTTAATTGTTTTTGAAGATAAAATGAAATGATATGATGACAAACAGTTACATGGTAAGTTGTTGTTTGTTGTGTTTGTTTCAAATGTCCACAATGAGTAGGTTTACTCTTTTGTGCACCCTGAAAAGGACATTAAGTGGCGGTTTGCAGTAGCTTTCCTCACATCCCGAGCATGCTGATGAAGGTGAACCTCCATCCATCCGAAGAATAGAATATACGCTGTGGAATGCACATGTTGCATCAGTGGTCTGATCATAATAAAATCATTTCTTGGGTCCTGGTGTCAAAGATTCACAGTTCATCAGACAGAAAGGTAGACTTTGGCACATTTAAAACCCATGAGAAATGCTAGTTATACAATAAACGAAGACTGCACATATGCAAAACATCTGGTTATAATTCAGGTCTCCTAACCGAGTGTTCGTTGTTTTGAAACAATGGCAGATGCTAGTGTTTTTATACCTATTTCAGCGCAATTGAACCGAAATTGATGTTTTGTTCGCCACAGATGCCTACCATACTAAAAACCTTTAAAACATAGAAGAAGACTGCCGACAACAGAAGTGATAAATAGTACAAGTAGTTGGTTGCTTACTCTAGTCTGCATATCACTTGATTATGATACATGGGTACGGACAACTTCTTGTGCGTTTGTTCTCAATCTCTCGCTACCAAGCCCTATACAGGACTTTGCAAGTAGCAGGATGTAGTCCTGAGAACAGAATGTGTTGTCTCTAGTTTACAGTTTGACTGTGATATTTGCACCTTTCGGTCCGACACACCCGTCTTCGATATCTACAGACAACTGTATTTACTGAAAATGATATGTGTAGATAGCTTTTATTGTCTTGTGGTCTATATGTGTACATGTGTGTGTATGTGTAATTTAGATTGCCATTGTTGATATTATGGTAATTTTATTGCCAAAATCTGTAGGCACATAATGTTCTTTAGTCTGTAAGAATAACAATACCACAATGAATTCTCTTTGTATATGACAGATGACCAGATTATTGAGGATTTCATCTTATCTGCTACTAAAGGTCTTGAGCGACCAGACTGGAAACATTTCAAAAAAGAATTTGAACTTTCAGATGTATTCTACTTCTCGAAATGTGGAATGGAGGTAAATATCTTTGAAACTAGCAGCAAATATGCCATACTTGTATATAAAATACAAAACTTAGAATCATGAAAGGGTTAATAGCAACAATAATTATTCAAACACATAGATAATAATTATAGACATATAATATATATGTACAACAGAGAAATAGCATCAAAAGAGAGCCATCAAAATTGCATTTACATTCGTGGTCTTTATTCTGTACTGGGCTATTTATTTTGGTTATAGGCTGCTTTGCTGTGTGGGAATTAGGTTATCGGTATTTATGTATTGCTTGGTTTTTGTTTGCACTTAAGAGATTGTTCTTTCTGTTAATTATTGTAGCTATTTTCCTATTTTCCATTTTCATCTTATATATGAAAATGTTATTGTCTTTAAGTTTTCATTATATTGCTACATATAAAAATTATGCTATGAAGTTTTAAAATTTGTTGTTCAGGTTTTTCTTGAAATCGATATTTATATGTTTGTATTTTTTTCAGGCAATTATTGATGATAATGTTACAAAACGCTTTTCTGCAGAAGGTGAGTGATTAGTTCATACATTATAGAGTAACTTTATATGCTTAACAGCAATTTGTTCAATCTCATAAAGTGTTATTATTGCTTATATAGTCAGATAAAGATCAATTAAAAAAGCATCAAGAGAATATTGCATGTCATATAAAAGTATACAGGTGTTAATGAAATAATTATAGTACCTTTTTGTTTAATATCTGCTTAAACATGTACATGAATACCTTGCCTTTTCGACAGGTTAGGGACCAGAACTGCCAACAGTAAAAAATAGTAGAAGATCTGAGCATAATCTCTGTTTACTTTGCAAATACATTAGGACACTCGACCACAAAAATGTAATTAATGTAATATATGATAGTTGTGAATGCCTGTAACACATAAATACTTGGAATCCTGATGTTTACCTGCTGCCAAATAGTCAAAGGTTATCTGTAGCATGTTTTTTTGGGTGCAATTTTTGTTTTCTATGGCTTACATAGCTTGGAGGAAGGTAGGTCGTGTATTGGTTAGGAAATTTCATTACTTTTAGAATTTTACCCAGACAGCTGCTAACAGCCTGATATTATCGATTTTCAATTCCCAAGGATTCTTTTATGTGTATAAAGGTTCTCCTAGTTTTTTCAGCAATCTCTAATATAACTAGATGCTGGTAATGTGACCAGGGGATGGTTGAAACAAGTGGGGTTTTGAAACCCCACTATTACACACTTTCTTTTGTTTCTTGAGCACTTTTTCCTCTCAGCTGTAACACCTCCCTTATAGTGCAGTCAAAGAAAAATATGTACTAAATAAATCTGACCATCAAATACATTTTATTCTGTATTTAACACGGGCTGATAACCATAAAATCTGGTCATTTAAAATTTGGCTGCTTTAAAGATAGAACCATTAAAAAAAACAGTGCACTCCCAAAGGCAAATACTGACTAATGAAAGAAAAATGATGACATGCATCTGTGTAAAATCTGATGCATCATGTTGAAAGAACAATTCAAAACATGACGGTAATTAAAAACTGCAAAAAGAGCAATGTCTTAAAAGTTGAGATGTGACCGAATACTATTTATAGTGTAATGAGTATATAAATATATTATTCTCACTTTATCATTCTTTACATGTCACTAGAGAAATGGCATATTCACTATTTTATTCCTGTATCATTTATGATGTATCGTTTCTAGTTTTCTTTCAAACCATGGACTGCTCCACATAATAAATCTTTTGACTTATATAAAGGACAGGTTGTGCAGTGCCATGGTTTAGAGTCTGCTAGAGCGGTTTTAAATTGCTGTTTTTAGCCACTTACAACTTGCACAGTAGTCTCATTCTTGTCGCTGTCACACAAAGAGCTCTCCTGGAAACTACTATAATATCATGCCAGAAAAAAAATAGAAACATAACGGAAGATACATGTGAGAAATATCATCATCTGAAAATTGACTGGCACAGCCAGATGTCCTTCGAACATCAGCACTTGCCCTGTGTTTCTCCGTAGTTGAGTGCACTGTGCAAGTTTGGAAAAACTCAGCGTAGTACCACTTGAGACATAAAAAAGTGTTGCATTGGAAATTAAAAGAGAAACAGACAAATGACTCAAGGCACCCAATGTTTGGACACTAGGTGCAGCACACACGGCTTGAAATCTAGATCAAGTTTCTTAGTCAACACATACCCTACAGACTAGTCCTGGAAAACAGCGCATTGAAAATACACGTAGAAAGAAATGATGCAGTTTCCACAGATCTAACTGCGGGAGGAACCTGTGCCTAGGGACCACTTGTCTTACGCAATGTGGAAGTCACTAATTAGACTAAATATATATGTTGAGGTACATATTTTGATCTATAAACAATTATACAGAGCTTAATTTACGAGGCATAACTAAAAAAAAATTATATGTTCTTGTTTTTCAGAATTACCGTCGTGGAATCTATTAACCAGGACACAGAAGCATCATCAGTTCATGAGGTAGGAAACTGTAGTACTAAAATGTGCAACTTTTTTTTTTATTAGGCGTGATAGAAACAACTATAGAGACCCAGTAGTATTGAGGTAAGGCGTTCGCCTCGGATGCTGGAAGTCGCGGATTCAATTCACGTTGGAGACTGAGATTTTTTTCATGTGGATCATCCAGTAAAAATTCCCCTTGATCAATTGGAAATCAAAAAGAGTAGGCTTAAAGGCCGCTGCTCTGGCAAAATTCATGTTCTTCTTCTTCTGCGTTCGTTCTCAATCTCCTACTACCAAATTCTGAACAGGGCTTTGCAAGTAGCAGGATGTAGTCCGGAGAGCGGAATGCGTTGTGTCACTGATTTACAGCTTGACTGCGATATTTGCACCTTTCGGTCTGACACATCCATCTTCGGCATAAAAATTGATGTTAAAAATCTACTAAAATTATTCTAGGCATTCTCGCCGCACAAAGAATATGTTGCAAAAAGTGACTATGTGGCTATAACATTGGGTCTTGGTTATGTGGCTAGCAAGGCAGCATAGATGGCGATTGACAGGCTGCAGGTCTACCTTGCTCTAATTTACGCTTTCACCACCACCAGTGCCAAAAAGGCAATCATATATTCCAGGGGCTACCAACCTAACAGTAACATATACTGGGATTGATTCGACCTGGCAAGTCACCAGTGGATTTTCGCCTGCCAAAAAATATTAAACAAAGGAGGTTACACCTCCCCACGACGGCCAACGGGACAAGTGGACTGAAGATAGATGGATGGGATAGGATAGGTCTTCCGAAGTGTTATAACCAGACAGTCTTCAACATGAAACCCACAGAAAATGATCATGTCTTTGTACCACAAAATTGTGAAATACATAAATGGGGTATCATCAGGAGAATTTGTGCGGTTCCTGAATCCATTTATAAGAGAGTACAGAATACATTGACAATGTTCTGTGAAATAGACGACAGGGTCATGAAAAAACCAAGCTGTTTTAGTAATCGTCACTACTAGAGTATGTAAAATGATTAAAGCAACCTCTTTCAATCATTTTATCCCGGACATTCTGTTGACATTATTTTCAAGCCACATGTAACCCATGCATGAATCTACAGTGTGATCAGAACATTTAAAATTAATTATTCAATAATAATTAGCAAAGATCTTTTGATTAGCGTTAAATAATGCACCAGAAACCAGCAATGAAGTCAACAAGGTGAATATAGACTTTTGGGTTTGCTAGAAATCTCTAAAAACATTACCTCATATGTGATACAGGAACCAGATCAAGAAAGATGATTGCTCACTGACATATGGGGGTTGCCCACTACAGTGAGCGCAAACATCGCCCAGGATGCAAAGTTTAAAAAAAATCACAATCTTGCACAGAGCCCCTAGTGATCTTAGAGCACTAGATTTATACATAGGTGAATTACTTGAGACATCTTTTTTGCATAGACGTAATCTGCAATGTTAGCTCTACGTGCAGCAAAAAGTTAAAATTTGAAAAAAGATCTGGATAGAATCTACTACTGTGACCAAACAGGGACATCATAGAAAACAACAGTTTCATCTGTGCTTCAAAAGGGATTGCAACTTTGAGGGGAGATTCTATATTTTGGGATGTTGTCAATTTTGATTGTTATTGTTATCTCATGTTTTCTCCAAGCCTTCACTTTTTACCTTAATCTGTGAAGATGGGTTAGTTTTGGATTCTATTTGAACATTTGATTTAACATTAAAATAATATCTACATTCAAAGATTCATTAAAATGTTAATGTAAAAACAAAAATTGGTTCTTTGTACATATTTTAAAAAAAGATATGGAAGGATAGAACCATGTTAAAAGATTTTCATATAATTCTTGAGATTCTAATGTAGTGTACAAGAAGAAATACATCTTTCTGTTTTTTATTTGCATCTTTCCAGCATCAGATTAACGGCCTTGTGGTGTGTAGGCTGTTTTGTGCGCTATGCTATTCTGTTGCCTTTCAGGTATAGTTATTTAGTTACATATTATAATTGTGATAGTCAGTACTGTATAAAATGTTGAACATTGGCATGAACTAATACTGTTACGCTTTATTATACTCAAGCAAAGTTTGTTTTTTCTAATATTCATTTTACTATTTGATACCATGTTTGAAAGTTTAAACTAAAAGTTTAACTTTGATTTTCAATATATGTGCTGCAACAGCCTTTTCTCAAATCTGGACATAATCAAGTATGCTTTTTTTATGTCTAGTTTTTCGTATTAGCCTTGGCTTGGCTTTGTTCATTCTTAATCTCCTGCTACCAAGCCCTTAAAGGGCTTTAAGTAGCAGAATGTAGTCCAGAGAATGGAATACGTTGTCGTAGTTTACAGCTTGACTGCGAATTGCACCTTTCGGTCCAACACATCCGACTTATCTGACTTCAGCAAGCATTTTTTGAGTACCGGGTTAGCATTCCCTCTTCGATCCCTTCTCCTTAGCCAGTCTGCTCTGTTGCTGCCTGTTATCCAGGATCACCGCGTGGAGGGGCAGAAGGGTCTTGGCAGCTCTGGTTCGCTGTCTCAGCACTTTGATCCCATATGAGCTTTGTAGTCTGTTGACATTTTGGCGTTTCTTTCATGTGGAAAATACCAGATTTGTTCTTTGATCATCATGAGTCACTTTAACCGAAGTTCTGTCATTCCATTTATTATTGAAGCAAAGGTCTGACACTACATTTGTGTCACCTAATCAGCATATAAGAAAGCCTTATTCCAGTCATTTGCAATATAGTTTTATAGTAATGATTTTTTTATGGTGAGACTGCCAACCCCATAACAACCTTCTATAGTTTGCATCTTATGACATAACAAGGAACAAACTGTGGTGCTATTGTTTGCGCTGCAGCCACTCAGGTGACTGGGTCATTTACTACAAGTATGTCAGTGCAGTACCTTTTTGACTGCCTGGTTGATACCCAGGAAGGAAACAATAGGCCTATTTTAACCTTCCAAACTTCAGTTCAATTTAAGTGCCATCTCCGCATCGAAGGTAGATTGCAATGGATCTACAGTGTATTCTATCTCCTGCTGTAACAGTGCAATCTGGAATTCCCTCACCAGTCCATCTCCTGACACTATCCACCCACCCAAAACGCCATCCACTTCTTGAATGACCACCCTCCGGCATGGTCTTCAACAAGGAGACTTGTCCTGTTCATGATCAAAACAACGTAACTGTCCAACCCTGACTTCGGTCGGTCATCAATTCACACCTCCAAACACACACACACACACACACACACCCCCAACTTAAAGGCAGCTAAAAAGAGTTGTGCATGGGATTGGTAGCCTAAGGTAAAATAAATTGCTATAAAAACCATCACTGCAAAAATGCATATACAAGCTTTGATTCTGGTTTCCTGTAAGGATTCCACTGAAGTAGTGGTTCTATGCTTCATATGGAGAAAGCGAAAAGGAGGCTTTTCATCTGAACATTTGACTATTTGTGCAGTTGCTACTGCATTTGTGTATGTTAAAGGAAGTCCATCCTAATGCCTGCACAGTTAATATTCACAAGTATGTAAACTGTCTACAATCATCATAATTACTCTCCATTGGTCCTATTCTGTGCACTCCTACTGAATTCCACCCACAAAACCCTGACTGAACTGACTTCTTCTTACACCCTTCTCCATCAGGTGTTTCTTGGCCTCCCCATTTATCTTTTTCCCTCTGGGTTTCAATCCGGTGCATGTCTGGTTGTACTGTCTTTCTTATGTCCTATCCATCTCTACTCTCTTTCTCTTTCTAATATCTTGCTGAATACTGAACGGATGCTGTGTGACATGGTGTTTGGACACGGAAAGTAAGTAACTAGTTGTAGCCATGTCCTTTCCCATAGATCTGTGTTTGCTACTACATGTGGCCACCTAATGTTAAGTATACAACATTCATTGAAGGTATGTAGTCTGAATGTGATACTTTTAGCCGAGTCTTATTTTCCATGAAGAATCTGCTGTTTCATATTGAACAAAGAGTTTAAAACAAATCTATCTTGTTAATTCTGGTGCTAAAATCTTTGCTAATATTATTTCCTAGGAATAACAATGTTTGCACTTATTCAATTACCTGATAATTAACATTTGTTAGGGTATCTTTGCTTGTTATTATTATAATTTTCTTTGTTTTGTTCACACTGATCTGTAATCTCACCTTTGCTGCTTCAGGTTTTAGTCTGTCTATCTGTCCTTGTATTTCTTGCTGCTAATTTGACAGCATACATATCATCTACAGGTGAGACCTCTTCTTGAATTATTCATATAAATATCTCTGGTATTCCAGTGTTTCAGTATTTATCAAATTACTGTTCTTCTTCTTTTTCTTCTTCGTTCGTTCTTAATCTCCCGCTACCAAACCCTGAAAGGGTAAGTAGCCAGAATGTAGTCCAGAGAACGGAATGCGTTGTGTTGTAGTTTACAGCTTGGCTGCGGTATTTGCACCTTTCGGTCCAACACATCCGACTTCAGCAAGCATTTTTTGAGTACCGGGTTAGCATTCCCTCTTCGATCCCTTCTCCTTAGCCAGTCTGCCCTACTGCAGCCTGTTATCCAGGATCACCGCGTGGAGGTGTAGAAGGGTCTTGGCAGCTATGGTTCGCTGGCCCTGACGCTAGCAGTCAGCTATGGGTCGCTGACCATTGCAGCTCATGCGCTGCTCAGCATCTTGATCCCAAATTACTGTTCAAAAGTACATCTAATATTCACAAACTGAAATTAGAAAATCATCAATCAGTAGATATTAAAATAAAGCATGTTGTCTGTAAACTTGAGTTTGAAGTATTTCTCATTCTCTTGCAATGGGAAGTTGCAGAGCATGTTTTTTTTTTTATATTCATCCTTTTTCAAAATAATTAGATAAATGTCTTTGAAATTCAAATTGTCCCAAAAAAAAACTGAAATAGCATAAGTTTCATGTGCCTTATTTTTTGTTTAAATTTAAAAAAATATTTTTTTGGGGCGTTCGCTTTATTTCTCAATTCCCCAAGGCGGGTGTGTGCTGTACTGTGGTTTTTATTTTGCGCCTGTCGGCCCAGTGCATCCGACTTCAGCATGCATTTTATGTAAGGGTTTGCTTCCCCTGGGTAACGCCCGGTGCTGTGATGGGGATCGAACCCAGCACCTTCGGATTGTGAGCCATGCCACTTAACCACTAGGCCCATGTGCCCTATGATTAAATTACCTTTTTTTTTATTTAAATCAACAGAATTGCAATTGCTATTATTGGAATTCTCTGGATGATTGTATTAACAGCATTTATTGGATATTTGAATGAAAGCAGGTTAGTTCTTTCTCTGTTGTTAATTTTAATGTATAGAAACATTGTTATAGTAAACTTGCCGTGGTACCAAGTGTGCCAGAATAATTATACAAATATAGAATTGTTTGGTCTTGCTCTGCATCTGCCAGCTCATCTTTCCACACTCAACACACCAATTCTCCTCGGCCATTTCCATCTATCAACCACTCAACCCACCCATCCCCCTTAGCCAAACCCCCTGATCATCTTTCCCCACTCAACCCACCCATCCTCCTGATCATCTTTCCCCACTCAACCCACCCATCCCCATGAGCCAATCCCCCTGATCATCTTTCCCTACTCAACTCACCAATCCCTCTAATCATCTTTCCCTACTCAACTCACCAATCCCCCTGATCATCTTTCCCCACTCAACCCACCAATCCCCCTGATCATCTATCCCCACTCAACCCACCCATCCTCCTGAACCCACCAATCCCCTGATCATCTTTCCCCACTCAACTCACCCATCCTCCTGAACCCACCAATCCCCTGATCATCTTTCCCCACTCAACCCTCCCATCCCCCAAATCATCTTTCCCCACTCAACCCACCCATTCCCCTGATCATCTTTCCCCACTCAACCCACCCATCCCCCTAATCATCTTTCCCCACTCAACCCACCCATCCTCCTGAACCCACCAATCCCCTGATCATCTTTCCCCACTCAACCCACCCATCCTCTTGAACCCACCAATCTCCTGATCATCTTTCCCCACTCAACCCACCCATCCTCCTGAACCCACCAATCCCCTGATCATCTTTCCCCACTCAACCCACCCATCCTCCTGAATCCACCAATCCCCTGATCATCTTTCCCCACTCAACCCACCCCTCCCCCTAATCATCTTTCCCCACTCAACCCACCCATTCCCCTGATCATCTTTCCCCACTCAACCCACCCATCCCCCTAATCATCTTTCCCCACTCAACCCACCCATCCTCCTGAACCCACCAATCCCCTGATCATCTTTCCCCACTCAACCCACCCATCCTCCTGAACCCACCAATCCCCTGATCATCTTTCCCCACTCAACCCACCCATCCCCCTGATCATCTTTCCCTACTCAACCCACCCATTTCCCTAATCATCTTTCCCTACTCAACCCACCCATCCTCTGTGGTGATCTCTCTCCTCACAAAGGTATGCAGAGCACAGAGTTTACCTTTTCTCCTTGAACCAATTATCAGCATGTTCAGCGCATTACTCACAAATTTGATCACGGTCTAATATTTCACATTTCAAATAAACTTTCAATGAACTAACAACTCTATCTGAATTTTATTATGTAAAATTCTTGTTTTAATTTTGAGTTTAACAAAAAACAACTGTATAACCAAATGTAACGGGAATTGAGCGAATCATTACATATGAAACATGAGCAACACACTTTACCTTTAACACATGCAGCATGTACATGCATAATCGCCTCACATCTGGATTCTATTTTTGGTTCTAATGGGAGCAAAAACCGTAAAGGGGTAAAGAAAAACCCATATGTCAAATTTGGTGAAACTGAAACCCAAGATGTGGGCATGCATGAACAACCGACTTGTTTTCTTCGTGTACAGACACACATTCTCAGTTATAGTTTTAGAGAAGAAGTGGCTGTGTCTTATACTCAGTCTGTCGAACTAGCAACCCATGGGATACATGAGATTCAAAGAGCAGTGCTATATTTTGTAAATAAAACAAAAACAAATTTTACTGAATAGGCGAAGATAAGAGGAATTTTTTGTTGGGGAAGAGGGAAACTATCACTCCATGTGTGTGATTATGCAATCACTTAACATAACAAGTGTTGCTTTGTCACTATTTATTGTAAACTGGTGAACTTTATCTAATGTGAAACCTTATGTTTTACGACTTGTCATTCACTGCAACCATTTACCATCAGTAATAAGGTTTGTTTGATTTTGTGCTGTGGGTCATATTATGTAGTTTTTATCTTAGATATTGAAATGAAATGTAAAGTTAAAATTTTGAGGCATTCTTGCTCTTATAAGTTCTGCAATTCATTCCTTATTGTCACATTGAATACTCTTTTATACTTTAAAAATGTGAATGCATTGATTTTTATATAAAATAGAAATAGGTTTGATTTGTTTTTGCGTAATCATAAATGCTTTATTAAGTTGAAGATTTTTTTTATTCACCAGAATAAATGTTGGTTTTTTTCTGGGTTAAAAATAAAGAATAAAATAGCTCAAATGATTATAGATGTCATAAAATGAAAAATCTGGAGAATATTATTAAATGTGGAAGTAAAGGATTGTAGAGTGTGGCATAGAATAAAGGTTAAAAAACAGTAAATAGTTTGATATATTTGTTTTAAAAGGTTTCCACTTTGATTGTGAGTTTTTTTTCTCATTCAAATGAAAATTGGAACACTTTGTAATGAACTGCATTAAATGTTACAACACAATAAAAATAAATTACTAAATTTTCCCTGACACTGATTTTTTTTCCACCAGCTTAAGTTTTTGGCCTTTAAAGCCTGTTTCTTTTTTATTTTATTGTCTATAGATATGATTTGTTTGTGTGTATAGACATAATGAATTTTTTTGTTTTATTTTTATGTGTTCACCTTATTTCTCTAATCCCCAAGGCGGTGTGCCATGCACTGTGGTTTTTATTTTGCGCCTGTCTGCCCAGTGTATCCGACTTTAGCATTCATTTTATGTAAAGGTCTGCTTCCTCCTGCATTTTCTAAGGGTTCGCTTCCCCGGGGTAACGGCCGGTGCTGTGATGGGGATCGAACCCAGCGCCTTCGGATTGTGAGCTGTGTCACTTAACCACAAGCCCACGTCGTCCCCATAAATGAATATAAAACTTGTTGGTATTGTTGTTTTTGTTGTGTGTGTATTATTTTATGAGATACAAAAATATGATGATAGTGTTGAAAAAACAGCACAAACATATAGACTCACTGGCTTTGGGGGAAGCATTGCTTTCGGGGAAGTGAAAAAAGAAAATAATTCCACAGAAAACAGATTATCAATGTTTATGAAATGGCGATATGTGTCAGTTTTCACTATAAATGTAATTATTGTACATACACAAACAATTTAAATAGATCTACCTCAGAAAAATCCATTGCAAAAACTTACTTTCCCATTCTCAATAATTGGTGAATCTTCAAATTCCTAGTGAAAAACAAGAAATAATTTTGAAAAGTCTAAAACATATATCAAAATCACCATTGTTTTTAAACCGGACAAAATGGAAGTCGAACTTGCTGCAATCAAATGAGCAGTATTTTCAGATGATTTCTACATAGCCGGTTTGATTATAAATGATTGCAATGGCTGTCGCTATGTAGCGACTTAGTATTTTGCGTTGCGGCGACTTTCACAAAGCAATTTTTGTTTTTCCAGTCACTTTGCAGCCGCAGGCATGCAGTAAAGGTTATGAAATTTAAAGGTGGTAGATACCAACAGATGTAAATTTGTGTCAATTCTATGTAGGCACAAAAATAACAGCCACCTATGTTATGTTACTACCAAAAGGTCTTGATCAGGGACTACTGGCCACACTTATTCTTAAAAAGTAACATGGTAGAGGGATATAGCTTAGCTGAACATTGTCCTAGTTGAATACACAAATAATAATGGTAGAAAAATGGGAACTTGATGTAGAACACAAAGTCTGAGAACAAAAATAGATAGGAAGATGGGTTGACATTATACATCAAAAATGCAGTTTGAGAAAAAAATAGGTTGACCTTAGAGAAGGTTATAGAATATATTGAAACCATCAGGCTTTAGACAATCCCATAAGGAAATTGTTGACATGGCACTGACAAGAAAAAAGGTCCTTCTTTTAGTCCTAAGACAAATTCAGTGTTTAACTTGTTTGGTGTTGCTAATATTTGCGATTCACTTTTAAACGATCTGCTAATATAATTTTTGTGAAATAATTACAAATGTTACAGCTTCAAACGAGGGTTGAATCGCTGGGCGAGTCTAATGTGTTTCAGAATTCTTTGTCGAGCATTCTCTGGTGTCATCAGATACCATAACAGGTATTGTTATTTTCAGTTATATAGAGTGGAATCAAAAAATTATGTTTCTTTTTTTGAATGAAATAAGAATTTATTTGTTCTTTTCGTCGCTTGTTCTCTCAATTTTTGCTCAGCTGCATGTTAGTTTTAAGCTTTACTCTATCCTTGGTGTATTTTCTTTTCTTATCTTTTCCTTTATTCTTGATGTGGACTACTATTCTGTATCATCTATTTTCAAATTTTGTCACAGCGTTACTCCACTTCTAATTATTATTCTTTGTGTCCATTACATTATTTTAACCTTAATATGCGCCCCTTTGACATACATGTAATAGGTTTTATATATTAATGTTGTTGTCTGTGTTAAAAAAATAACGGTATTACAGTTTTTTTCTACCCTTGATTTATCAAGAGAAGAGCAAGTCGTCATTTTTAGACTCAGAACTTGGCATAATAGACTTGAGAGTCATCTTTACAACAAAATGAGGATTGGGACAAATGACAGGTTTCTATGTGGGTAGCATACCATGGAACACATCCTACAAAGCTGAAAGCTCACACAGAAAGAGAGAACGATATTGACCCCATAAATAATAGCCGTCCATCAGAAACGATAATGACAGCAGCAGTCAGACATGTTGTGTTGCACCTCACCGATGAGTCCGGAGGTGGCTGTATAGTCCAATTCTGGCAATGACTTCCTAAAACAGACAAAAGCTGTAGAGATAATTTTTAAAACAGCCTAACAAACAACAGTAGCCGCCTTTTCAAGAGAAACTGGGACCTTAATCTAAAGATGAATTATGAAGAAGATTATTAGTAAATTTATTTCATGCTCCAAGAGAAGTTAATGATCAGGAATTTTAAATTAAATGCCTAAATACCAGATGTGATCGGCAAGTTACATCTAGTGCAAGAAGTGAAGTTAAAACCATATCTAAATTAAATACTGACTTGTTAGTTTACTCAAATTCTTTAGTTTACAGATTCACAATGACTGTCCTATTGTTGCATGGGTGCCATCCTTGCTCATAACTCTTTCTGTATTGTTTTTTTACATAATCTAAATTGCAAAATAATTTTAGGACCACATTACATGAATAAGATGCAGAATTATAACAATTTCAAGAAAAGGCAGGTTTTTATTTTAAATATTCCATGCATGCTATGATTCTAGAGAAAGCATAATAATTCAAGTACCAATTTTAGAGAGGGGAAAAATTTGGCAGGAACACTGTTTTTAGAGAAAACACCATTTGTATATTTTTTTTTTAAAGAGTGGGCTCTTTCTACATTTTCTATTCTCACTAAACCAACCCTTTCTTTTATTGTTTTCAGAGAAAATATGGCCAAGAATGGAATCTGTGTAGCAAATCACACATCTCCAGTAGATGTGATCATACTTTCTTGTGATGACACATATGCTCTGGTATGTATTGTTTGTCTAACTGAAGATATCCTTGAAGATAATCACCAAATATCTTGTTCTACTAAATAACTCTTTAGTTCTTGTCTTGAGTCATCATTTACTGTAAAGTTCATTGATTATTGTTTTGATTTTCATTATCAGTCATTATTCTAGGAACTTTGACTGACTTTATGCAATAACAAGTGATCACGCACTTTATCTCATCTTTCTCTCCAGAACTGTCCACTTTGTCTGTACATACATTTCTTTATCTTTTGGTCAGCATTCTTTTTGCATAGTTTTGCCTCTAAGATCTTTTAGTCAGTCAATCAAAATCTTTCAGCTCCCTGTGGAGCACAGATCTTCAACCAATATGCGTCAAGTCTTTTTGTCCTGGACCATATGTTGCAGAGCTCTGTCCACATCTTTCCTGTTTCCTTTAAGTGTGTCTTGAGCTCTCTTCTCCATGCATGTCTTGGTAGAACCTCTACTTCTTTCCTTTGGGATTCTGATCAAATTCTGCCACAAAATTGCAAGTCAACATTTGTGTAAAATTATCTAGATTTTGCATTTTCCTTGTTCCCTCAGTATTTCCGGTAGCTATTTTAGTGTCTGAACAGATTCCACTTGTCCCTATGACACCCAAACTCTTCCTTGTACATCAGCGCTAGCACTCCCTGTGGGACCTGATGCTACTGTCTTGTATTTATCTAATCTAGTGAAATTATATAACTTTTGATAACTATAATTTTTTTGTCCAAATGTAATAAACTATTTTTAAAAATAGGTCTTAACAGGGTTGAAATTATATCTTTAGACTAAAGAAATGTTTGCTTTAACATAACTAGTCTAAGCTATTGTCCAGTATGACTTGACTCACCTTTTCATAATCTCCCGCATATTTGCTGTCTTTTCGGTCCGATACATCCGACTTCAGCAAGCATTTTATTTTAGTATCGGTTTAGCATTCCCTCTTCAATCTCTTCTCCTTAGCTAGTCTGCTCTGTTACAGCCTGTTATCCAGGATCTCCATGTGGAGATGTAGAAGGGTCTTGGCAGCTCTGGTTCGCAAGCCCTTACGCTAGCAGTCAACTATGGGTCGCTGACCGCTGCAGCTCATGCGCTGCTCATCGTCCTTGTCCAGTATGTTTATTTTGTTCATGTCTGATGTGAAAAAAACAACATTATGTCAAGCTGTGTTCAGCGAGTTTCATTCTTGACCTTATGTTCCTTATTACATATTCCAATTAATTGTGGGATAAAAAGGAAGGTACTTTGATAAAATACATTTCTCATGTTCCCACTTTGTCATAGTATATGTAGCTTATGTATGTCTCTATGAGATTAGGGTCTCTGAAGCCAGAGAGTCTTTCCAACTCTCAATGCAAAATATATTTATTTTGCCGGTTGACATTTAATTGTGCATCTCTTTATATTCTTAAACTGTACTATTGTTTAAATAATATTTTGTTAAAGTATAGATAAATGATAAACATCTTTTTAGATCTCCCAAAGTCAACATTTATGATATACTTGAAAAATAGATAGTAGCTGTATGGTTTCTTTCTTGGACCAAAGTCCATTCTGGGCACAACAACACTGACAATTTTATATTAATTAAATTTTGACAGATTGGCCAGGCTCATGGAGGCTTTCTAGGTCTACTACAGAGGTCACTTGGACGTGCCACCTCTCATATTTGGTTTGAGAGATCTGAGGCTAAAGATAGGTGTTTAGTAGCCAAAAGGTGAATCAATTGTTGTGTGTGTTGCTATTTTGTCTGGTACAGAAAAGAAAAAACAAGAAAATTAATCTGGCTGCTTAAGTGGAGTCTACTGAGCTTTTACTGGGTAGACAAGAATAAATACAAATACTAACTTGTATGTCCACTAACATTCAAGACGACTCTCAGACTATCAAAATGTGTGTTCAATGCTATACTTTTTTTAAATCCATATTTATCATGTGCACACTTGTGTACTAAATAATGCAACTGCAGAAAGACTAGAATAGCTTATATTATGGTCTTCACAAAGAGAGGACATATCTACACACATATCTTAAACAACTGAGAACTACAAAAATCTATTTAAGCACACACAAAATGATGTGGACAGCTTCATTGCTATTGTTCCTTGTGTCAGTTAAAGTGGATGAGAGAACAACATGGTTTGACCGTATAAAAAAACAGAATAGGTTATTAACAATGTCTTACATGAACCTAGGGGAACTGAGACGCTAGTCCAGTCAGGCATAGTATACTGAACAGGATGTCGCATCAGGGTCAGGCACAATACACTAAACAAAGACTGCATTCCGTGGAAAAAGGCTGTTTTCAAGGCAGCCTGACTGACGAGATGTGGATCGATGTGATCCCTGTAGTAGTGAGCGCCACGCAGATAAGGAAAAGTATAGTACAACCGTCTGAAGGACCTTGGCATCCTCAGGAAGTTAGGAAAGCTACTACACCTCACCACTTAACGTCTTCATTGCCAAAGGAAGGTGGAAAGCTACTGCAACCTAATGCAAATATAACTTATGAAGAGGCCAAGCAGTTTACTAGGAGTAGATACAAGAACTTATGAGATTCACAGTATCCAGACTACCCACACAAAAATGTATACATTAATAGCTCAACTGAAATAAACTCAGGTTACATCCAGATGTCATGCAGGCCAGAACAGACTGAGGTATCATCTATAAATTTAAAAAACTTGAGATAGGAACTGCAGACGAGTAACTGGGGTACTGATTGAATGACTGTTGTGTATCTGTAGTGGGTGTGTCCAACATATGACGGACATAAAAAGCACACATGGTCATCCCTTCTACCATTTCTAGACAAGCTATAAGGACCTCAGTTGTGACCACTGCTTAATTTAGATATATTCCAGATGATTGCTGAAATTATTTGAAGAACGATATTGTCAAATCTGAGAATGAAGATATATCATAATTATAGAATCTCTAGTAAGATTTCGGTTTCCATAAATCCATAAGAAGAAGACGACGACAACTTCACCATCCTATGTGAAGAAGTAGAGGTGGCGGTCAAGTCTTTTCAAGAAGGACAGGGCGGCTGGTATAGACAACATACCAGGCGAACTACTAACATACGGAGGGACTGTAGTTATAGACATTCTCACGAAGATCTATAGCACGATCTTGCTGATGTGGGAATGGCCAACAAGTTGGACAAAATAACTGATTATAGCCCTACCTAAGAAGGGTAACCTCCAGCAATGTCAAACTTACAAAACCATCAGTCTTATCAGCCACCCCAGCAAAGTGATTTTCCAACAGTTATTATGAACAGACTGTTACCAAGGGCAGAAAACATTACTGCAAAAGAAGTTGTTTTTCGGCTTGTTGCTGCACATTTGAACACATTTTTAATCTGTGTCTGCTCAATGAAAAATAACTTCAGCATAATTTAAAAGCTATACCAAGTCTTTGTTGACTTTAAAAGAACTTTCGACGTGGTCTGACATGAGGCCCTATGGGCAACTGTGTGAAAATGTAAGATGGGGTGTTGGCTAAGCTATGTCATTGAGAAACTCTACTCCCATGCCACCAGTGCTGTCTTCCTTAACTGGATCACTGGGGATTGGTATCGCATGTCAACCGGAGTACAACAAGGATGTATTCTTTCACCGACCCTATTCAACGTTTTTCTTGAACGTATCATGTCTGAAGCTCTGGAGGATCATGTGGGTACTATCAGCATAGGTGGTCGTACACTCACCAATCTCTGGTTTGCGGATGACATTGGGCTGGCTGGAACGGAGCTATGGCAGGAACTGGTCCAACAATCTCCAGTATTTGTGCCCCTATGACCTCTCAGGGGATTCCATGGCGAAGTGGTTAAGCCGTCGACCTCGTGATCAGGTGGTGTGGATTCGACTCCAGACTCCGTCTTTTTCACTGGTGCTTGATGTGGAGTCCCCTGTATCTCGTCATCGCCCCCTAGTCGTCTTGTCCTTGACTTGCCACTGGGGCCGGACAGCATGAGACGATAGAGTAAGGATAAAAAGTAGCGCAGTTAATCCTTACTAAAAATAGTGCCAGCAAAATAAATTATGCCATCATCGTTTACGATGGATGGTGGCCGTGGCCTTTGCTTTGACCTCTCAGGTTACATGACTGATGATGATGAAATCTGTAGCAAGATTTTAGTTTAGGAGATTTAGGTTTCCTTAAATCCGTAACAAGATTTAGATTTCCCTAAATATGACGAAGAATTGAGAATAGAATTGGACTTTACGACGACCTCCTCACAATGATCAAAAGACAAAAGCTTACTTGGCATAGTCAAATCCTGAGGTCCAAGTGCCTTGCAAATATGGTACTACAGGACACAGTACTAGGCAAGCAAAGTCTGACATCAGAGAAAACAATGGGACGACAATATTCACGAATGGACTAACCAACGACACGAGGAGGCACAAAAAGCAACTCCAGACAGAGAGAGGCAATGCAGGATGATTGTGGAGGCGTTAGCAGGAGTGCTCCAATGATCTCAAGAGGTCACTATGAACTGAAATCAATCAAATAAAACTACTTACTATGCTACATAAGTAGTCTGATCAAATAAAACTACTTACTATGCTACATAAGTAGTCTGATCAAATAAAACTACTTACTATGCTACATAAGTAGTCTGATCAAATAAAACTACTTACTATGCTACATAAGTAGTCTGATCAAATAAAACTACTTACTATGCTACATAAGTAGTCTGATCAAATAAAACAACTTACTATGCTACATAAGTAGTCTGATCAAATAAAAGTACTTACTATGCTACATAAGTAGTCTGATCAAATAAAAGTACTTACTATGCTACATAAGTAGTCTGATCAAATAAAAGTACTTACTATGCTACATAAGTAGTCTGATCAAATAAAACTACTTACTAGGCTACATAAGTAGTCTGATCAAATAAAAGTACTTACTGTGCTACAAAAGTAGTCTGACAAGAAAACTTTCTATGCTCAATTCAGCCTGATCAGTCGCAGACACCTACAAACCCAAAAGTGATGTGTGAATTTGTTATGTTGGGAGTCCTCATCAATGATGATGGACATGTGTTGTTATTATGTGTAGTTGTAAGTTTCAATGAATCTACACATGTATTAACTGTTACATAGGAACTTGTGGGTAACACACACTTACTTTGCTTTGTGTATATTATTACTGCACATCTCCTTACACAACTTTGCCTACTCTGCAGATTGAAAGCTCACATTGAAGATGAAAACAAGTTGCCAGTGCTAATTTTTCCAGAAGGTGAGGTTATTTAGAAAAATGGGGATGGATCCCTGTTTAAGTTTAGTAGACATGCATACTTGTCATTTAATATTAGTGTGGTGTCTATAATTGGCGGAGTGCATAGTCAAATGGTTAGGATACTTTTCTTTTTAGTCTAAAGATATCGTTTCAACCCATCTTGTTAAAACTAAGCCACAAGAAGTAAATAAATCTACCTCTCATTTTAGAAGAACGGAGAATATAGTGTGTGTGGATCTTTGTAGGCAAAGAATATTCCCACTACAACCATTCAAGCTTGTAAAAAAAAGGGTTGTTCATGCAGCTAGCGACCTAATGATGTAAAACAGATTGTTATAGAAACCACTACCTAAAGAATTCTTTAGGAGCAAAAATAGGATCCAAAAAAAATAATAAAGTTTAAAATTTGTCTGTAAAGAAAATTATAAATACAATTGTATCTATTAAATATATAAAATACTTTGAAGTCTATTAGGAAACAAGAATAAAACAAAGCAATACATTTCTAAACAGTGTTTTGTTTAGTTCTATAGTGTTAAACATCAAAAATGGATTGTTTAAAAAAAAATGTTGATAAAGATTATTATTAACTGTACATTTAAACCTATTAATAGTAATTTTTGTTGATTGTTACAATAAGTGCATGAAGTCATAATTAATTCTAGTTAATATTAGAAGTGTATATTTATTGACGTTATGCAAGCAGTCATTGACAGTAAGTCATAGTTATACCATATAGCTAGCTACAAATTATCTAAAGAAAGGTCCAGATTAGATATTATGAAATTTTCTTTTAGTCAGATAGGGGTGAATGCTTGGAATGCATTGCCACATTAAGTAGTGGAGGCAAGGACAGTTAATGCATTTTTAAATAGATTGAATGCGCCTAGCTTTTAGAGCAATGAAATGTAAATTAAACTGGTTGTTGTATAAAGACTCTGCAGAGTGTTCTAAACAGTATAAAGACGTTAAGTTATATTCAGCTAATGTTGAAACTACAGTTGTACTTTAAATGTAGATCATTGCCGTTATCACATTGTCATTTATGTTCATACCATTGAACATTTGTCTGTCACACCTGCTTTGTTCATTACCGAAATCACGATGTGATTTGGGTTTCTTATTAAAATCACAGACATTTATATGTATACTGTTGGTTATTATTGTACCATATAGTCATTGTACTTTGGGCGTTAGTGAAATAACAACATCTGTGTCTGTTACTAAAATCTCAAGGACAGTTGTTTTCTTATTTGCTTATGCTACTGAAATAACATACTTTGACATGTTCAAATCACAGGAACCTGTATAAATAATACATCTGTAATGATGTTCAAAAAGGGCAGTTTTGAGGTTGGCTCAACAATTTATCCTGTGGCAATAAAGGTAAATAAACTTGTCTGCTCGCTGTATTCTTTTCCGCTTCTTTCTTTTTTGTGTCTCTCCAGTTGTCTCTTGCCTTTATCGTTTTGCTGTTCTTTCACTTGCACATCACATATAGGGAAGAGATAGAGAGGGAGCATTAAAAAAGAGAGAAGTTAAATGGCTCATTTTGAATATTTAAAAAAATGAATTTCATTACTTTGTTTGCCCTGTTTCCTTCATATGCTAAGGCAGGTATTTCAAATACATGCCAAACCTTATTTCAATTATAATAGAAGCAATATCGATAACAAAAGATATTACATGTAGATTAATGTAGAAATGTAGATACTTATAACAAGTTATTCAAATGTCTTCTCTGTGTCGCTCCTTATGATACATTGAGACATCATAGATTGACTCCTTACAAGAAGCCTGCACCAGAGTACTTTGTGTGTTCTTGCTGTTGTAGTTTCATAGTAACTTGTTTTATATGACGAAGTTTGGGGACTCAGGGTAAGGTGTCCGTCTCGGGTGCCGTAACTCGTGGATTCGAATCATGGCGGAGACCAGGATTTTTTCATGTGCATCTTCTGGTAAAAAAAATTCCCCAAATCTCTGAGTAGTGAGATCGAAATCCTGTGTTCTGTGTTGAGCACATTAAAAATCCCTTGGCAGTTAGAAATAGAAAAGAGAAGGTTTAACGGTCACTGCCCAGACAAAATTTGTACCTTCCCTCGGGCCTAGTCAGCCGCAGGAAGTTTAAAATATCTACTTACGGATAGCCTTCAGCTACCTGGCAACAGACATTAACAACATGCCCGTTTGAATACCATGGATTCCAAGTATAGTATTCCAAATAGGATCTAGTTGCCATCCACATGCATTATGATTCTTATGGTAAATGATAAATACAAAAATTGGACTGTTTTACATGGCAAAATAACAACAATTAAAATTCAACCAAATGTTCTTTATGGAGTATATATGTAGTATGTGGCAATTGTGCTTGTATGACTTAAATGTCTTATTCTCTTATTGTCCTGTCGGTTCTGCTATCCACACTAACTTGGCCTGTGTGGTATCTTCTCAGTGTTGCCCTATATTCTCTATTTCTATATGTTTTGCCTTTGTCACTTTGTGTTTTAAGTTCTGTCTCAAATTTATGAAAGAAGTCAAGCAAGTATTCTAATTCCCATATCTTCGTCAAACCATAACAGAAGATGCACGATGATATAGAGAAATACGATCTAGAATTGTAATGGCAAAGAAAGTGTTTAGAGAGAAACAAAGAATCCTTACATCCAATAACATTATTATGTCTCTAAGGAAAAGAATCTTATACACATATGTTTTGACTGTGGCAATGAAATGGCTCTGAAACATGGACTATAAATAAAAGAGAAGAAAAATACTTGGAGGCTTTTGAGATGTGGTGTTACTGAAAGATAGAAAGAGTGAGTTGGACCAAGAAGAAATCAAATCTTCTTCGTACGCTGTCAAACGTCAACCTGTATTTTTTCGAAGAAAGCAGCGGTCATCCTGAGGCTGTCGACACTGCCATAGAGCTTGTCTAGTGTTGCCACTGGTGATGGCCACATATGCTTTCTCTGGTCCTCGTATGTCGGGCAGTTTTGCAGCAGATGTTCAGTGGTCATTTTCCCGGTACCACAAGTGCATTCGTCAGTGCCACATATCTTCAGTTTATTGAATAGGTGGTACCTCAGTCTGTTGTGGCCTGTGCGTAGTCTGAAGACCACGACCTGCTCTCTTCTGTTCAACTGGTAATAGGCATCGTTTTTTTGTTTCCCATTTGGCCATGTATCTGGCCCTAATAAGCCTTTTTGACTCTTCGTAAGTCACACTAGAATCTGGTTGTGGTAGTCTTGCACCTTCTTTTGCCAGTCTGTCTGCCTCCTCGTTGCCTTGGATGTTACAGTAGGATGGAACCCACTGTACCACTACTCTTTTTGGTGCAGACTGCTGGCATAGTTGACAGAGTACTGCTCTTTAATTATTAAGTTCAGTATTTTTCTGGCTTTTTAGTGCTGTGACTACGGCCAAGGCATCTGTAAGCAGGACTATATGGCTTTCATTCCTTTTACCTGTCACCATTTCTTCCACTGCCGCTCTCAGTGCCTCTGCCTCTGCTCTGAAATTGCTTGTGTATTTTCCAGTAGCGAATGACAGTGTTATTTTTCTGCCATTTGGTAGGTTGAGAAATGCTCCTGTCCCTCCGTTCTGTGTTGTGTTTGTTACAGAACCGTTGGTGTATGCATGGGTCCAGTCCATGCTTGGGTAGTTTTTCGTTATGTAGCTCAGGGTAGTATCTCTTCTTTCTTTTTCAGTCTTGCAGTTTTTGTTTCCAATACCTGGTATATTTTCTACCATCTCCAGAATGATATGCTGCTTCCACATAGGTTTGCGTACAGTAGGGATGGGCTGCTTTGGTATTGTTACGGTGTTCATTGGGTCTTCGCTCATCTTTGCTTTGGCTATTTCTGCAAAGTTTCTCCGCTTTAGTTTCCCATTTCCAAATCTATTTAGTCTCTGATGCAGTGGATGGTCTGTCAGTCTTCTGAGTTTCTCTGCTTGCTGCTGGGCTCTGCAGCCTCTTCTGTCGGTCATGGATTGCAGATTTGTAATCTTTTCAAGTTCTACAATTGGCGTTTACTTCATGCCTCCTGTTATAACTCTCATGGCTTGGTTTTGAAGTTTGCTAATTTTTATCAAAGTTCGCCTTTGCTGCTGTTGTCCATGCCGCAATGCCATACTTGAGAACTGGTCTCACTCTTCCAGTGTACAGTTTCTTTAGTATTCTTTCGTCTGCTCCCCAGCTAGTGCCAGCAAGTTTCCTCATGATTGCCATTCTTTGTCTGGCTCTCATTCGGTTTCTCTCGATCTGACTTTTCCATGTCATGCACTGATCAAATGTGACTCCCAGGTAGTTTGGGTTGTCGTTTGGCCTCAGATATTTGCCGTTAAGACTTATTTTGGTGTTCTGGGGTTTATTTGAAAGCGAGAATATCGTACTTGTTGTTTTTTCCTAATTTATTTTGACCAGCCATGAGTTCGCCCACTCCTCCAACGATGTTAGGGCCTGCTGCATCCGATTGTTTGCTATGGTGAGATTTTTTTCAGAGGTCCACATAGCCAGATCGTCTCCGAACATGGTGCTGTGGACTCTTCTTGGTATATTCTCTGTGATGTTGTTTATATACAGGAAAAGTGTGGGTGACAGTACTCCCCCTTGGGGTACTCCCTGTTCCAGTGTCACCTTTTTGCTCATCTGCCCTTGTACTTGAACTCTGGCTGTTCTGTTTTCAAGGTAGTGGCTGATCCATCTGTACATTTTTCCAGATACTTCACTTCTTAGTAGCTTGACTTTAAGTCCCTCTTTCCAGACCTTGTCAAATGCTTTCTCTAAATCCACCCAAACCGCTACTGTGTTTTTTTTCTCCTGGTAAGCATCCTCTATTTCCTGGGCTATGAGAGTGATCTGGTCCTCAGTGGATCTGTGCTGTCTAAAACCTGCTTGCTGTGGAATTAGTATGTGTTTTGCTTCCACGTGCCACATCAGTCTGGTGTTTATCATACGCTCCATCAGTTTGCCTACACAGCTCAGTAGACTGATAGGCCTGTATCCATTTGGATCTGTTCTATATTTTTTATTTCTTTGGTACTGGTATAAGTACAGCATCTTTCCATGCCTGCGGTACAATTCCCCTTTTCCAGCTTTGGTTCAGGACTGATAGTAACTTCCTCTTTGATGTTTGGCCCAAGCCCATCAGCATTTCATTTGTTACCCCATCTTTTCTGGGCAATTTCTTTTGAAGAAATCAAATGAAAAGCTATTGGCAGAGATGGGAGAAGAGAGAAAGTTTATACGGAAGATAAAAAGAAATCGACTTGGCTGGTTGGGACATAATCTGCAGAGCGAGGGCCCAGTCAAAAAAGTTCTTGGAGGGCACTATGCAGGGAAGGAGATGGAGCGGAAGACCTAGAAATACCTTTTTGTCAAGTTTGCGGAGATATGGCTGTGAAGACGGCTGCAGGGGATAGGCAGAAATGGAAGGACAAAACCTAAGAGCTTGTTGACCAGAATGACCTGATGATGGTGATGTAGGTTTTATGATGTAGATTTTACTGTAGTATGACTCATAGACTGTCAAAATTGTCTTCAAGTATCCTCTTGGTTTATTAACATGACTTGGTGTGGCCCACATGCTGGTTTGAGTTTCAGATCCCTGTGCTAAGTTATGAATATATTTGATTTGTTTTCCCCTAACATTTTTTAAATCCCATAATCTGTTTTGGCTGTATGCATGTTGTTGTAAGAATGTGCACTTTTAAAAATAAAATATATACATATTCACATGCACTGAATGTATACTATATTTTTCAGTATGACCCTCGGTTTGGAGATGCATTCTGGAACAGTGCCAAACATAACTGGACTCAGCACTTGCTGCAGATCATGACCAGCTGGGCACTTGTCTGTGATGTGTGGTACCTACCACCAATGACCAAGCTGGTATGTACCAACTATTTGTATTGAAGGAAGTGCTTATATTTATAGATGGTGAATCATATAAAAGATGCTGTTAAATGTATGAACAATTATCATAAAGTGGCAACTGTGCATATATGACTTCAATGTCTTATTCTCTGATTGTCCTGACGGTTCTGCTATCTGCACTAACTTGGCCTGTGTGGTTTTCTGTATGTTTTGTATTTTGTGACTTTGTGTTTTAACTCTTGTCTCAAATTTTTCCCAGTGACACTTTCTGATCCGTGAATTATGTTTTGCACAAAGTTGAACTTTCAGTATTTTTCTCTAAAACCATAAATCACATTTCCAGGAACATTGACCGTAATCCTATTTCATTAAGGCAATCTATAAGTAAAATAAGAATTATTGCTATTGAGTTAATGTCTTCTTTTTGTTCTCTTATGTGGGATTTTTGTTGCAAAATACATGTCCCTTGTTGTTAAGTACCTCTTTTTTATATTAATTGAATGACATTTGGGGCCGAAGATGCAGCAGTGCATGAGCCGATAGCCAGCAAACCACAGCTTCATGTGGCGACCCTGGGAACAGGCTGCACTAGTCACTGGTGTAGTCTGGCCAAGGGATAGGGATCGAATGGGGAAGACAAACCCAGTACTCAAAAGTCCGCTGAAATTGATTGTGTTAGACTGAAAGGTACAGATATCGCAGCCAGGCTGTAAACTACAACACAATGTCCTTTTCAGGATGATCACAGAAGAAGAAGAATGACATTGGTTGGTAAGTTTTGCAATATTGCAGAACAAAATCTATTACACATTTCAATATTTACTTATGTTTTAATTCCTACTAACTCAGGAAACTGAAGATGCCGTGGCATTTGCAAACAGGGTGAAATCTGAGATAGCTAGTCAGGGTGGACTTGTCGACTTAGATTGGTAAGACATTGATGTTGTATTTTATTACAGTGATGATAACAAAACTGTACAGTGCATTATACAGAGACAATATGATCCTACAATGAATTATCTCTGTCAAATGTTTTTCTGTCATTTCGCTTCTTGACACTAAATGTCAGCTTTTTATCAGCTTCTTGACACCATATCAGCTTTTTTCAAACTTTCTATCATAGAGGAGCTCTTGAAATAATTGTCAGGTCTCAGGAAACAAAATGTGCAGATAATTTAGCCTTATCAGTCATTTGTAAATATTCTTCTTCATCCTTCATCTGGCAAAGATGGTGCCGTAACTGGCTGCGAGTCTACATTTCTCTACTGTTTTGGATCATTATGGATGCCGCCAGACCACGGATTTGCCTGGAATTCACACTAGTCGACGACTTACACTTGACTTCACGGATACGTGGAGTTGTTTTCCGTCTGTTATTTCGTTCTTTTTTTGTGATTTCTTCCATCTGTTTATCCTGGTCTGGACGCCGGCTGAATGGCGCTACGCTTAAACTAGTTATACCTGTGACGTATCTCACGGGTTAGTTCTGCCGGTTCACCTTCACGAATATGGCGTGTGGGAATTTTATATGCTACTATGATGAACTGAATACAGCTGGGGAGAGATGCAGACTCACTCACACGCTGAGTGTTGTCCATACGACCTCTTGTGGTTATCGAAAAGGCACGACAAACTGCGTTGTATGCCTTCCCACCTTTCTACCCTGCGGGTTACATGTTTACGGAAAGGCTTCGGTGGTAACCCTGAGGCAAAATCTGCATCCTATGCTATCTCCAGTGGTCTCGATGAATGTCTTGCCACTGGCAAAAGGTAGCTTAGGCTCTGTGAGTGAGGTTGACAAAAGGCGCAGTTTCTTCCTCACTTTAATCCAAATCTCCGCACAAGTCATCCATTTCAGCGGACACAGCAAGAGATACGACTGTCCACACGGCTGAGCAAAGAGAGTGGTCTTCATCACTTGTGAGGGACGAACATCATGGACACAGCAAGAGATACGACTGTCCACACGGCTGAGCAAAGAGAGTGGTCTTCATTACTTGTGATGGACGAACATCATGGACACAGCAAGAGATACGACTGTCCACACGGCTGAGCAAAGAGAGTGGTCTTCATCACTTGTGATGGACAAAAAAAACTATCCTTAACACCTTAGGTTGCATAGGCTAACCAACCCTTTCCAAGCAGACTAATCATGTGATATTTTCTCCAGCTTTTTCATTGTTTCAGTAAATTTTGAGGTCTCCTTCAGCAGATAAAGCGTCAGGTGGTTGGTCTATTTAGCACTTGAAAGTATTCTACACATCATTTGTTTTGTTCTTTACAATTTTATCCTTCTTCCTACTTTCTCTTTTATTAGTCAATGTTAATTTTTTTTACATTGATATTTACTTGAGTTTTCTGAAAGGCTCTAGTTTTCATGTTGAGTAATGTCACCTTTTTTGCTCATCTCTCTTCAATCTTTGTGAGTATTTTGGCTGTCATCCATTCGTTATGCTGTCATTCCTTTTTACCCAAATTTTCTCACATGGTTTCCAGACTTGTTGTAGCTGTTTCAATTTTTCATCAATGCCAACCCTATGTCTAGTTACTCCAGTGCTACCACTTCACTGTGCGAGGGCATTATCTTTTTCATCACCTGAATGTATTGTTTCACCTGAGTCCAAGGATGCTGACATTTTTCCCCTCTCTATTGCAATTTGAGCTGTTTGCCCAGCAACCCACATTGTTATCTCATACTAGGTGCAGAGGTCTTCCTTGTTGATAGAAATCAGGTCGGAAAACCGGTTTCCTTGCGGCTTTGACTGGTCCATGTTATGGATCCTGTTGAAGGACCTTTCTCCTACAAGGTCAGCTCATTAGATATGTTGGTTGATGTTCTTGAGCAAGATGGGTTTATGGAGGGGGTGAACTGACCCTCCTCAGCCAGGCTCTTAACCGGCCCTGATGAGTTCATTTGTAAATTTAATAATCTAATAATAGTTGTCTCTGCATATTTATGTTCATCTGTAATTATAATAATAGTTGTCTCTGCATATTTATGTTCATCTGTAAATATAAAAGTTGTCGCTGCATATTTATGTTCATCTGGAAATCTAATAATAGTTGTCTCTGCATATTTATGTTCATCTGTAAATATAAAAGTTGTCGCTGCAAATTTATGTTCATCTGTAAATCTAATAATAGTTGTCTCTGCATATTTATTATCTTTTGTAAATATAAAAATAGTCTCCACATATATATGTTCAGAATAAGGTCATGGACAGCTCTGGTTCGCTGACCATGATGCAAGCAGTCAGCTATGAGTTGCTGACTGCTATCATCTGGGTCGTAGCACCTTTGGCTATGAATTCCTGTTCTAACTCCATAAATGTGCCACTGTATGTAGCCATTTGGAAAGTATGTTGATCGTTTGGCTTGGCTTGGCTTCGTTCGTTCTCAATCTCCCACTACCAAACCCTGAAAGGGCTTAAGTAGCAGAATGTAGTCCAGAGAATGGAATGCGTTGTGTCGTAGTTTACAGCTTGACTGCGATATTGGCACCTTTCGGTCCAGCACATCCGACTTAGCAAGGATGTACCGGGTTAGCATTCCCTCTTCAATCCCTTCTCCTTAGCCAGTCTGCCCTGCTGCAGCCCGTTATCCAGGATCACCGCGTGGAGGTGTAGAAGGGTCTTGGTAGCTCTGGTTCGCTAGCCCTGATGCTACCAGTCAGCTATGGGTCGCTGACCATTGCAGCACATGTGCCGCCTGTTGATCATTTGAACTGAATGAAAATGCTAGTTATCTCAACTATGATCTTCTGGTACTATGATGATGATAGCATTACTATGTCTTATAATACAGAAATAGTATCTATATGATCAGTTGACATTGGTGACAATTTCTTGACATTACATATATTTGTAAAATGACATGTCAGTGCTATTCATCCAACGACATTTACTGTTGCAATGTTTACTAGACTATAGAAAATGCAAATATTAACGAAAGTTGCTCAGACAGTAGTGCCTTGCAATTTTTTTGTCATGTCAATTAAAATATTAAAGTGAAAATTTACTAGTTGCAAAAATGATATTTTCCCTTGTACGTGTGTGTAACTGCATGGTCTTCTGGCTGATAGCTGCCGTAATGGTCAGTTAAAATGGCATCTGTGTGTGAAATACGTTGCAGACAACACACTGTAATTGGTGGCTGGTAATGAAAATGTGGGGAACATTCACAAATTTATGTGTGCTGTATATGTAAGCTGTGTAGTTGATAGAAACATTTTTGTACCCTGGATTAAGAAAGTTTAAGCTTCAAGAAGTGGAGAAACACAGATGCCTGATTGGGTGCAGTCTGGGTTTCCTTCCACTGCCATCACACCAGACATATTGCAGCACCCTGATGCATCTGTGAGGATCTTTACATCATAAGTTGACAATTGGCCCTGCAGCTATCAGTCAGCAGTGGAAGTGTAATGATAATTTTCTGTGATCTTGGATATCCAACAGTATGTGCAAGAAGCAGAGCTGACTTGTACTTTTTTCTTCATTATCTGTGTGTTGCCACATGCCTTTTATTTCTAGTTTCAATTTCCATAGCATTTTTAACATATTTTTTTTTCCTTTCCGTCTTACAACTTGAACTTGCAATTAAAATGAATGCTGCTCTCTGTTGTCTGCAGGGATGGTGGGTTGAAGAGGACAACAGTCAAAGAGTCTATGAAGGAGGTCCCACAGGAACAGTACAGCAAAATTTTAAAAGTCGACTAAGTCAGAAACCCACATTTGACACTAGCCAGCCATGTTTTTTAAATATATGAATTGATTTCCTGAAGTTTATACACATTCAATTGTTGTTAAACTAAAAATAATAAAATGTATAGTATGACCAGATCACTTATGTTTAACTTTATGGTAATTAGCTTTTTTATATTTTATTTGTTAATTAGTTTAATGGTTTTAGTGCAATTTGTCTTCATTTAATTAAAGTAATTCTTGCCGTTCAATTGTAATTTGCTCTTGTTCTAATGAAATATAATTAATGTGAAGCGTTACCGCGAGGAAAAGCTAACTAGTTTGTATTTTTCCTTTAGGTAATATCAAATTGGAAGCGATATAGATGAAAGCTGTAGTGTTTATATATATTTGTATTCACTGCAGTCCTACTTTAATCTAGCTATCTATGTACACATCTTGTCTGGTAAGAGTGTTTGTGCACCCAATAAAGAACACAATTGGGATATTTCACTGATGCTGAAAACGTTTCATTTTTTGTCAATCCATTCCACGCCTTATAATTTGCGAGACATCTTTGTGCTTTATTATTATTGATTTGCGTGCTGTTTTTGGCTACCTCTTGTAGTAATTGTCTTTAATTTCAAGTTGAAGATATCTGCTACATAGTCAAGGGGGAATAAAGGACACATATCTATGGTGAATAATAAGAAATGCTACCTCAAACCTACATTGGTTACTGACAGCTCAGATGTAAACAAAAATGAAGCATTCAAGTTTGCCTTCCAGGACTTGCCTGTATTGTAAGAATGTGCAGACTCAATGAAACCTGTATTGTGGTTTATAACTTTGCAATGAACTACAGACTTATAGAACAAATGAAGAATGATTTCAGAGCTGGCCTATTCTACTATCTATCTATTTATTGAACACATGGACAGCTCATGTTCTTTGTTTGCTTGTATTAGTGCTTGAGATTTTGTCTGTAGGCTTGTGTTGTTTTATGGACATAACCTATTGCAGATGGTAAGCTGGTTGGAAATAGTAACTCTATAATATTAGACATGCTTGCTAATAATTTGACTTGAAAATACTATATCCAGATGTTTAAACCCCTCTAAAGTAAGAAATGAGACTCATGGATGGCATTGCACACCTCACTATTCACTGAGATTAAAGAAAGAAGCCTGCTAAGTGTGGAGTAGCCACTGTGTTTGAAAGAAAACTCACCACAAACAGATACTAGTATGACGTACAAAGAGTCAAAACGGCTTATCAAAGCCAGATACATGACCAAATGGGAAACCGAACATACTGGTTACACCAAAAACGATGCCTATTACCAGTTGAACCGAAGAGAGCAGGTCGTTGTCTTCAGACTTCGCACTGGCCACAACAGACTGAGGTACCACCTATTCAACAAATTGAAGATAGGGGGTACCGACGAATGCCCGTGCGGTACCGGTAAAATGACCGCTGAACATCTGCTGCAGAACTGCCCGACATACGAGGATCAGAGAGAGCAGATGTGGCCATCACCAGTGGAACTGCAAGACAAGCTCTATGGCAGTGGCGACAGCCTCAGGATGACCGCCGCTTTTTTCGAAAAAATAATGCTTACTGTCTGACTGCGTACGAAGAAGAAGAAGAAGAAGAAGAACGAAAACTCTAGCAGCAACGTCACAAATAGTTATCTAATAATTAGATAGACTCTGAACATCAGAAGATGATATTAGTGCTTTACAATTGTGAATCCCAGTTAAATCAAATGTTATCGTATATCTAATAACACAAGTTGTCAACAAATAAATATGTTTTTGATGCATTGATATCTTCATAGAGCATATCTCTACCGTAACATCCTGTCTAAGACTGGTGCTGAGTGTAAGAAAAGACATTATCCTTTTTCTGTGCTGTATGTTTGTTGATTGCACAAACTGCTGTACCTGAGAAAATGTTATTTTATTAAGACGTTTGGAATGCACACATCAGAAAAACAGTTTTATTTTACAGTGAAAATCTTGGTTGATAGAAGTCAACTAGTCTCTTGATGCAATCTGATGAGTGATGCAATCTGAAGGATGATGCAATCTGATGGGTGATGCAATCTGAAGGATGTGAAGTAATCAGCAATGTCTTGATATTGTTGGTTTGTTTGTTAACACACACCACCAGTATGACAGTGAGATTGCAGCAGGATACAGTAATACTTGTTGCAGTAACTACTCTTGGATACAATCCAGTAGTCCATACTTCCATTACTCTCATCTGTCTGCCCCTTGCCCAATCCAGTAGTCCATACTTCCATTACTCTAGTCTGTCTGCCCCTTGCCCAATCCAGTAGTCCATACTTCCATTACTCTCATCTGTCTGCCCCTTGCCCAATCCAGTAGTCCATACTTCCATTACTCTAGTCTGTCTGCCCCTTGCCCAATCCAGTAGTCCATACTTCCATTACTCTAGTCTGTCTGCCCCTTGCCCAATCCAGTAGTCCATACTTCCATTACTCTAGTCTGTCTGCCCCTTGCCCAATCCAGTAGTCCATACTTCCATTACTCTAGTCTGTCTGCCCCTTGCCCAATCCAGTAGTCCATACTTCCATTACTCTCATCTGTCTGCCCCTTGCCCAATCCAGTAGTCCATACTTCCATTACTCTCATCTGTCTGCCCCTTGCCCAATCCAGTAGTCCATACTTCCATTACTCTAGTCTGTCTGCCCCTTGCCGAATCCAGTAGTTCATACTTCCATTACTCTAGTCTGTCTGCCTCTTGCCCAATCCTTCTTCGTGCGCTGTCAGACGTCAACTTGAATTTGTTCGAAGATTGCCCAATCCGGTAATCATACTTCTGGTACCCTAGTTCAGGGGTCTCCAAACTTTTCACTACGAGGTCACCATTATATATTTTACACATATTCGTTGTTCAAAGCATAAAAGTCTGTTTTATAAATGAAATGAGTGTATTTTTTAGGGTGATCAACATCATATGATTCAGAACAGAAGAGAAATGTGACAATTATTTAGAAAGTATGCAGTATTTGCACTGAGAGATGGTATAAAATGAGTACAAATGTTTAATGTTAGTAAATGCTTTAGAGGAAGAATAATTGATTTAACTGCAGATGAGAAGAGCAGGTGATTAATGTTTGATTCATTTATTTTTCTGTAAATTTCAACTGAAATGAGAACTTGTCCAAGTGTGTGGCACCTTTAGTATTTTGGACTTATTTGAAGATGCCCTCTCCAGTCATTGCACTGATGCTAATTGTTGGGTAATTTCATGGATGAATACTAGGAGTTGTGAAGTGTCACACACGTCAATGGATTTATCAAGTCCAAGAGAAAACTACCGAAAACATTTTGCTTTGTCCACAATTTGGTTAACTATATTGCTTTCTGTGTCTTCACTTCTGCAAGCAACAGTATTTGATGATTTTGAACAGATTTACTTTTTATAGGCATACCTGTCCTACTGCTTCCATTTTGTACTTTTTGGAGAGATCTCACTGGCTTGTCCAGTTATTTCAGGTCAGATAAATTCATGTGGCAGGTCTCATATGGCCCGTAGGACATAGAATGAAGATCCCTGCTCTAGTTTCTCTGTCACTTTTCCAATTCAATAGCTCATGCTCTCATTACTCTAGTCTGTCAATCACTTGTCCAATCTAGTAGCCAATGCTTCTATTACTCTAGTCTGTCAACCACTTTTCCATCTTGTAGAAATTTTAAATTCCATCATTTCTCTTCTTTCTGTAGTGGCTTTGCAGTGTGGGGATGAAATGTTGTACTTACTTACTTAGTCGCTCCTCTTCTACCGTGAGGTGTAGAGGTTATGAAATGTTGTTATTATTATTATTTGCCAGTAACTTAACTATCCCTTTGTGGATCATGAGGCCCCTGACTAGTGAGCAAATAACGGAACCACTGCACCTCCATGCTTGTTGTAAATGGCAACTAAAGAGGGTTGTGCATAGGGCTAGCGAGCTCATGTAAAACAAATTGCTACAACCACCATAAGAGCACAAAGTGTTTTGATGCAAGCTTCTGTAAGAAGTCACCTACTGTGGTAGCTGTATGCTTCCTATGGAGTTAACTTTTCCATGTTGTGAACTTTGTTTGAAAATATAATAACAAATGTAACTTAACTATATATATTTGTGCGGTTTTTCTTTACAATGGGCTTGGGTGAGCTGTTTCAACAGTAACATAATCCACAAAATGGGTGCCAAGTAAACATGTACATTCAATGCTTTGTATTGACCTGTCTAGTCTGAGTATGGGGTCTTGCTGCCACCAACAGCGTATGATATTACTGTTTTACAGGTTTAAGCTTTTCCTCACCAGTCATGTATAATGTATGCCATATTTATACAGGTCATATACCACTAGGTGTTCTTGTGAAACAGTAAGATAACTCGATCAAATGCAGCATGTTTGTCTGGTGTGATTATTATTCCAATTTGCTCCACTTCAATAAGGCTATTCAACGTTGGATATGATGTCAATTTGTTATATGATAATTGTGGGCGGTTCATGATTCTAAAATTAGACATAGCTGATCTGAAAGACATTTGAATGTACTGGGAATAAACATTACATTGGAGAATATATTTGATAAGAGAAGGAAACAAAAGAAAATGCGGACAAGTTCGCTGTAAATGTCATAGTCTTAGTCGACCTCTACTACTACAGGGGCGGATGCCTTTGTGCAGGTCCTAGCTCTGGCATGAGCTGGATGTAGCCGGGAGGAGGATTTCCTGCTTAGCGGGCTAGATTTGGGCAGCTTATTACTCCACTGTGTTGAGACAGTGTAGCAGAGCGTGGTTAACCGATCTTAATAGACTCAAACATTAGAGCAAAGTAGATCCGCTGCCTGTTAGGCGTCATCTGTGCTGCTCTAAACAAACCACCTAACCATGGCCGGTGTTATGCCAGGTCACAAAGTTAGTCGCCTCTTACGACATACTCTCTGTGGGGCAGTAGTGCTATTCTTGTTCTTGTCATACACAAAGACCCCGGTGGACCACTCGGGGAAATGTTAATGCATAAAATAAGACCACCAATAAAAACATAAAAAGGTATGGTTCATTAACTGCACTGGGACAGAAACAAAACGAAACCCACATTACGGCAAGAAGGCTACATTTAGAGCACAGGAAGATGGTTGAAAATAAGAATGTGTGCAGAATGGCTGTTGCTCTCCTGAGTTCATATGGAAACTAGTCTAGTATTACATATAAAGTCATGGGTCAAAATGAGTTTAATATATAACTAGTATTCCCGCATTTATTTATTATGTAAATATGTGGGTTTTTTTAATGGGGAAGCTAAATGTAAATGTTAGAAGTGAATTATATACAGATTTGAGAATTGTAGAAGTGATGCTGAAATAGAAGAGAATGTCTGAATGTAATGTACATAGCGGAGCTGATGGCCAAGCGGTTAAACCAACAGGACACTAGTTTAACACTGATATTGATCTCTTTACCTACAGGACAAGTTTACACTGATATTGATCTCTTGACCTACTGAGTTAAACACTGATATTGATCTCTTGACCTACTGAGTTAAACACTGATATTTATCTCTAGACCTACAGGACACTAGTTTAACACTGATATTGATCTCTTGACCTAAAGGACACAGGTTTAACACTGATATTGATCTCTTAACCTACAGGACATACGTTTAACACTGATATTGATCTCTTAACCTACAGGACATACGTTTAACACTGATATTGATCTCTTAACCTACAGGACACAAGTTCCTACAGGACATACGTTTAACACTGATATTGATCTCTTAACCTACAGGACACAAGTTTAACACTGATATTGATCTATTAACCTACAGGATACGCCAGTATGGAATACATTTTTCTTTTACCTAGCCTGTACACTGTAGTAACTGCAATGACACCAGTGGGAATAGAGACAGTATTGATAGGTTTTATAAAATATCAAGCGAGTACATTGTGTAATGTTGATTATT